>JAGPOW010001296.1:7669503-7705016 GCA_030014935.1 Caiman crocodilus | reverse complement strand
ATTTTGGCCACCCTAACTGTAAAATATTGCCTTCTGATCTCTAACCTAAACCTATTCTCCATCAGCTTATGACCATTGTTCCTCATCACCCCAGGTGGTTCTGGGGAGAAAAGGGCTCTATCTATTTGCTATTGATCCCCCCGATGAGCTTGTAGGCAGCCACCAGGTCCCCCCTCAGCCTCCTCTTGCTGAGGCTGAACAGGTTCAGGTGTGTCCTGCTGCTGAGTGGGCCAGGCAGTGAGGCACGTGACACCATTTTCAAAGGCTGAAGTAAGTTGCAGAGGTAGGAAGCAGGCAGCGCACAACTGCAACCAGCCCACAGCCCTATGCAAAGATCAGAGGCCACAGCCAGACCCCACCCCATCTTGACTACCCCATGCCACTGGGTTCTGATTGTCCCATAGCCTAGCTGGGGCCCCATTCAGCATGAACAGGGCCCTGGCTGGGTCAGGTTGTGGGGCAGTCAGAGCCCAGCAGCTCATCCATTGTCACAGTGTGGGGGAGCCAAGGAGGGGAACACAGCCCACCTCCCTGGCTCCATGATGCACACAACAGCAGGAGCTACCCAGCCATGGCCCTGGCTGAGCCACTGGGCTCCCTTTGCCCAAGGACCCGGCCTAGCCAGGGCCCATTCCCCGACAATGGGGCCCCGACCGGGCTGGGTTGTGAGACAATCCCTACAGTGCACCAGAGACCAGGAAAGGGGTGAATCATTTGCCCCTGCCCCTAGTCCACTACCTCCTGCACGATCTGCCTCTCCCAAGCCCAGGCAGTCAAAATAAACTTAGGTACCTAAGTACTGTGCTGTGCTGGGCCAGCTGCAATCCTGGTGCGCCCTCCCCACTGCTCCAGCAGTCGGCTGCCAGGCTGCCCTGGCCTTTGTGGGGGCTGAGCTTCATTACCTCCACCTTCCACTGCCTATGAAGACCATATCAAAAGCCTTGCTAAAGTCAAGGGATACCATGTCCACAGCTCTCCCCGCTTGCACAGAGTCAGTCATCTCATCATAGAAGGCAATCAGGTTGGTCAGGCATGATTTGCCTTTGGTCAATCCATGCTGACTGTTCCTTTTCACCTTTGCCTCCTCCAAGTGCTTAGAAATGGATTCCTTAAGAACCTGCTTCATGATTTTTTTCAGGGACTGAGGTGAAGCTGACTGGCCTGTAGCTCTCTGGATACCCCTGCTTCCCTTTCTTCAATATAGGCACTATATTTTCCCTTTTCCAATTGTTTGAGATTGCTCCCAACTGCCACGAGTTTTCAAGGATGATGGCCAGTGGCTCTGCAATCACATCAGCCAATTCCCTCAGTACCCTCAGACGTATTTCATCCAGCCCCATGGACTAGTACATGCCCAACTTTTCTAACTAGTCTTTAACCTGTTCTTTCACCGCTGAGGGCTGCTCACCTTCTGGGCTGCCTGGTGCAGTAATCTGGGATCTGACCTTACCTGTGAAGACCAAGGTGAAAAAGGCCTTGAGCACTTCAGCCTTTTCTCATCGTATGTCACTAAGTTACCTCCCCCCATTCAGAAGAGGATTCACACTTTTCCTGATCATCTTCCTGTTGCTATGTCTAGAAATAAAACACGAGGTAAAAAAAAAGAGATAACACCTACTCAAGCTGCACCCACAATCTAAGATCAAACCACTTTTGAGGTCAAATGTAGAAGTCATTTACAGTGGGTTGTATATATCATGTAATATGCTTGTTCCCCTACATCCTTGCAAATTGTTGAGCA
Organism: Caiman crocodilus; assembly: GCA_030014935.1. Classification (NCBI taxonomy): domain Eukaryota; kingdom Metazoa; phylum Chordata; order Crocodylia; family Alligatoridae; genus Caiman; species Caiman crocodilus. The sequence goes on along the minus strand of JAGPOW010001296.1, from coordinate 7,703,275 downwards.
AGAAACTAGTTAAAAATTTGGATTGGATTTTCAAATGCTGCCTGTGCTCTAACTCGCTTAGGCCCTTTGGAAAACCCCAGATACTGACATTTAGCCTACTCACTTAAAACAAAACAAACCTACTACCATCATAGGTAGGTCATGCCTCTCAGAGGTATTGGCCAGTCTCTCCACACTCAGTCAGACACTCTGGGCATTTATACCCACGCTTTGGAGTGGGGAAGGAGGAGCGCTTTAATTAGATCAGCTCCAAGAGCCGTGCTAATTAAAGTGCCTGGAACATCTAGTGTATCAGAGTCCCTGCACTTAAAGACGGTGGCAGGGTTACTTTAACTAAAACATGTTTGAGCTTTAGTTAAAGCACACCTGCCACCATTTTTAAGCATGGGAATGCTGATATATGAGACACTGGAGTCTCCTGGAGCGTGGTAATTGCCATGCTCCAGTAGACTCAATTAATTGAGCCTGCCTCACTGCTTGTGTATAGGAGCCCAGATGTATCAACTTCTGAAGGTTTTCTTTGCCATCCAGAGGTTTTGAAATGTAGGGCTAGGTTTTCTCTTTTAGTATCTCTCCATTGCAGTTGCTGAAGTTACACCAGAAGAGAAGTTAGCCCTTTCTTAAATGAAAGCCTAGCTACTCCAAGAATAAAATTTCAGTTCCAAAGGAAGAGAAAGTACTGGCTCTGTCGGATCGTGCAAGCCAGCCTGATCTTCCCTGTGACCGTGTAACCATGGCCAGACTCTAAATTCCCTGCACCTCAGTTTCTGTTTAAAAGAAGACATTGCCTGCCTACCTTACAAATGTTACTTCAGTGTCCTCGGACACAAGGCGCTACGGATCATCAACATTTTCTTAGCATTGTTATGGGAAATAAAAAAGTTCTGAATTTTTTACCCCCAAAACTCTTCTCCTACTCACTATATGCTCAAAGATCTACAAGTTTCAGCTTCACCTTCATCCTTCCAACTCACTGACCCTATTGCCCTGATGTTTTCAACTTGACGGATGTTTCTTAACTGACATAGTTTGCCATTAGCCCGCACTCTGTGCTTCCCAGGCTCTGAAAAATTAATAGCATCCCTCACTTTTCCACACTGCTCTTTGGGGAACTTAACCTCTGAAAAAAAACCCCACCACACAAACAAACAAGAAATCTCACAAGCATAAGGGATTTGCAGCATGCCAGAAGCATATAGGGGTGGAAAAACAACTCTGAGGTTGTCAGCTGAACCAGATCCAAGTAGCCTGAGTTGTCCCTTGATGAGGGATGATAAAGAACTTGACTTTGCCTTGTGCAAAGAAACGTTCATTTAAACATAGCATATGCAATGAGGGAAAACCTTCAGCAACATTGTAGTCATTACTTGAGGACAAAGAAAATACCAATTGAAGAATGGCATAGAGAACTTCATTTTTACAGTACTTCTTTTGACATGATGAATATGACAGGTTTATTTTAGGGCAGTTTTCATTGTGGTGATATATTCTGATTTAGAATTTAAATTCTAAATTTAATAACTGATATTAAATGTTTCTAGTGGTTGCATTGTTTATTCAGCTAATATAAATATCAGTAATTGTATTAAGGACTCCATAATGCACTGGCACCATATAAAGGATTTTTGGCATTACTGAATTGCCCCATTACTTGCATGTACCAAAGGCAAGAGCAATAGGGATTGCATGCTTATGCATCTGCCCACACATGCCCACCCACAAGTTCATCATGCCATCAAAGTGGAAAACTGAGACATTGTCATTGAGGCTGTGACAGGAGATAATTTTGGAGAAAAATTAGGAAAATCATATGGAGGTGGGAAGACATAGGGCTAGCATCCCCTTTTCACAATTAAAAACAGGACCACTCTAAAGACACAGGCAAGGAGAGAAAACCCAGTGCCTTTCCCTCACATGCCAACTTTTCCCTTCCAAACTACCAGTCCAATATCCAAGCCTAATATTCATATTACCCTTTCTCCTGTTCCATCATACATCAGTTATCTCCACTACCTGAATTAACTCTGCCACCCAATTTGACCCCCCTTAACTCTCCCTTTCTATGGATGTCTAGCCCTACAAGGAGCACATGCAGTTTTCATGCATATATTCTTTTCCTAGTCAAGACAATCCAACACTGACTCTGCAGTTCTTACAACTTTTCCATAATTTTCCTTGTTCCTTCTGGGACATCTCCATCAGTTACCCTAATTGGGCAATGCTGTGTACAGTGACATGTGCAAACATGCTACTATTACTCACTGGGGCAAGTTTGTACAAGATGCTAGAATAGAAAAATGTGGTTGCAGTCACTTTCCTTCCTGATGTCCCTTGTAAAATGTCAGCCTCAGGTTACCTGAAGAAGAATGCCCTGCATTTGAAACCTTATGTAAAAACTATTCCAACCATGCAGTTAGTCTAGTAAGAGATTTCACCCACAAAAATCTTTCTCTCACATATTTCCTGGATGATCATGGCTACAGTGTCTTCTCAACACTACCAGCTTCAGGAGGGAACAGTGAGATCCAAGCTAACTACCCACCAGTGGGCACATCTGCATGAGACATTCACTGTGGAGCTCCCTAATTAGCTCTGCAGTAAAGCCTCCACACCAGACATGTGGCCCTAATAGGCTGCAGTATACTAATTACAATGCTGAAGTCCTCAACTTTAGGAAAGCTGACTTTGACAAGCTCAGGAGGCTTGTTGTTGAGGCCCTAAGGGACCAAGACTCAAGAGGAAGAGGAGTCTACAAGAAGTAGTTGCTCCTCAAGGGAGCAATTCTGACAGCACAAAGGTTATCCATCCCATTTCGGAGGAAAAGTGGCAAAAGGGCACAGCAACCCCCTTAGCTTAGCAGGGAACTTGAGGACCTCCTACACTTAAAAAGAGAGACTTTTAAAGGATGGGAGGCTGGAATCACCACCAAGGAGGAGTACTCAACACTGGTACATGCCTACAAGGAGCAGACCAGGAAAGCCAAGGCTGCAAATGAACTCCACCTGGCTTTACATATCAAGGATAATAAAAAGTCCTTTTTCAAATCTGTAGGGAGTCAGAAAAAAAAGCAAGGGTAACATTGAACCCCTGCTGAACCAAATGGGACAGCTGATAACCGACACCCAGGAAAAAGCCAACCTGCTTAATGGGTATTTTGCATTGGTTTTTCATCTACCCAAAGGGACCACCCTGCCTAGCATGACATGGGACGGCCAGGGTGAGGGCATATTTATACCCAACATCAGTGTAGACCTTGTAAAGGAATACCTTGAGAGGCTGGACACCTTCAAGACAGCTGGCCCTGACAGATTACACCCTAGAGTACTCAAGGAGCTGGCAGGTGTCATAGCTCAAGCACTGGCAGAAATACTGGAAAATTCATGGTGCTCAGGTCAAGTACCTGAAGACTGGAAGAAGGCCAATGTGGAATCCATCTTCAAGAAAGGGCAGAAAGTAGATCCCGAGAATTACAGGCCAATCAGCCTAACCTCAATCCCTGGTAAGATTCTGGAGAAAATTGTTAAAGAGACCCTTCTTGATAAGCTGGCTGAGGGCAGCATCCTCAGGTACAGCCTGAATGGGGTTGTCACAGGTAGGTCTTGCCTGACCAATCTCATCTCCTTCTATGACCAGGTGACATATCACCTGGACAAGCGAGAAGAGATTGACATCATATATTTGGACTTTTAAAAAGACTTCAATTTGGTGTCCCCGATCTCCTCATGGAAAAATTGGACAACCGTGTTCACAGTCCAATGGCTGGGAAATCGGCTCTGAGGTCGGATCCAGAGAGTAGCAGTCAATAGTAGTGAATCCTTAAGGCACTCCATAACCAGTGCTGTCCTCCATGGCTCTCTCCTTGAACAGATTCTCTTCAACATCTTTATCAACAATGTGGACATCGGTGTCAGAAGTGCACTGGCTAAGTTCGCCGATGACACTAAACTTTGGAGCATAGCGTCCATACCTGAGGACAGGCTAGTGATACAGGCCGACTTGGATAAGCTTAGTAAGTGAGCTTATACAAACCTGATGACGTTCAATACCGATAAATGCAAGGTACTCCATCTCAGGGGAAAGAAACCCACACCATGCTTATAGGCTGAGCAGTGTTATGCTCGCTAGCACCATGGCTGAAAGAGACTTGGGGGTCATGATTGACCACAAGATGAACACGAGCTATCAGTGCAATGTCACAGCTGGTAAAGCAAACAAAACTCTGGCTTGCATCTATACATGTTTCTCAAATAAATCTCAGGATGTCATCCTCCCATTATACTCGGCCTTGGTAAGGATGCAGCTGCATCCAATTCTGGGCTCCACAGCTCAGGAAGGATGTGGAGAAGCTTGAGAAAGTCCAAAGGAGAGCCACACGCATTATCAGAGGGCAAGAGAATAGGCTGAGAGCCATGGAACTCTTCAGTCTGGAGAACCACAGACTCAGGGGGGACCTGGTGGCTGCCTATAAGTACATAAGAGGTGTGCATCAAGATCTAGGGGAACATCTGTTCACCAGAGCACCCCAAGGGATAACAAGGACTAACAGTCATAAACTCCTCCAAGACTGTTTTAAGCTAGACATAAGGAAAAATTTCTTTACTGTCCGAGCCCCCAAGGCCTGGAATAGACACCCTCCAGAAGTGGTGCAGGCACCTACTCTGGTCTCTTTCAAGAAATGTTTGGATGCTTATCTTGCTGGGATCCTTTGACCCTAGCTGACTTCCTGCCCCTGGAGCAGGACAAACAGGTCCAGGGAGGTGATGACTCCCTCTATGCAGCACCGGTCTGGCTATGGCTCTAGGAAGATTTTTCTCATACATTTTGCTTTTCAAAAAAGAAAGTTTTTCTTATTTAGGGATATGTGCTATGTGAGACAATATGGGATTATTTAAAAAATTAAACCATACAAAGTTGTCACAACTATCAAAACCAGAAAAAGAGAGAAAAGCATAGCTGAGTTTTATGCAGAAGGTCTATAAACACAGCATCGCATATAAAAGAAAAAATCCATATTCATTGTTGTAATGCACATGTAGAAGGACCAGGCCTCAAGGGAGGCCATGACACCTCCTAGTGACTATAGTGGGGACACCGCCATGAGCCAAAACTTACCTTCGGCACTGGAGTGGAAGGAAAAGCAGTGGCTGCAGAATGCTTCCGAAGATCAAAGGTGTGGTGGTGGAGATACCACTGCCCGAAGACAAACCACACCAGTGCAGGAGCGGAGGGAAAAGAGGCAGCAGCAAAACATCACTGGAGATCAGATGCACTCCTCCACACCAGTGTGGACACACTTTGTAGACATGTGCCAGTTCATCAGCTACCCCTCAGAGATTTGTAAAATCCCCACTGACCCACATTCAAGGAGGACCAGAAGCGAGGCCTCCTGAGAGCCTAGACTGGTGGAAAGCAAACAATTGCCCCATCAGGGGCGAGTGATGGCAACCCCAAGAGTTGGGATGCCCAGCTAAGGCTGGCTCGGAGGAGCCAGGATACTTACCTCTCTTGAAGCTGTGGATCCAAGATGAAACTGACAGACTGGGACAGCGGTGAGCCTGCAGAGAGAGAAAAAAAAGAAGGGATACTGAAGTCATGAGTAGACCCTGGGGGAGAGAGAGGGTGTCCTGAGGGAAGATACCCTGAAGTGAACACAATAAGTCAGGCTGATGTGAGGCCTGAATAAGGACGATATGCCATCCTTACCAAGACTGAGATTAGATAAGGGCTAAGGCCCATCTGTGGCTGATTGACTTGGTTTGGTCAAGGACTAACATCATCGCTGGTTGGCACAAGGTGGGATGTAGGGGAGGTGGAGCCCCAAAACAAAGACCTACGCAAGAGATTGAAGAAGAAACCAGGAGAGGCAGAATTACAGAACTTCCTCCCAGTAATAATCCTTAACAATGAGACCTGGCAGGTGAGAGCCCCTGGGGACCTTTTTGGGAATCTCACTATAAGGCAAGCTCCCTACCAGAAAGGAGGTAGCTGTGTCTGATCAGCCCCAAAAGGCAAAGCATTCAAGTGAACATCATGGGAAATTATAAACTGGTGCACTGGCTGGGAAACACGAAAAGGGTATGACCTTGGAGACCGACATAGAAATTAAAGTGAATCTGGCACCCCAAGTTGATCTATTAGGCCAGACACTACATGCTGTCACCAAAGTGTTAGAAGTTCAACAGCAGCAGGCCATCCAGCAACAAGAATGGATGAGATGAAATTGGACATCCTTTTGGATGCACAAGATGACAAAAGAAGATAACACAGAGGTGTACACAGAATCCTTCAAGAGAACAGTGATACAAATGGGGCTAGATAGAATGCTGTGGGCTAGCCAGTTAGGATCTGTGTTAGTGGGGAAGGTGCAAGCCACATATCATGCCCTGCCTAGGGATGATGCCTACCACTACAACAAAGTAAAAGCTGCCACATTTGCACTGCTTAGAATTAATGTCAGAGCATTGCTGACAATTGTTCAAGGCCAGGAAAGGGAAGGAAGACAGAAAGCCCTGAAACTTGATACAATTACTAAAAGATCTCATGAATAAGTGGGTACCACTCGAGAGAGTTGACAGGGCTGCTTTAGCAGATCAAATTATATTACAGCAGTTTATAAAGGATCTTGAAGATACAACGTAGCTGCAGGTAAGACAACATCCTCCCAGGATGACAGAGGAAGCCCAAAGGGTTGCTGAAGCCTTTGTGGCATCTGAGTTAGAACCAGCTAAGGAAAAGGAACATAAGAAGAACCACACTGAGGGGCACTGAGATATTTGAGAAAAGGGATAGTGAGTTATAGATGTGGGAGGTCAGGCCATGTATCCTGTGATTGTACACTAAGCGCTCAAGTATGGTAGAAACAAGGGAATGATGCTCCCGGAGTTAGGGAGAAGCCAGAGTCCATTGAAGCAGCCGAGGAAATGAACTGCAGCTTTGGGCAGAGTGAAGAGGTAGCAGTAAGGCATAGGCCCATGGTGACAGACTGTGTGGTGGGTGTCCCAGGGGAGCTGGGGCAACTGGAAGACCCCAGGCCAAAAATGAAAGAAAGTCCCACTTACCTCCTGCTGGGGCCGAAATGCGTGGGGAGAGGTGCGCGGCAAAATGGCCCGTGCAGTTTGTTAGCCGCACCTATATCCAGCTGGGGCAAGCTGACATCAGTGGGAGACGTCACCCGGCAGGGATAAAAGACTGCCCCAAGGACGCAGCAGGAAGGCTGGCGAGCAGAGGCTCAATGGGGAAGCCCACACCCCGAGCGGTGCAGCCGCTGCATCAGGCAGCCTGGGACAGCAGGGGCGGAACCTGCAGAGGCACCAGTGGCAGCGTCAACAGCAGAGCCAGCAGGGAAGCTGGTGAAAGAACTGGCAGCAGAATCGGCATGACAGCTGGCAGCAAAGCTGGTGAGGAAGCTGGCAGCAGGAATGGCATGAGAGCCGGCAGAGAAGCCAGCGAGGAAGCTAGCAGCAGAACTGGTGAGGGCTCAAGCAGGCAAGCTGATAGCGGAGCCAGCAAGGCCTCGAGCAGGCAAGCCGGTAGCAGAGCCAGCGAGGGCTCAAGCAGGCAAGCCAGCAGCAGAGCCAGTGAAGACCCCAGCTAGGAAACGGAGAGCAGAGCCAGAAAAAACACCAGCAGAGAGGTTGGCTGGGAAGTTGACTGGCTAGCCAGCTGGCCACTCAATAGGGAGAATAGCTGAAAAGCAGCTGTAGGAAGGAGCCCCAAGTGGGGAACTAGCCATTCTGGTCGGGGAACTCCAGGCCCGATAGGACCCACTTTACTATAACAATCACGGTGGTCGGCGTGCACAACTGTCATGGTGTAGGTAAAATAGGGGGTTGAGCAGGAATAGACGAGGCAAGGGCAAAGGGCCTCAGGGCCTGTGTAGGCTGAGAGCCCGGGCTGCTGGCTGCTTGTCGCCAGATGGCCAGGAGAGATCAGGGTAGAGCCTGAGGAGATCCAGAGGTGCATAAGGGCCAGGAGATCCACAATAAAAAGGTGGTGAATGGCTGGAGTGTAGGGGAGGTCGGAGATCCATGAGTGCCCGCCAGGGCCCTGAAGGCTACCTCAAGGGAGAACCCCTCCACTGAAGTTACAATCAAAGTCGTGGCAGGTGAGATAAGGGGAACCCTGAACATTAGCCGGGGTAACTTTTGGGGTCCCACCCCAGGCCTTGGCCGTAGAAGATCACTAGTGTGGGCCAGGGTGGCAAGGGAGCACCCAACAGAAGAGAGGCGGGCACAACCTGGTGTATTGGCCAGGAACATGGAGAACCCTGATATGGTGGCTTATGCCAATATACAGCCCTCAGTCATGGGCCCTGTAGACATCCTCAAGAAGAACCTACAGGCTCTTACCCAGGTTCTGGACTCGCAGCAGCAAATGCTGGATCGCCAGCAAGACAGGCTCCAACAGTTTGGTATCTTTCAAGATGCCCAAGATGACCCGAGCTGACGACCCAGAGGCCTATATAGAGGCCTTTGAACGCCATGCCTTCATGACCAGACTCAACAAAGGGTATCAGGCCAGCCAGTTGGGAGCACTAGTCGTAGGCAAGGCCCAAGCCGCCTATAGGGCCCTCTTGTGGGACTATAAGCAGGTGAAAGAAGCTATCTTAAATAGGTTGGAAATCAACCCGGAACATTATCGCCACCTGTTCCACACCAAGAAAGGGCCCAATGAGAAATGGTCACAGGTATTGCAAAAGCTGCTACAAGACCTCCTGGATAAATGGGTGAGCCCAGCAGGGCCTGACAGAGAAGCCCTGGAGGATCAGATTGTCTTGACCAACTCCAAAATGATTTGGAGGACAGGACACAAACCCAGGTACACCAACACTCCTCCCCTGGATGTGTGAAGAAGCCCTGAAATTGGCAGAGGCTTTTTCGGCCTCGGAAGTGAGCTATCCCAGAGAGAGGAGGAATCCAGGATCCATTGTGAGCCCCCAAAAGGAACTTGAGCGGCTGCGACCGCCCAGCCGTGGGGTCACTCGGGACATTGCATGTTTTCGGTGCGGGCAGAACAAGCACTTCTTGCAGGAATGCCCCAGCCAGTCCACCGAGCGCTGGCTCCCCGCCAACAGGTCAAGCGTTCCAACAGACCAGCAGGGGGTCATGAAGCCGGCAAACCAATGGATTGCAGCTACGCAGAGCCTGAGGAGGATTCTTCTCGGTGAGGAGAGTGCGACTTGGAGTCACCCTGTCGTTAAGGCTTGGGTGGATGGGCGCCCTGTGCAAGTGACCCTGGACTCGGGATGCACCCAGTCCATGGTGAGATCTGATGTGGTACGCCCGCATGGCGGACGGAAGGCCCCCTCCATGAAGGTGGCCTGCCTCCATGGGGAGACCAAGCAAGTAGCATGGGAATGGATCTACCTATGCGTGATGGAACACCAGGGAGAACTCCTGGTAGGGGTAGTGCCCCATTTGGCATGCAAAATGCTATTGAGTCGGAACTGGACACCCATGTACGATGTCCTAGACCGAGTGAGAGACTCAGAACAGGCACGCAGAAAGATTTGGGAGCATGAAGGATGCCTGGGTGAAATGGAGGAAGACAGGGAGTCGGCCGACAAGGCTGAAGGTTTGGACCTCAGCGATTTCACCAGCAGCCTGCTGGTGGCACAAGAGGAAGACCAAGGGCTTGGGACACTTCGAGAACAGGCCCAGGACCCTGAAGACATCTCCACCCCACTGCTCATGGGGTGGCCCCATTACAAGGTAAAGAACCATCTCCTTTATCACATACAGGGGCACAGATGGGAAGGCACCGCAGAGGAGCAACTGGTAGTACCGGCCCGATTTCACCAGATTATTTGGTTACAAGTTACAATCAAAGTCATGGCAGGTGAGATAAGGGAAACCCTGAACATCAGCCGGGGTAACCTTTGGGGTCCCACCCCAGGCCTTGGCCATAGAAGATCACTAGAGCGGGCCAGGGCGGCAAGAGAGTGCCCAATAGAACAGAGGCAAGCATAGTGGGCCAGATAATATAAGCCATGCTCGATACTGGCTGTTCCCAAATGCTGCTGAGGGCCAAGTTAATACCAGACACCGCAGTAGAATGGTGCAGGCCAGTCAGAATGCGCTGCATTCATGGAGGGGTGGACTAATATGAGAGGGACTATATATAGACGTGAGAATACCTAACCAGAAAGGTAGAATGAAAGTAGGATTTGCACCTGATTTGGATGGGGAAATTAATGTTTCATGGTTTCATAGTTTCATAGTTGGTAGGGTCAGAAGGGACCTGAGCAGATCATCAAGTCCGACTTCCCACCATGGGCAGGAAAGAATGGTGGCAAACGACCCTGGGAAGGTGATTATCTAACCTCCATTTGAAGACCCCCAGGGTAGGAGCAAGCACCACTTCCCTTGGAAGTTGGTTCCAGATCCTAGCCGCCCTGCCCACACTTGTAACCTGTCCAGGTCTAGCTGTAGTCTGTCCTGCCCTTCTAATGTGCCCACTTCTCCCCAGATCTTAGTGTCATCTGCGAACTTGAATTAGGTGATTTTTATTATCTTGTCCATGTCACTGATGAAGATGTTGAGAAGTGCGGGCCTAAGGACCAAGCCCTGGGGAATCTCACTTCCTACATCCCTCTAGGTCAAAAATGACCCGTCCACCACCACTCTCCGGGTGTGGCCGTCCAGCCAATTTGCAACCCATCTGACTGTGTAGACATCAACACCACAGTCACCTAATTTTTTAATGAGAATGGGGTGAGAGAAAGTGTTGAAGGCCTTCCTAAAGTCCAGAAAGACTATGTCCGCTGCGACACCTGCGTCCAAGGATTTTGCGACCTGGCTGTAGAAGGCCACCAGGTTGTTCTGACAGGACCTGCATCCTATTAGGGGCAATGTTGGTTGCCCCTAAGCATAATCTCCCCTGCTGCCCCTCGCAGATGTGCTCCTGGATAATTTTCTCAAAAAGCTTCCCCAGAACTGAGGTAAGACTAACAGGCTTATAGTTACCTAGGTTCTCCTTCCTCCCTTTTTTGAAAATGGGGACCACATTGGCTCTTTTCCAACCCTCTGGCATCTCTCCAGAGTACTATGAGTGCTTGTAGAGTTATGCCAGAGGTCCCGCAATGTCCTCGGCCAATCCCCTCAGCACCCTGGGGTGGAGATCATCTGGACTGCCAATTTGAAAATGTCCAGTCCCACCAGAAGTTCCCTGACCAGGTCCTCTCTGAGCCTGGGCCTGGCTGTACCCCTTCTGAGTTCATCTGTAATTCTGGTGAGGGGGAAGTCCTGGTCTCTGCTCAGAAATATGGAGGCAAAGAATTTGTTAAAGAGGTCAGCTTTATCATCTGGTGCGACCACTGGATTGCCAAATGTGTCCTGCAGGGGCCCCATGTTATCCAGTGCAGCCTTTTTACTCCCTATGTATTTAAAAAAGGATTTCTTGTTGTATTTGATCTGGGTCGCTAGTCCCAGTTCTGTGTCCATCTTAGCCTGCCTAACAACCTCACTACAGTCTCGAGCAATGGAGATTTAATCCTCCTTGGTGATGGCCCCTCCCTTCCACTGAATGTACGCCTCCTTTTTAGCTTTAAGACTATCCTGAATGCCTCTGGTGAACCATGGGGGCTTTTGAGCACTCTTGTCCCCTTTGACGCACATTGGGATTGTGGCCCTTTGGGCTCGGAGGATTGTCTCCTTAAGGAACGACCACTCCTCTTGGACTTCCAACCCCCCTCCCCTCTGGGACCTCAGAGCCTCCCAAACTAATCTCCTTAATTCATTGAAATCGGCCCTCTTGAAGTCTAGAGCTGCTGCCTTGCTACAGGCCTTTGACACCCTGCACTGGATGGTGGATTCCAGTAGGCAACAATCGCTATCGCCCAGGTAGTCAAGAACCCGCAGCCCCCTCACCAGTTCATCGCCTGTGGCCAGGACCAGGTCCAGCAAGGCATTCCCTCTGGATTAGGTGGAGGTCCTGTATCTTGGCTAGGAACCTATGTGAGTGGTCAGACCTAGCTGACTGGTCCTCCTAGCAGATGTCAGGGTAGTTTAGGTCACCCAAGGAAGTGAGAATTCCCAGTCCAGCTCTTCCCCCTGATTGGGTAGTCTGTAGTAGACACTCACCAGTAAGTCCCTTTCCCCCCTACCCCTTTGTATTCTAACCCAGAGCACTTCAGTTTGCTTCTCCTCTGAACCCATGCTGTTTGCTGAGGATGTGTATTGTTCTTTGACATAGAGCACTACACCCCACCTTTCCTCCCCATTCTGTCCCACCTGTATAGTCTGTAGCTCTTGATATTTACCACCCAGTCATGGCTTGAATCCCACCACATTTCAGTGAGCCCCACTATCTCCAGGCTTGTGTTAGCTAGCAGGAGGGCAAGCTCCTCCTGCTTGTTCCCCATACTATGTGTATTAGTGTAGAGGCATTTAAGGCCTCCTGTGGGTGCATGCTCCTCCCCCCTGAACCCAGGACTATCCGGACCCCTGCCACCTATCTGGGTACCTTTTGTGCTCGTCATGTGTTGTGGCTGGGAAGCATTGTCATTTCTCCCTGTAGCCCCACCCCCAAGCAAAGCTAGTTTAAAGCAGGCTGTATGCAATCAGCCAACCTGGAAGAGAAGAGATGCTTGCTTTAGGGGCAAGGTGAATCCCATCCCACCCAAGCATGCCCCCCACGTGAAAAAGTGGGTCATTATCAAGGAACCTGAGGCCTGCCTGGTGGCAGCAACTCCAAAGCCACCGGTTGACCATTCCAATGCAGGCCTCGTGGTGCTGACCTTATCTACTTACCGGGAAAGTGGAGGAGACTACCATCTGCAGCCCCGTCTCCTTGAGCTTGGTTCCCAGGGCCTCATACTCCTTCATGATGCAGTCTGGACTGCTCCCTGCTGCGTCACTAGTTCCCATGTGGATTAGGACCATGGGATGCTGCTCTGAAGGTCAAATGAGTTTCAGGATCATGCCTGTAACATCCTGGATCCGAGCCCCAGGTAGACAGCAGACCTTGTGCACCATGGGGTCGGATCAGCAGATGGGACCCTCTGCTCCCCTCAGGATGGAGTCTCCAATAATGAGGACTCAGCATTTCTTTCTCATGGTGTTCCATCCCTGTTCAGACTGTGCCATGTATAGAGTGGCACCATCCCCCCCGGGGGCATCTCCTTTGCCCTTTTCCTCCAAGGTTGACAGGGCCTTGAAGGTGTTCCCCAGCTGTACCTGGGGAGCTGCCTCCATGCTAGCCTGAGCAGCCCTGGTTCTGGTCGTCACCTTCTTCCATTACTCAGCTGTGCATCTCTCGCAGGAGGTCTGTCTGTTGGAAGACTGATCCTGCAGAGAATGGAAATATGTGTCAATCTTGTCCTCCTCCACCTTGATTCCTCTTAGTCTGCTCACTTCAGCCTGGAGCTCCCTCACCTGCTTCTCCAGGGCCCAAAGTTGGCCACAAGAGGGACAGTCAAGGGAGCTTCCAGACCCCATTCCCACTTGCACCCTCTTGGTCCCTGCCAGGCAGCCCCCCACAGACAGGGGGGAGGGGCTGCCGGTAACATCATGGGCTTTGTCTGGGTGAAGGCCTCAGAGGAGCCTGGGGTAGGTGGCACCACTGGGGCAGGATCCCCAGTGGCTGCCCTCCTGGACCTTACCAGTGGGTCACAGTCCCTATCAGCCGCTTCCCCTGTTCTTACCATGTCCGTGGCACTATGAGTCTACCTCTCTCTTGCTGCAGACTCCTTCCTGGCTCATGTTGCATACTCACCTAGCGTGAACACTGGTGCAAACGTCATTGTGCCCTTTCAGAGCGTGCCTGTTTGTGCATGTGGCTTGGGAGCGCGGCTCCCTGCTGGCTAAGCTAAAAGGGATCCAGGGGACTTCCCCACTGGATCTGCCTCAGCTGCACCAGGTCCCTCAGCCCCACTTACCTTAGGGGGATCAGCTGCTGCTGCCCTTGCTGCTGCTTCTGCCTCTGTCACCTCTGCCTCTGCCACCGGTCAGGTAAGGGGGCGCACATGTGTGTGGGGACTCACCTGTTCCCACCTCCCTCCTCTCCACTTTCAGCCCCGAACTGTAGGAAGGGACTGGCCGCCATTTGATGAGGTACTAGAAGAGGTCTGCAGAGCAGAGTTAGAAAGGAAGGGTTAGCTCAAGGTAGAAGGGTGGGTTGCTGAAGAGGAAATGTCATCCTTGGATGAAGAAGCCCTAGTGAACCTTGGAATAGGAACAATGAGGCCTCAGTTTAAAACGGCTCAGGAAGACAAAGAAGAATTCCTGAGGGTTCAGGAGGAGGAGGTGGCCAGTATAGAGGACCAGGTACTACAGCCCAGACTAAATGTAAGTGGCTCCCATTTTGAGATTCATAATGGGTTATTGTAAGGAGTAAGGAAATGCCCAGCCAAGGAGGATTGGATCCAATACTTGATGGTACCACACCTTTTCCATAAGCAAATATGGGACTTGGCCCATGCCACACCAATGGGGAGACATTTTGGGAGGGACAAGACTACTAAGATTGACCAATGGTTTTTCTGGCCAGGGATGAGGGAGAAGATCACTGGGTGTTGTGAGGTGCGTCCTGACTGCCAGAGGGTGCAAGAAAAGGCAACTGCCTAAGGCACTTCTACAGGTGATGCCCTTTATTGATACTTGATTTGATAGGATTGCATTGGATAGTGTAGGCCCACTGACAAATACTGTGGGATATCAGTATATATTGGTCATAGTAGATTATATGACCCACTGCCCAAAGGCTGTACCTCTGAGGTCAGCAACTGCTCCCCAGATCACAGAGGAGCTGTTAAAATGGATATCGAAGGTAGTTGTGCCTAGAGAAATCATTACAGACCAGGGCACAAATTTTATGTCTGGGTTTATTAAAGCAATGTGCCAAGTGCTAGGGCTTCACCAGTTACAAACCTCCATCTATCATTCCCAGACCAATGGTCTGGTGAATCACTTGGATGGGACAATTAAATTACTGCTCCATCGCTGTGCCCAAAAAGAACTCAGGAAATGGTACCTCTGTTATTTACATTGAGGGACACTCCCCAGGCTTCCACTAAGTTCTCACCGCTTGACTTAATATTCGGGCATAAGCCAAGGGGTCTGTTGCAAGAGGTGAGGGAGGAATGGGAGAATACAGGACAAAAAGAACTCAGGGCCCAGCGACACAGGCAAAATATGATTGAGAGATTCAGTCAAGCAAGGCGGATAGCACAGGAAAACTTAGCGAGTGCACAGCAATGGCAGAAACAGGAGTATGATAAGAAAACCTGTGAAAGGGAGTTTCATGTTGGAATTAAGGTCCTAGTGCTGCTCCCTATTACTGCAGACAAGTTGTTGACCAGGTGGCAGGGTCCCTTTGAGATTAGCAGGCAGGCAGGCTCCGTTGATTGTGAAGTTTATGACCATGTCACCAGCGGGAACGGCAGATATACCATGTTAACTTTTTGAAGGCAACCTGAGGGTTGGTTGCTTAGCCCAGGCACCCACCTGAGGAATTGGGGCCAGAAGTGGAGGAACAGCAAAGAGGGGTAGAACTACAAGGGAATGTAAAGCAAGGACCTGAACTAAATAGGAACCAGCAGGAACAGTTAAAATCTGTCATAAATAATTTTAGGGATGTGTTTAGTGAAAGACCTGGAAAGACCACATGCACAGAGCACAAAATGAATACCCCAAAAGGGCCAATTATTGTGCAAGAGAGGTGGAAACTGGTCCCTCATCACTCGCAAGCTAATGTGTGTTGGCCCAAGGAGTTATAATAACATAGCCCATGGCAGAGCACAATGGTCATGGTACCTAAGGCCAATGGCTCACTGAGAATTGCACAGATTTCAGAAGGGTAAATGAAATTGCCTGCTTCAATGCTTTCCCTATGCTGCATGTAGAAGAGCTTTTGGAAAGAACAAGCCAAGCCAAATATATATCCACAATCAGTCTATCAAAAGGGCATTGGCAGATCCCCATGGCAGCAAGAAACCAGCCTAAGACCACTTTTGGCATGCTGTGGGGACTGTTTGAGTTTGTGCATATGCCCTTCGGCTCCCATGGGGCCACCACTACATTCTAGCACCTCATGTATCATATAATTACTCCCCATGTGATTTATGCAGCTGCCTACATTGACGATATTGTTATTTATTTGCAATCATGGTCCCAACATATGCAACAGTTGAAAGCCATGCTACAAAAGCTCCATCACATAGGGATGACAGCCAATCCAAAAAAGTGTTCATTAGGCATGCTGGAAACTGACTATTTAGGGTTTAGAATCGGACAAAGGGTCATACAGCCCTTGGCAAGTAAAATAGCCATTATAGAAAATTACCAGCCGCCGCAGACCTAAAAACAAAAGAGGCTGTTCTTGGGTTTGGCCAATTATTATAGAAGATTCATCCTGAACTTTGCTGAGAAGGCAGCAGCCTTATCAGATGCAATAAGAGCTAGGGTCCATGGTTCCATACAATGGACACCTTGAATGGAAACAGCCTTTAAAAATATTAAGAAAGCACTGTGCAGGAACATGTTGGTTATATAACCCCTGATTTTTCTGAAACTTTTATCCTCCAGACTGATGCCTCAGAGACAGCTGCTGGAGCGGCGTTGTGCCAAGAGTGAAAAGGCATGCAGCAACCAGTAGCCTTTGCTAACAAAACTTTGAATGCGGCCAAAAAGAGGTACTCCACCATTGAGAGAGAATGTTTAGTGATAAAGTGGACAATGAATTATTTCCGATATTACTTAATCGGAGTGACTAACAGAGTTGTGGATTTCCTGTCGAGGTATGATGAGACCAATATGAACATGGGAGAGCTGCTAAGGGTAGACACCAGTGACCAATACAGCCAAAACAGATGGACTACACTACCACAAGGCAGCTTAGGTAGGGGGATATGTGGCAGGGGTGCCGCCATGAGCCAAAACTTACCTCTGACGCTGGAGTGGAGGGAAAAGCAGCAGCTGCAGAATGCCACTGAAGATTAAAGAGATGCTGCTGCCTGAAGACAAGCCATGCCACTGTAGGAGCAGAGAGAAAAGCAGCAGCAGCAAAATGCTGCTGGAGATCAAATGTGCTCCCCTGTACCAGCATGGGTATGCTTTGTAGATGCATGCTGATGCCAGTTTGTTGGCTGGCCCTCGGAGAGAGGGATAAAATCCCCACTGACCCATATTCAAGGAGGACTGGAAGTGATGCCTCCTGAGAGCCCGGAGTGTCAGGAAACACATGAGTACCCCAGCAGGGTGGCAACTCCAAGAGTTGGGATGCCCAACTAAGGCTGACTAGGAGGAAGCAGGATGCATACCTTTCTCAAAGCCATGAATTCCAGATGACAGTGACAGAAATTGGGACAGCAGTGAGCCTGCAGAGAGAGAAATAAAGAAGGGATACTAAAGCCGTGAGTTGACCCTGGGGGAGACAGAGTGTCCTAAAGAAAGACACCCCGGAGTGAACACAATAATGAGTCAGGCCAATGTAAGGCCTGAATAAAGATGGTATACCATCCTTACTGGCACTGAGATTAGATAAAGGCCAAGGCCCAGTTATGGCTGATTGACTTTGCTTTAGCCTTGACCAAGGGCTAACATCATCACTGGTTGGTGCAAGGTATGATGTAGGGAAGGTGGAGCCCCGAGCCAAAGTGAGAGACTGAAGAGGCAGGATTACAGAACTTCCTCCCAGCAATAATCCTTAACAACAAGACGTGGCAGAAGAGAACCCCTGGTGACCCTTCTGCCAATCTCACTAGAGGGTAAGCCGATGACTCAAAAGGAGGCAGCTGTGTCCGATCGGCCCAAAAAGGCAAAGCGTTCAAGCAAATGTCACGGGAAATTGCAGTGACCCAAAAGCTATTGCGCTGCTCACTAGTTCTGCACCTGCTGCCTTTGCAACTGGCCTTCTAGCAAGCTGTACTTGCTCTTCCAACATAATGGGTTCTTTAACTGTTTGCTGGTAGCCTACTTTCTGTCACCCTCTTCTTACTTCCTGCCAGTAACAGGGGAAAGGATCCCATGTCACAATGATCCTTCCCCAGAAATAATCACAAAAATAGAGATCTGTTTGCGGAATATCACAGTACCAATAGCTGTTGAAAGATTTCCTTCTGGAATGGTGAGATATTATCTATGAATATAATTTCTGTCTTTCATATCTTCATTATTAACATTCATCCTGCATTCATGCAGGGAGGTTGGAGTAGATGACCTCTGACATCCCATGCATCCTATGATTCTATGCTAAATTAATAATAATAAAACAAATCCAAACTGAATAGCTTTGAAGACATTCAAAGGATGAGGAGGAGGAAGATGATAGTATTTCATCCATGTCCAGAGTTGGCTAGGTGGTGTTAGGTACATCTGAAAACTTGGTGCAGAATCCTATGTCACTTCACACACCTACATGGCAGCTGCCCAGTTATCTTGTCTTTTAGCCCAATAGCCTAGTGATTAGGCACTTACCCAGGAACAGAACAGCTGAAAATGGCAGGTACATGGTTATATAAAGTGAAATAGGATCCTGCCTTTAGTTCTGGCCCTGAAAAGGCACTTAAGGCAAGTGTTGCAGGGTACTAAAACATGCCTATTCCTTTAAGGGCAGAAGCAGCCTAGTTAGAGGGCCCTGCAGGCTAGGCACAGCTCCACAGCTGCAGGTTTCCTGAGCAGCAAGCTAATGAGGGAATTAGCTGGCACCTGCACGTGGTCAGCTGCCCAGAAGGAGGCAGGGCCCTGGGCACATATATGCCCCAGAGTGGGGGCTGGCAGACCTTAGTTCTCTGGCAACTGCCACGGGAAGGAGCTCCTGCATGAAGGAGCTCCCCTGAGATGGCTGGTTGTCTGGTCTGCTGCCTGCAGGGCTCGTAAGGTACCCTGGGCTGAGTAGCACACTAAAGTAGGGAAGAGATTTACCTTCTTAAAGGTGCAGAGCATGAACCCATGATTATTGTTATGTTATCGCCATGGGGCTGATGTTTGTGTGGTCATTTGAACCGATGGTTTGAGGCTGTGAGGGAAGTTCAGAAGCCTCGTTAGTGCCCAGAGGAGTGCAGCTACACCAGGCCAGATGGCCCAGCACTAGAAGGGCACAGCAGACACAGGCAGAGGCTGGAGTGCACAGCACCAGAGGGATGCCAGAGAGGCTCAATAGACAAGGGCTGTGATCCCATTGCAAGAGGGGCGCATCAGATACGGGCCAGGGACCCAATGACAGAAGAAATTGATTGTCTAGTGCCTTAAAGCCAAGTCTGATATATTGGGCGCAGTCTAGAAGGCCTACCTAGATTAAAGGGGTGGAGGCTCCAACAGAGATAACAACATTTACACATGCATTTGACCCAGGAGCAGTTTATTCGCAAGTAAACTACTTGCGAGTAAATGCTCCCAGGCAGGCATCTACACATGCAAGGACGCAATACCAGATTTGCTGCTAATAGAAGCAAACTACTTCCACTTCCTGGGCCCTGAAATGGATGCCTGTTGTCACCCAGGGGCTGCCGGAAGATCAGGGCAGGGGGTTGGGATCTGTCTCACCCTTGCAGCTCTTTCCAAGTCCCATGCTTCGATCACTCAGTGGGGGCATGGGGCTTGCACCTGCCCCTGACTAACACAACTTCCAGCCCCTACCCTGTACACAACATGGAGGCTGGTGAGCCTGTTTTCTGCTTATCTCTGAGTGCAGAACTGGGTGGGGAACAAGCCGCCACTGGTCTCCCAGTGTGGGTAGCTCCCACACTGGCAGCAAGTGGCCAGGCCCAGCAGGGCTGGCAAATGGTCCTGGCCCCATTGCATGCAGCTCCTATTCCTCAGCTGCATGGAGCCTGGGCCCAGGCAGGTGGGTCTGGGTGGTGAGGGACTTGGGGTAGGGGCCACGGCAAGTGCTCCCAGCCGGTGGAAACAGCACTGAACCTCCCCCATGTGGGGGGCTTGCTGCTGGGCAGTGGGTGGCTGCCAGGGAGCAGATGGGACTGCAGTCAGGGGCAAGACAGTGGGTGGGATGAAGATGACCACCACGGCCAGGACAGTATCCAGCACCTGGCGGTCCTCCTCTTTCACCTCCACTGCCCTTGCCATGAGTGTAACCAGCCACTCCAGCGTTACAATGTGCCGCTTCTCCAGGACCAGAAATCATGCCTTAAACTCCCTATCTGCCTGGCCCCATATGTCCATGCACCGGTTGCACCCATCCTCACAGGCAATGTCCTCCACCCACCACACATCCTGCCAATCAATGTCCTCCAGGCTCCACGCCCATGTATCCACCAGCTGGTCCTCCAAGGCCATCACCAGCTGGAGGAGGAGGGTCCAGTCCAGGGTTTTCCTCCTGTAGACCTGGTGTATTCACAGGGCCCTGGCCAAGAGAAGTGGTGACCCTGATGGTGCATCCCTGTCAACTGCAGCCTCTCGTGTTCAGTTGGAGGACTTTAAGCTTTGACAATGCAGCAGGCATTCCCGCATGGTCCAGCAACCTCTTCCACTGCCTAAAGAGCTATTTGTAGCTGCACTACACATCCCTGGCCCCTGCAGCCAAGGAGGACGATGCCACCAACATAGGTGTGTTCCTCGGCATGTGAGAGGCCTGTGCCCACCTAGCTGCAGAGGTGTAGGCTGGGCAGGAGCACAGTTTTGCACTGTCTCCTGCCTCTCTTCATGCTGTGGTGCAGGGGGAAACCCAAGAGCCAGGGGGAGTGCAACCAAGCTGGGTGGGGAGCAGGGGCAGGGACTGGGGCTGGGGCAGAGGCCAAGGACAGGGACCGGGGTGAGACGGACCCTCCCAGAAGGGGTCTCCCCCCAGTATGGGGCTTACCAAGTGGGTGGGGCTGGAATTTATGGCTTATTATACTCATTATTGCCCAGCAGTTCGGGTTCATCCATGCTGGTGGCGATGGCATACAGCTCCAGCAGAGTCACTGGTCAGAAGGCCGCAGTGTGCAGCTGCCCAGGTAGAGCTTCACCTGGGTAGGAGCTGGCACTGCTGGCAGCCAGCAGTGACATGGCCAGCCAAGCCTTGTGGCCAGGGCTGAGGTCATGAAGCTGGCAAGGAAGACACTGGCTCAGGCTCTCAAGCTGCTGGAGGATGCTGGGGGTGGGGAGTTCAGTGGGGCAGGCTGTTGGCAGGCCGAGGGGCCCTTCCCTAGTGACATGTCACCATGAGTGCCAGGCTATAGTGGAGGCTCAGGAAAGCTACCTGTGCTGTAGTACATAGCATGGCTGTGGCCTGGGTCCCATGGCACAAAGATGGCATCAAGTTGCTGCATAAAGTGCATGGACTTGCAGGCAGTCCCTGACCAACAATTGTGATTGGTGATGGTGACCCACTGTGCCCGCAAGGCCTTAACATTTATGTGGCACTGCCACACCAACCAGTCATGCTCGTGCTCCCATATTCAGTCTGACAGCCTCTCACATACGGATGCATTGGAGCACCCATCCCACACGAACTATCTAGGCATACCAGTTGCACCCCACAGCAGCACAAAGTCACCAGTCTCTTTCTGCAACCAGCTGGGGCCCCTGGAGTCTGCATATAGCTTCAGCGAGGATGCCACTGTGGCTCCCATGATGCCTCTCTCAGACTCCACGCAGCTGTCCTGGTGCTGCTGGGCCTGGACAGCTGCCTACAGTTCCCAGCACAGGGGCATGGCATGGGACTAGCAGCCACACAGCAAGGCAGTATCATACAGCACCTGCAGGAATCAGGTAGGCAGCAGAAGGTTGCCTGCAGCCCTGCAGGGCTGGACAGCATGGCCCTGGCAGCCACGCAGCGCTGCAGTGCAAGGGAGCAGCATTCAGGTAAAGGCCACCTGGCAAAGCTGACCTGCAGCCTCTGGAGAGGAACACAGTGGCCAGGTGTGGCCACAGGTTGCCTGCACATGTCCCAGGGTTCCCAATGCCTGCAGGCTTTTAAGGGCCTGGGGCTGGGGCTGGGGCTGCCATGGAGCCAGCCCAGGCCTAGGCCAGGAGAGGCTCCTAGCCCCTGGTCCTGGGAATAGCTTGAGTTTGGCCCCCTGGCAGCAGGGCTGACCAGGAGCAAATTTGCTCCTGCTTGGCTTCTACACATGCACTACTGTGCAGTAGCTACTCTTCAGGAAATTTGCTACTTGCATTTGCTGGTAGCAAATTTACTTGCAAGTAGAGCAATTTACTGTGCAGTAAACGTGTGCATGGACAGACACACATGCTTACTGCACAGTACACTGCTCTACTGTGCAATAAAGCATCTCAAGTACATGCACCCAGAAAGTAACACCCCAACAAACTGTTTTCCGTAGTCTCCTGAGTTTCCATGCATCATGTTTGAGGCCTGATGTGACTTTTGAATGACTAAGGCTGACTCTGCTAAGGCTTGTTGGCCTCTCTTCAAGATGTGGCTTTCATGCCCTGTACTGTGCTTGTGCTACCTGGCAAATTCATCAAAGAGGCCAAGAAGTTGTGGACACTGAACTGCACCTTTGGCTGCTAGAAGATGTCATGTCCCGTGCTTCAGGGTTGGTGGGAGAACAGCTTGTGAAGCAGCCTGCTGATCTGCAATTCAGGGGTCTCAAATATATAGCCTATGAGAAGGATTCAGCACATGGAGATGCTCTATCCAGTGCTTTGGGCTACCAGTAGACTACTGTAAGTTGGGTATTGTGACTGGGAGGAGGATAGCCTGCTGGGGCCCTTGGGCACTGGTAGTTATGGCAATTGGTAACCAGAGAGCAAACAAGGGTTGATACAAGCCCAGTCACCCTCCAGCCACTTCACCCATGGCTAGTGATGCAGCCCCAACACCATGTCACTGCCCCATCCTGAAGACGTCACCACATGCTCTGTGCCATGTGCCCTATGCCAGAATTAGAGGTGCAGAGCTAGAGGCACAGGGCACGTGGCAGTAGCAATAGCTTCTACTCTGGCATAGGGCACATGGGAGCTGGAGCTGCACTGCATGCTCCATGTTAGAGCTGGAACTGCTACTACTGTGTGCCCCCCAGGCTGGATTTGGCCCGCAAGGAGCCCCACAGCCTAGATCCATCTCAGAATGCAAAGAGTTTGACACTCCTTCTGTAGATAAATGGAGACCTTAGTGTAACAGGAGCCCCTAACCCCTGTTACTGAGTACAGTGAGGTGGACTGCAGAGATGTAAACATGCTTACAGAGTCAGGCTCCAGAGCAATAAGCCTGCTAATTAGTAAGGAGAAACTCGTGCCCCATGAAGGAAGGGGAGCCACTGACTGGAAGGAATGGCATCAGAAAGGGATATAAACAGAGCTCCTAGGCTGGGGAGTCATTTCTAACCCAGCCTAGGCTCAGGGAAGGAGCTCTGCAGGACTGGAAAGAGACATACAGGAAGATAGGTTTGGTTATAGTTTTAGTTTCAGTATTTTTGTTAGCTGTGAGGCATGGGGTGGCTTTAGAGTAGATGGGAACAGGAGCAGACCCAGCGGGGTGCAGTGGTAGAAACTACACACCCTCCCCCCGCTTTGTGTCCTGCTCCAAAAGTTAAAATTAACTTCCCAAGAGGGGAAGTGGCATTTCTGTTCAGAAAGTGCTACGGAAATCAGTTCAATTTATGGCTCATTATAAAGAACCTTATTTCTGCTAACATCTCTTCATTCTGCAAGTGTTAACACCCTTCCCTCTTTTTAACGGTCTTGACGTTATACTAATCAAGCTATCCTTTCTTTGGCAATTTTGCTGTCTTTCAGCAATTCCTGGTAATACTATTTCTTAGCTGTGCATACTGTTTTTAGCTCAGGCTAAAAACCTTAACTCAGGTGTAGGAAAGACTAAACCTGAAGATGGGATCAGACTGGAAAGCGTAAGCAGCAGAACTCTCCCTTTTCATCTGCCAGTAGGCAGAGCAAAAATTAACACTCTCAATACCTGAATGATAGTCAGTCATCAGAAATAGGTCATTTCCCACCCCTGAGAGCTGTTATTTCAGTCTGGCTTCAATGTCAGGCAGATGTCCCTGCATCAATGATGCCGGGCCATCTTTGGGACATTTTGTTTCTCACCACAAAACATAAAGAGTTAATTTTTATTTAAGTGATCACTGATTTTCTAAAGTGCAAGATGACCTTATGAAGGAAATTCCTCATTGACCTGCTGTAAGGTAGCTTGCTGTGATCTCCAGAGCGAAGGAGGATAGGGAAGATGAATGATAGCAAAGGAGGTTCAATAAGTAGATTTTCACTCTTAAAAAAAAAAGAAGACAATGCCAAAATGTTACAGTAACCTGTTTGTATCTATATATCAATATTGATATACAGTGTGTGTGTGTGTGTGTGTGTGTGTGCGCGCGCGCGCACTTACACACATACAGGGGCAGACTGGGGGGCAGGGCAGCAGTGATGCAGTTGCACCCCATTTTGATTCCTGGTCTGCCCAAAGTTCACAACAAAATACCTTGCAGTGGCAGCAGTACTGTTATTCAGGCAGCAGTGAGGGAGTCACTTGACTTCCCGTCTCATTGTAATCTGCATGATGCTTTCTTGACTCTTCATTCCACAGGGTTTTAACAACCTTATCTCCTTGTTTAATGATCTTAATGTTCCACTAATCAAGCAATTCTTTCTTCTGTAATTCTGCTGTCTGTTAGTGGCTCCACATAAAGTAGCTTCTGTTTTACAGCCCTGAATACTGTTTTCAGCTCTAACTAAAAACCTTAACTCAGGTGTGGAAATAACTTTCAGCCAAATATTGGATGTATTGCCAAGACACTCAGTAAGGCTTGATTGTATTTTATGACTCTGAAAAAGAGGTACATTTAAGTCTAATGATTAAAGGACTGAAGAAACAATATGTTTTGATTAGTCTAGTTTGTTCTGTTTTTAATACATAATGTATGAAATAGCAAATTAATTCACATTCCAATAAAGCTATATTTGTTTTTGCTTTGATTGATAATATACAGTCTGAATCATATAGCCCTAGGCCTCTAGTATATTTATGAAGTTTCTAGTTTCTTTTTACCTGGAGAAATATATATTGTGTTTATATGTGATGATGCACCACACCATTTGCACTCCTTTTTCAAAATCCTAGATCTATCTATCTATCTATCTACCTATCTATCTAACTATCGGTGGACATTCCTGTACAGGAAAAGTGTGCATAGAGGATCTGGTTGTGGTTAACAAATGGAGCGTGGACTTTTGCCTTTTGGCAACCAGTAAATATCTTGTATTTTTTTTTAAATATTCTTTGGGGTTGGTCAACAAATAACTGCTACCAAATGACACTGCTTGTGTTGCTCGCATCAACCCTGCCCGACTGTGCATATCTTTTATGACTAAGAGCCTGCACAAACGTGAAGTGTAAAGGCACCAAAGAGAGAGAGAGAAATTATTCAGGGAGATTCAGAGAGGAGGAGGAGGAAGTGTGCTTGGGAGAAGAGGTATGATATAATATAGGGGCGGGCAATTATTTCGGGCAGAGGGCCGCTTAACCAGTTTGTCAGGCTATCAAGGCTTGGATGGGTAGCCCTGCCCCTTGACAGGTGCCCTGCCCCTTGGCAGGTGACCCACCTCCTGGTCACCATCTGGGGACCAATGTCCCAGGGCCAGCACTGGTGGGGCACAAAGCAGGGCACAGGCTGGCAGGCTGGCCGGGCTGGGCTGCACCAGCAGGGAAAGGGGGGAGCTGACCCGGCTCCACAGAGCCCCTGCCAGCTGGGACCCTACACTCCTGTCACCCGGCTCTGGGCCCTGCCAGCACTGGCCCCAGGACACCGGTGTGGGCCCTATGCTCCCACTGCCCCCCAGCCCCGCAGTACAGGGCCCAGGCTAGCAGTGAGACTGGGTTACAAGGTAGTGCTGTACATGGGAGGGGAAAAGCGGCCCATGGCCAGTGTCCCATGCTGCAGCCGGTCACAGCCTACCTGGGGCTGCCTATGCCCGCTCCAGATAGCCCCGTGCAGGCTGTGAGCCGCTGCAGCAGGGAGCGCCAGCCACAGGGCGGGTGAGGGGCTGCTTTTCTCCATGCCGGGAAGGAGCCTGGGGCAAAGCTGAGCGCGGGGTGGGGAAGCAGCCCCTGGCCCACCCTGTGGCCAGTGCTCCCTGCTGCAGCATCTTGCAGCCTGCATGGGGCTGTCCAGAGCAGGCACAGGCAGCCCCATGCGGGCTGCAAGCAGCTGCAGTGAGGGGCACCAGCCATGGGGCAGGCCAGGGGCGTCTTCCCCCGATCAGCTTTTCCCCAGGCTCCTTCCCTGCCCAGGGTCCCCCCCCCCCGCCCTTCTTCCCCCGCCCCCCCGCCTTACCTGAGGTTCCCGCATGGGGCAGCCATATGTTCCCAGGCCAGAAGCCCCTGCTGAGGTTTTTGGCTGGGGGGGTGGGGCTGGGTGGACCCTGCTGTTGTGGGGGTCTGCTGGGCTTCCCCTGGGTCCTACTGCCCTGTTACGAAGGGCAAATAAATATTAATTTTCTAAACTCTTCAGGGGCCCCGCGAGCCGGGTAGAATGGTCTCATGGGCCAGATCCAGCCCACAGGCCGTATTTTGCCCACCCCTGGTATAATAGGAATGGGGTGAAACTGAGGAAAAGAAGAATTAGGCTGAAAATCTGAAAATATCTCTCTGCTTGGAAATCCAATCAAAAGAACAAGGGAATCCAAGGAAATGGAACATTTCAAACCTAGTTTAGAGAAAGTCTTGGAAAATGTGCACTAGAAACAATACTGCATTGGCAGTGGGGGGATGGACTGGGTGTGAACTTTTTGTGCCTTTCCATCTCCAGTTTCTATGAAAACAGTCACAGTTCTTTTGCAATATGGTAAATATTTAAAAAATCATAGATACAAAAGAAATAAAACATGTTAAATATGAAGTTCAGCCAACTTAACCATGGCTTTTTATCTCTTTAAACCAAGTCAGCAGGGGTGAAGAAGGAATGAGGTTAAGATTTTTAGGCCTCTTTGTTTGAGTCTGATTCACATAGGACACACCTTCATGACGTTTGTTCAATAACATTTGTGGAGCTCAGCCTGCAGTTGCTGGAATTGTTGTTGGATTGTCCTCGGCCCTCAGGGGTGCTGATTTTATCCAATGCGTGCTGCACGCAGTCTCTGTCTAGCAGTCCTTAATTCAGACTGCCTGTTATATTTCTACCCTATGGTGGACTAATAGATCTGGTTGTGCACATAGTAACACCAGTGTAGCTCTTAAAGGGTCTAGTCACCTTGGGTAAACCGCACTGTGAGCGAAGCTGTTCTTCGTTCCTATGCCCACTCTAACAACTTCAACTGTGCTTGCAATTTCAGATCTGTTCCTCTGTATTGAATCCATGTGTTGCTGACATGCAAGCATCATGGTTCTCATTGGGGAAGCCTTTGGGTTGTTTGGCTTAGGCAAGGAGTTGACATCGTTTGTGGGCAGAGTGCCAAAAACACCCCAACCTCAATTTGTAAGATGTGGAAGTGCCGGGAGCGGACAGTGAGGGAGCCACGAAGGGCCCGATCCTTGTTGTGGCAGCACAGCCCTGCCCCCTTCTCTGCTGCATGTCTGGAGGTGCATGTGCACCCACCACCAGCAGTGAGCTGGGCTGCGGTTCCACAGCCCCGGTGCAGCAGCTTGCAGCCTCCCTGCTGCCTGCTGCGAGCAGCCCAGGCGCTGTGGTGGGCGACGGGCACGGCTGGAGCCCAGGCTGGCTGTGACAGAAAACTGGGAGGCTGCAAGCCACTGTGCCAAGGTTCACAGAGCCTTAGTCTGGCTCACTGATGGTGGCAGGTGCATGTACACATCAGAGCAGGTGGCAGAGAAGGGGCTGGGGCTGTGCTGCCACAACAAGAACCGGGCCTTTCATGGCTCCATTGCCATCCACCCTGAGGTACACACGCACCTGCCACCAGCAATGAGCCAGGGCCAGACTCCGGTGCAGGGGCTTACAGCCCCCGAGCTGCCTGCCACAGCCAGCCCAGGCTCTGGGCAGACCCCTGCCACCTGCCACAGAACCTGGGCTGCTCCCAGCAAGTCACCGCACCAAGGTCTGTGACTCTCCAGCCCAGCTTACTGCTGGAAGCAGGTGCATGTGTGCCTCTCAGCAGATGGTGGGGATGCTGTGAGGAGCCCAATCCTTGTTGTGACAGTGCATCCCTGGCCCCTTACACACCATCCACACCGAGGCGTGCATGCAAAACAAAATGCCTTTGCGTGCCATGCTCTGGCATGTGTGCCAGGGGTTGCAGACCCCTGTCTTAGACATCTATTATTTGAAAAAAAGGAACACATGCATATATCTGAGCAACAATATAAGGATTCCAGCTTTCCATGGGCCAAATGCTAGCCAGAAATATAATCACATTAACAGACAGGCAACCTAGGACAACTTCACACCTCAGTAGAGCCCTGACACACTCCTTGCACATTGTCTGACAGCCACCCATCAAATATGCCCCTTGCAGCTCAGTCAAAACCAATTTTCTACTCATGCTTGCTAATTTACCATCACTGACAGCCTCAGCAAAGAGAAGTATTGAATAAGAGTCATAGAAAATAAATGCTGCTTATTCCTCTGCACTGGTTCATGAGGATGCTTATTAAAATTAAAGTGGATGTGAGGCGTTTGCATTACCTGAGTTGTGCCTGTTCAGTGCACAGAAGACTTTTGACTGCAGGGCTGTGAATTCAGTCACTTGTACTAGCACTAACAGTGTGTAAGAAGCTATCAAACACCTGACAAAGCAGATACAGGTATACTCTGCAGATGGCCTGACATGAGGAGGAGAAGGAAATGAGAACTCCCCGGCCTGTGGCCTTACTGTCCATTTCTGCCGCAAGCTCTGTGAGACTAGCATGCAAGATGTACTGGAGAATACTCATGACTGTGCCATGCCATGGCTTTGATAAGCAGCATGTGGGAAGGCAGTAGCCTCGGTGACATTGGCATTTTTTTCTTTGCCTTTGGCCATGCTTAAACTAAACATTGCCTGGCCTTGTCTTTATATGCAGAGTTTTACACATGTCTAATAAGATATTTCTAGGGATTTATCACAGCTATTTTTTTGGCTTACCCTTTTAATTCATTAGCTATTTCACAGTATTTGCTATTCCATGTTATTCTTTTCCCCTTTATTTTTATCATAGAATACAGGAAATGGGTGGGTGGTTAGTAAGTAAATAATATATTCATTATTTTCCCTTTAATTTTGCACTGTATTTTCAGTGCATGCTATATTAATAAATAAATAAAAAATTATAATAAATAATTATAAATCTCTTTGCAATGGCTCAAGTTTGTAGTTCAAATCTGAAACAGACTCGTGGTTGAGTTTTTCAGATTCTGAATTGGATAGTGTCCTAAAAACTAAGGCCTGGTCTACATGCAAAAGACTAGATACAAAAGGGTCATTAAGTTTCCATTAGAACGAAGACTGGACTCCATCTTCTTACCCATCCCATGCACAATGCTCTAAGCCTATGGCCTCCGGGTCAGATCCAACCCTTGGACCTGAGAAGTTGCAGTAGCCTTCTGGCTCTGTCACACTGCCATTGAGTGGTAAAAATCTTTACCCTGGCAGTAGGGAAAAGCATCAGCTGAGTCCTAGTGGCAGTCTACATTGGACTGGACCTGAGTCATTATGGCATATTACATCAGAAAAACTGCTGACCCAGGCTATAGTTAGTTATTTAATCTCTATCTCTGTCTCTCTTGTTCAACACCTGCAATGAAGTCCTCCTCAAATTCTCCACACTGGAGGCTGACAAACTCGAATGGGAGCTACCCTTGGTAGAGCTGACTGCTGCTGTTTGGGCCTCGCCACGGGGAAGACACCAGACCTCGACAGGTCTGTTCCTCATTTGTTCCTCCCATCCAGTTCTACAAGACTTTCTGGCTCCTCCTTGGTCCTGATCTTGGGTGTGTCTTCTATGAGAGCTTCAAAGACAGGATCCTATTGGCCAGCTGCTGGTGTGGCAGCCATCTTGCTGCCCAAGAAAGGGAATCTCAGTGACATTAAGAACTGGCGACTGGTATCCTAACCAAAGCCCTGTCCAAACGGCTCAAAATGTTCATTGTCTTGGTCATAGGCCCCAAACAGAGCTACCAGTACCTAGCAGAACCATCCAGGACAAACTTTTTCTGCTATGGGACCTGCTGCCAGCCATAGAGCGCTTTGACTTGAACGTTGGCCTTGTCTCCCTGGAAGAAGGAAAAGCCTTTGATTGGTCAGCCATGATTTCCTATTCCAGACACTGAAAGCCTTTGGTTTTGGGCACCTCTTCATGTAGATCATTCAGCTCCTGTACTAGGACATCTCAAGCCTCCTAAAGTGAATGGAGCACCACATGCCCTGTTCTGAGCGTGCAGGAGCATCTGGCAGGGCTGCTGTCTCTCTCTCTGGATCGCTTAACGCCCCATGCGCTGTGGTGGCACCTAACAGGCCTGGCCCTCCTATCTGCTACAGTCCCAGCTGCTGGCTCCCCCAGTCCAGGTGATAGTGTATGCTGAGGACACGACTGTTTTTGTGAGTAGTGAAGGTGATGTTCAGTCCCTGATCAAGTGTCGGCAGGCCTATGAGTGTGCCTTTTCTGCCTGTGTCAACAGGACTAAAAACAATCTGATTTCTGCTGGGCACCTGAATCAAAACTCAGCCCCTAGACCTGCACGGAGTCCAATCCTATTGCTAAGATGGTGTTATAGCCCTGGGCATTTTCTTAGGCCTGTAGGCGTATCTAGTCAAGAAGGCCTGAGTGAGAAAACTGAGGCGTGACTACAGTAGTGGCCACTGGTGCCTGCCTAGCCTCTCTTACTGCAGCCGAGTCCTGGGCACCAACAGCCTGACAGCTGTTACCCTGTGGTACCTGTATGCCACCCTGCACCCACAAAGATCCCTGTTCAAGAAGTCCACAAGCTTTTCATGGAGTTCTTCTTAAATGGGCAGCACTGACTTCAGTGGGTTATCGTCCATCTGCCCACACACGGATTAGGGCAGGGCTGACCTCTGCCTACAAGCCCTTCAGTGCCTGCTCTTTTCTGGTGAATACTTCACCTGGCAATGGCTGGCCTCTGCCTTCCTGTGTCAGGTGTATGACCTCAATCTTGATTGAGACCCTTCCCTTGCTTGATCACCCTCCCACCCCTTTACCACAGCTGTGCCCATGCCTAATGGCCCTCCTTCTGACTGAGATCCTGGAGCAGCCACCTGTCATTTCCAGAGTGGTTGCTGGAGCCCCTGGTCTATGACCTGACCTTTCAGAAGTGCTCCAGAAGCCTCATCTCCTCATTGATGGTATGTGACTGGACCAAACTGCTCCACCTCAACTCAAGTGAGTCCGCCCGGCACCCAGAAAAAGCCATGGCTGACTCTGTCCCCTTTGCATCATGCCTCTTGGCTGAAGTGAAAGCTGCCTTCCCTGCAAATGTGCTTGTTGCCCTGGAAGACTATGTCCACAAACAATGAGCCCTCCCTGATGGCAGCTCACGATACAGCTGGAGATAACAATGACAGGTGTTATCAGGTGCATCAGACCCTGATGCCAATTACCGTGCCCAGCAAAAACAGTGGTGGGATCCGTCTTGAGATCCTGTCTGGAAAGGCACTGTATCTGGCAGCAGTCAAAGTGTATCCGGCCTATGTCCTATACCTCTATCTCCCATGGAGGTAGAGTATAGTGGCAACAGCACCAGGGAAAGCCCCCCAGCCTTGCACACCCTGCATAAGCTGCTCAAAGCCAAGACAACTAGTGACATCCAATGGTGGCTGCTGCATAGGGCCCGAGCAATTGTCCACCACCTATTGATGTTGATGGCCTGACCTTGTTGCGGGGACAAAGTGAAGGAAATTGTTTCCCCCCCCCACCTTTTTTTTTTCAAGGAATATTTATTTCTGCAAAGTAGAAGAATTTACAAAGCAGGAGGGAGCAAGCAAGCCCCCATCACAGAATGCCCTATGGCTTCGTAATAATGGTGTGACCCTGGTAGGATTCAGATGTGAGTTCAAATCTCCTCAGACAAAGAGGGATTTGAATTCTCATCTCCTTCCTACCAAGAGAATATTCTCCCCTTCTGCCCACAGGGTTAGGCCTCCCATCCCTGTGCTTTGTGTAAGACCAGGTCCACCAGGTGCACTGGGGCAGTACCTACTACACGGAGCCTCACAGACCAAGAAACCGCTTGCTTGCAAATCGTACAAGTGCTTACTTCTTAGCGTTGAGATGAGCATACTCGGGAGGGCTCATTGGCTGAGGTGCTTAGACAACTTCCCTTGCGGAAATGCAGGGTTATGCAACAACTGAGCAAGGCTTTTGGGAATCAGGGGCTTTAGCTCAGACCTTACAGAAGGCAGTCAGGCACCTGTTTCTTCTGTGAACTTGGCTCAAAACAGCATCCATTTCACTGAATTTGCACAACATGACACCTTTGGTCAAATCACTGAAATGTTTGTGTGTAGACAATCACTAGGAAATATTCCTCCTTACTCCCCCCCACAAACAGCCACCATGGCTACAACATTACGGCAGAAAAGGAAAGGCCAAACAAAAAAACCCATGCTGAAATTCAGATAGTCAGCTATGTACACTTAGTAGGATATAATTGCTGTCACTATTACCAGCACTAAACCTAAATGACATTCTGGTTAGGATATTACCACAGAGACCCCAAAACAGATCTTTTAGGAGCCATCCATAAGCAATGAATTTTGAGCTGAATGTGAACAGACTTGGTAAAAAGTAACATAAGAGTAAGAGCTATGAATATAAATTGTCAAATCATTGAATTTGTGAGCATTGTTAACGCTTCTTGGACCTGGAAAGAATTGCTGGATTGTGGCTAAATAAATTACACTGGAAAAAAATTAGTTTAATTGTATTTCAGTTCTTATGATCTACACCTTACTACATACAGCCGTGTCCACATGGCAAATCTATGGCTTCACACCGGTACACAGACCCAAGCCAGGGATTAGCTACTCTTCAAACACAACCCAGAGCTCCCAAATCTGGGAAGGGAGTTTTCACCATTTCCCTGGCTAGGCACAGCCATTGCATTTTGTCTGGGAATAAGTTTTGCCTGTGTTTGTCCTGGGACAAAAATACCTGGGGACTGGCATGTACACGTTTAGGGAGTGGTTGAAAGCTGCACCCCTTTTTTACCACCTATTCAGTGATGCAGTCCCAAGGCAATTGTACAGACTTACTTTGCAACATTTTGAGATAAACTGTTACTACCTCTTGCCTGGGAAACTTTTTTTTTTTTTTAGGATTTATCCCAGGACAAAGGGATGTGGACATCTGTACACTTGCGTTTTGTGCCAGGAGAAAATGCAATGTCTGGTCCCAGCCTCAGAGGAAGTGCCTAGCTGTGGGGGCATACAGGCATCCTGTAGGTAATAAAGGCTGTGGGCTTAGGATTGTGAGGATGGGTCCACTCCTGGCTTCCCGTGTCACTTGGGCACTCGGAGATGAAGAGGATGCCACTCCCCCATGTTTCATTGGCGCTCTCTGCGTGCGGCTCCAGCGGCGCGCACAGTAGGCTACGGTGGAGGTGAGGCCTTGGGGTGAATGGGGCGCCCCCCGAGAGGTAAAGCCTGCACGTGGGGCAGTGCAACCGCGTCTTGGGGGGCGGCGGGGATAGCCTTGCTGCTTCTTAAGGGTGCGGTGGTGGTACGCGGCCGGCCGGTTCCCGCGTGTGCGCCTGCGGCAGGTGCGAGCTGCCGGTCCGGGCGGGCGTGAGCGAGCGAGTGCGGGTCCGTGCGCGTGTAAGGCGGCCCCGCCCCCCCGCTGCCCGCCGGCCGCTCCCGCGGGGGCTCGTGGGCAGGCGGCCCGGCCCGGCCCGGCAGAGGCATCGTGCTGGGCTCCCGCCCACGTGCGCGGCGTGCTCCCGCCCGGCCGGGCCGGCCCCGTGGGC
>JAGPOW010001296.1:7642855-7654227 GCA_030014935.1 Caiman crocodilus | reverse complement strand
GGAGTGGTGGCAGTGGGTGGGAGCGCTGAGCCCATGTTGGTGCCCTGGGGCCAGTGGGGACCACGGATGGGTGTAGCAGGGCTGCGGAGCCTGGGCGAGGGCTCTGCAGCGTGTGAGGCCAATGCAGTCCATGAGAGCTGCATGCAATGGGGCCAACAGCCTGGCCCCATCTCTCCCTTTCTCTTCCACTCCACCTGCCATAACCCCACCGCACACACTCACACTCACTCACACTCACACTACAATAAGACTGTATTTGAGCTATTATGCAATCACCTCACTTTGCAAACACATAGATTAGGATAAATAAGTCATAGTAGATGTTTTATTTTTTACTATATGATTTGGGGTTTTTTTCTGGTTTCAAGATTGCAGCACCCTCCTTCCCAAAAGGAGTGTTTTGGGGTAAGAGGAGGGACTTTCAGTGGCGAAGGTCAGGGGTTGAGGGGGCAGGACACCTAGTCCCGATGTGGTGACTGGAGACAGGACAACTGTCAAGGGGCAGGGCTACCCACGTGGCCCTCAACAGCTTGCCAAAACTCTGTAAGGAGCCCCCCAGCCAAAATAATGGTCCACCCCTGGCTTAGTGCATCCCAGGGGCTGCAAACTTTCACTCTCCACTGGTGAGAAACTGCAAGCGGGCTCTGCTGTGGGGAGAGGGACAGGAAAGTGTCAAAGGGACAGGTTTCCACTAAGGGTTTGTTCTTAGAAGTGGGAACAGAAGTCGACATACTGAAAGAAGTGTGCTACTAGTATATACATTGTTGAGTTGCTATGTTTTTCCAAGGTAAAGCTGTACTTCTTTCCCCTAATGAACTTTTGCTTATTTTATGCACAGATCCACTATTTGCATGAGGAGAATCATTACCTGTTCAGAGCACCTCAGGATATATTAAGTTATGCAAGTGTCTAGGCTGGGGCTCAAGCTGGTGGGGCTGCTAATTCTCAGAGAAATTCTTCAGTATGTGAACCCTGTGGTTTTTGCTGCTGACAATGCTGGGGAAGTGCCACTGAAGACTCAGAGGTTATGACATACTTTTGGACATTTGTACAGTCTCCTGTGACATGTCATCAAGTGTTACCTGCATGGGTAACATGGCAGCATAATTATATTGAATTAGGTTAGTCCCCTATAAATATACCAGGGATTACTGTCTATGTGGATTCTCTTTTCTGGAATAAAAAGTACCTTATTCTGGGATAACTGGTTTGCTTTTTGGAGGCTTTGCTGTTCTGGCAAAGTACTTACTTTCTGTGAAGGGGGGGCTGGCGGGTCTGTGGCCGGCTCGGGACCCAGGTGCTGTCATGCACAGCCAGCCACAGCTCTGCTGGCCCTGCAGTGCAGCCCCGCGCTGGGAAGAGGCTCGCCCTCCCCTGCAGTACGACAGGGGCTGCTGCCCCCAGTAAGGGCCCTGCTGTAGCAGTGGGGAGCCAGGCGGGGATGGGATTATTCCTCTGGCCTCTGGCAGAGGGGACAGCCGGAGGCCTGTGCTAGGCAGGGAGTGCTGGGCAGACCTGGCTCTGGTCCCTGCTGATGGCACAGGGAAGGGGGAAAGGGCAGCCAGGGGAAGCGAGGCACAAAGAAGATGAAGCCAATTTTTTTCTAATTCAGGTTCTTAACATGAGATACTTCAACTTTTATCATAATCTAAATATAGAAGCTGGTGACAGGCTGCACTCAAATTTGTAAATGTCCTGACTTCAACTCCCAAGGAGAAAAAACCCATGAGGCATTAAGGAACATGCGTTGTATTGACTGTAATGAGACCCGTGCCATTAAATTCCATAGACACTTACGAAAATCTGTTCAAGCTATACTTTCCGTGTAGTGCATTTCTCTGAGGGTATCAGAAATAAAATATCTGCTTCAACAAAAAATGTAGTAAGGACATTAGGGCAACAATGATAAGTTCTATTCATCATTCTTAGTTAGGAACAATGCAACTTAGTTAAGAATAGGGCAACTTCCAGTTTCTAATGGCACCCATTTCCTTCTAATTGAAATATTGTAGGTGAGCAAGAGTTCACATCCTGCTGAGGGAAGGGATTATGTATTCCTGTTAATTAGGAGGACAACATTTGCTAACAACAGGAGGAGTAGCAGTAGGAGTGTGTGGGCAGCCTCGCAGGTTTAAGCTGTCTCTTTTCAGTATTAGATATTCATACCAAGTTAAAGGTGGAAACAGGCAAGATAACTTATGTGCAGGGTTGAGCCTTGCGGAGTATTCTCAGGTGTTTTTTCAAATGTAATTCTGACTCCTAATTCATCTTGTTGCAAAGATTGCACCCCAAATCTCTTGAATTGTGGAATTTCCAGAGCTCCAGGGCCGGATCCTCGGCTCTGCTCTCCTGGAATCCTCTCAGGCTTTTCTCTGGCCGGGGAAATCCCTGAGTGAGACGGGGCTCGTGCACCTCCGGAGGGTCTGCTACTGCTGAGACCTCTGGTTGCAGCTATAGGCAGCAGGGCGGAAACTAGAAGCCCTAAAACTACTAAAGCTATGGAAAAATGTACTTTTTAACTGTTTTGAAAGCAGAGAACAGTTGAAATGTATCTATTACATGTGCAAGCTCCAGTAGTGATACAAGTGAGCTAAACAGCTGTAATTTTAACTAGGAATGAAACAAGCTATCCTTGTATCACTGCAATAGTATTCAGATATAAATTATATCCTAACAGCCATGGGTGGCTGGTGCCACCTTAGTGGGGGGGCACATGCCCCCCCCAGCAACCAGTCAGCAACCGGGGGGCCCCCACCCCCGTGGCCAATCTTGCCGACCATGGAGAGAAGGGGTGCATGGTCTATCGTGCCAACCAGGAAGTGGCCGCGGTGCTTCATCCAGCGCTCCCACCCCTTGGCTGGCACTCACGGGGCGGCACCAGCACTGCCGCCTGCCCATCGCCTAAGTGGGGACTGCAGCCTGTGCACCTCCTGCGTGTCGCCACTACTAACAGCCTATGTCAGTCTCCTTTGGTATCGGTGCAATTGTTACACCTGTCTACATCCAAAGTTGCATTGGAGGCTGGCCTTGTCTCTGGCTGGCTAGAAGATATGGAAAATGTTAAAACAGAATAAAGTTGTCATCTCTTTTCCTCTGACTGGATTGTTCTAGGTGCAGTTTGGCCAGAGTGGAGGATTTAGGGCAGGGTTTCCACAGCAGAATAATTTAGCTGTAAATTCCTGCGTATGGCAGAATGTAGACCCTAGATCTAATAAGCATTTAAAAACATGGTTAAATGCATACATACATTTTTTCCTGAATCAGGACCATAATGCTTTCCACTATTACTATATATGTCTTTTACTTTATAAAGTAATAAAAGGATGCCTATCCTTCTAGCATCCACAACTTGTATAGAAAGTAACACTGATTTTTTTTCCCTTTTCTTGTCTCATTCAGTCTTTAAACTCCTTGGGGCCTTAACGGTTTTTATCTGTGTTTTGCATGAAGCATACTTAGTGTTATATTAATGATATATTACTGTATGATTTTTATGCATGTTTAACTGACAGCCTTATTTCCAACAAAATCCAATAATGATATCATCAGTTTGAGCGTGTTCTTGGTTTACTTATCTCTGATTCTGTTCACCTTCCCTCTACTTTGTCTGAATACCTGAGAGCATAGAAAAGCCTTGCAGCTCGATGCTTTATTGGTAGTATGTTAAATTAAATTAAGTGCATGCCATTCATATAAATTACTTTCTTGGCCACTACTCCAAGATGCTGCACAGTTACATCTAGGGTTACATTAGAAATGACATGATACTACATTGTATTATTTTGGAAATATTGATAAAAATCAACAGTTTTTTAAAATTCAAAATAAGATTTTTTTAAAATTTAAATCAGAGGGTTTTTATTTAATCATTTAAAAAAAATGTTGTTAAGATGCTTTAAAAAAATAAACCTATATAAAGATACGTTAAAGCTCAAAGATATAATCATGGAGTAAGGATTATAACTTCTAATGATACACTTTTTGAGATGATATATTCATGTAACCTTTATAGAAAAGTTCTATAAGTAGGTCAGAACAGAGCATGGAGTACATGGGGGGCCCAATCTTAGTGGTTCCCAGAGGCTTCTCTATAGATCAGTAAAGTTTAAAGAAAACCACTTAGACTCAATGCTCGGTCTAGAAGACCCCATTAAGCATCTCTGTGAACTGAGCTTGTCTTTCTTTTCCAGTCTGTGCATAAACAGGAAGAGGAAGGTGAAGACTTGAGTTTGCTGCATAACTCAGCATTTTAAGTTTCTTGTGACCTACCTGAAATAATCTATTTAGTTTTTGTTAAAAACACATTTCACGTTTATAACTAAAATAATTAAAAGTTCAAAACTACATATGCTTGTTTCGAAAAAATAATATTACATGTTTGTTGAACAAAAATATCCAAAATACATAAGCTTGTTGTTTTCATTAAATACAATTTAAATGTCTGTTGTTTTTGGTGATGGTGGGTTTTTTCCTCCTAATAGAGTGTGGCAAAAATATCT
Source organism: Caiman crocodilus (assembly GCA_030014935.1). Lineage (NCBI taxonomy): Eukaryota > Metazoa > Chordata > Crocodylia > Alligatoridae > Caiman > Caiman crocodilus. Next base: position 7,649,728 of record JAGPOW010001296.1, on the reverse strand, counting down.
CCCAAATATCCATGATTAATCTAGTGAATTGGAGATAGTTCACCTCTCAGTGACTTCACAAGTATCTGCTTCAATTAGCGTTCATAAATAAAATAACCAAATCATAATTCAGTTTCAAAAGTAATTTTTAAAAATATCAGAATAAATCACTGCTTTAACATGTATACCGTGTGCCTTCTAAAATGAAGCCTACATCTATTTCTGAGTTGCAAATAACAGATTTTAAGGTTATATCAAACAACAAGAATGCATCTTTTGTAGAAAACAATGATTACATTGAGCATTCCTGATTTAAATCAAATCCCTCCTGTTTATAAGTCAAAGCTTAAATGTATTTATTTATAACTAGTTAAATAATTAATAAATACATTATTTCCACATCCTAGAATGTTCCTTAATTTTAACCTTTATTTCTATTTGTCTGGAAATATAAATATACAGTGTTTGAATTGGGCATGCAACTTGAACTTTGCCACTTTCTGACTTTCAAGCATTTCCATTAACAAGCGTAGTGATTCATGGCCTAAGTTTCTGTATCTTGATGTATTTATATGATTGAACGTAACATACATTACACAGATTTTAAAAGTATGTAGGTGTTGCTCTGCCCAGTGTTGCAAGGCCTGAATGGTTTAAATAATGGGTTTTCAGCTCTTTTTAAAGATTGTACTCCTTCTGGGTACACTTTTGGTGGAGCGGGAGGGAAGGGGGTAGGGGCGGCTGTGTGCAGAGCTGGGGGAGAGGGGCCTTGCACGCGGTGGCGCAGGGCAGTGCCCGTGCAGCCCGCAGAGGGGAGCCGCTGCCCCCACCTTCCCTGCTCTTGCTCATGGGAGGCGTTGGTGGGGGTGGCAGCACTCCATCCATCTGTGCATACCCCCTAGCCCTTTTCCAAGTACCCCGCTTGACAACCCCAGCTTAAATGGTAAAGCCATAATTTCAAGAGTGACTTAGGGCCAGTATCGTAAAGGAATGTAGGAGCTGTTTGGCTAAAGCTAGGTCAGCTGCTTAGGTTCCTCCCTCCATACAAGATCTTCAGCCATGAATCATTTCCTAGACTTAAACATGCAAGGGCCTGATTTGGCTTAGAAAACCAAATATGTTTGTTTTTAAATACATTTCTTATGCTCCCCCTACAACTCTCCTGCACCCTGGTTGCTCTTCTCTTCCTCCATTTCTCAGTGGCCTGTGTCCAGTCCTTCTCCTACGAGGTCTCACAGGCTTAGTGTCAAGTGTCGAATCTTCTTGCATACAACATGCACCTTTCTCCCAAAACCAGTCCTCCAAAAGTGGGGTGCGTATATTAAGCAAAGAAGCTGACTTTCTGTCCCAGATAGAAACACGCTGCTTCGGTTTCTACTCCACTGAGGGAATCCGTTAACTTCATGGCTCATTGTTCTTTCACTGTACAAGTGTTAACCATCATCTCCCCGTTTTAAATGGTCTTGATGTTCTGCTATTCACGCTAACCTTTCTTAGATGGTCTTCGTAGCTTCTCCTATTTCACAATCTTGGAGACTTTTTACCTCTTTGGGATCATACATTCATCCAGGGAGACCAGTCTTCAGCACTTGCTAGGGCAGCGGTGGGCAGAATATGGCAGCAAGCCATATGCAGCCCGTCGGGCGCTTTCACGCGGCCAGTGGTGCCCCGCAATGAATTGTACCCCCCCAGGCCAGCCCTTTCATTCATGAGGGTGGGAGTGAGGTGCCAACACCCCAACCTACCCTATTATGCCTCAAACCCACTGTCATGGGTGGAAGGGCCAGCCCCACTAGCCCTGGGAAGAGCTGCTGCCGCAGGCTTCCCCTGCATCCTGCCCCCTCCAGGCAGCACGTAGGGAAGTGGGGGCAGGTGCAGGGCTGCAGCTGGACAGGAGTGCAGAGTGTGGGGCTGGGGCTGGCTGCAGGGCAGAGCCCATGCCCAGGGGTGGCAGCAGCACAGAGCTCCTGTAGCCATGTGGCCCCTCAGTCCTAACCCACAGCCCCCTGCCCCCAGGTCTCCGCCCCCCATGATGTGAGGAGGGGGCAGTGAGGGCGTGGGTGACGTGTGGGAGGGGCAGAGGTGATGTGCTGGGGAGGTGGTGGGGCGTAGACTATGCGTGGAGGGTGGGGACACCGGGGACACCTGTGCCCGTGGGATTTCTGTGCCCACAGCAGGATACAGGGCTGCAGCTCTACCAGACCGGGTCCGGAGGAGCCACCTCCATGGCCCAGCGGGCAGGACCCAGTGTGGGAGGGAGCACTGTGCTACCATGGCTGCCAAGGTGAAGCGCAGCTGCACCAGCGCAGAGTTGTGCCCCATGCTGCTGCCAGGTGGGCAGAGGGCACCACCTCACCTTGGTGGCCACGGTGGCATGGCACTCCCTCCTGCATCAGGTCCTGCCCACTGGGCCACAAAGACGACTCCTCTGGAGCTGGTCTGACCTGGCTGCCGCCCCGCATCCCACTGTGGGTGCAGAAATTTGGGGGGGGAGTGCAGGGTGCATGCCCCCCCTGCCACATTAGTTGTGCTTTCCCATGACCCATTGCCTGTGCCCCTTCCCTTCCGCCCCCACAGACTTACCTGGAGGGAGGTGTGGGAGCTGCTGTCCACCGCTGCCTCGCTGCCCCATGCACACGTGTGCACATGTGCATGTGGCACCTTTTGCGTCCTGAACCACGCAATCCCCAGCAGCCCCCAGCAGGCTAGAACTGTGCCAGACAGCAAAGAAAAACCCATGATTCCCGGCATATTTCTCGTTTAAAGGGGAAAATCTGCATTTTTCCACAGCAAACGGAAAACCCGGATCCCTGTTGATGACCGTGAGCTTAGTTTCTGATCTGATGTTGCAATCTTTAAACCCCCATTTCCTCAGGCATCCGAAGGCTGCACTTGCACATTTAATGCAATGATGGCGTTCTTTGTCTGTGTCAGCCTTCTACAAGAGATGGCTTCTGGGCTGTAGGAAATACTCAACGTGGCTTCCCAGGAAATACCCTCTCCTGGCAGCAGAGCTGCATTGGAGGCAGAGCTGTACTCTACCCAGCTTGTCCACAGGTTGCGAATAATGGCATGACCGTCAGAGAAGGTTAGCTGCAAAACAAGTAGGGGTAACTCTGAGGCATAAGCAGTCGTGGACCAAGGAGTGGCAGCACCAGCCAGATGTGGTGTGGACAGCACATGGCAATGCTTTCGCTCCTGAAAAGCCTTGTGGCTTTGACAGTGCTGTGACACGGTGAGTACAGGTCATCCTTGTAATAAGACTGCGGTACCCGGCCCACAGCCATAGTCTGTCTACAAGGCTTTGAGTAGCTTGGTCATATCAGGACATGGGTGAATGAAAAAACAGGCATGTTTAGCAGGGCAGGAATTAAGCAGATGAAAATGGGACAGTATAGTTTAGTGTAATTAATATTAACAGTATGCTGACAAATTTGGGAAGAAAAATAAAATTGTGCATTTCAGGACTGAAGCAGATCTCTGTTAGAGATCAGGTTGGAGTCTAATATGGGGAACAGTCTATCCCGATGTTCCCCAGCTGGGACCTGACGCTGTATGCCTGTTCCTATGAGAGTCCGCTCTGATGCTTTTTTCAGGATACTGTTTGTAATTTAAATATACTGTAACATGCTTCCCTGTTATCTCCTCTTGGAAGTAAGCAATCCTAGTCTTTTCATACTTTCTTCAGAACCACTGGTCAACTACTGCTTAATTCTGGAGATGCCGAAAGTCCTTCATCACGTCCGTTCCCCATAGAATAACCAGGAGTGAGGCTCCAGATGCAAACTTTCGGTCTGCAGAGTCAGGTGTAGCTGCACCCTGAAGGTCAAGGGCTGGGGTGGAGCTGGTTTGAAATAACGTGGTTTTTGCTCATTTAACTTTTGGGAAATATAAACTATCACACACCATGAAATAAAATAATAAGCACAAAATCATTAAGTGATATGCATAAGTATTAGTTGCTCATTATATACTGCCAGATGTGAATAATAGGGAAGATCTGTTTATCTCCAGTGGGTGTTTTCAGGTGTAATTTAGTAATGTGGTACAGAGCTCTTGAGATCCTTGGATGAAAGCTGTGAAAGAAGGGTAAAGTGTCATTATAGTCTCACTTTCTTGTTCTGTGGTTTCCCTTTTAGTCGTATCTTGTCCTTCATGCAATTTATGAACATGGATTAAATTCTCAAGCCTTCATCCCCATAGGATAGCTGGTTGCTGTCTCCACTTAGGAGCTAGAAAATTGAGGTACTCTGGCTCAAGAGAACACACCAAGGTAGTGGGTAAACAAGGCCCAAAACACATGCACGTGCATCCCTTGACTGTCAGCACTGTGCTCTAATCCCAGTGCTACATCTATTCCAGTGCAGCGTCTCCGGGTCATACCTCCTGGGGAGGCTCTCCTGGACAGTAGTATTTCTGATTGCTTGTGCTCAGGGACCTGAATGCACGATATAAATTAAGGTTGTGTCCTTTTTGCCTCTTTATAGAAAGACTGAATAGTATTCTTTTTTCCTCCTGAGAAGTTTTAATTTGTTTCTTTAACTTTAGAAACACAAGGAAAGACAAGTTAAATATAACTTGTATTAGTGCATTTTAGTCTCTTCTGTACACAAGTGGCCATTTCTACTGCAGTGGTTACTGGCTACTGCCCAGTGGGCCATGGCTACTACACAGTGGTTGCTGTACTTTTATTTAGTACTTGTATAAAGCAGTACTAAATAAATGTGTAGTAACCCAAGTTACTGCACTGCACCACTGGTGAACATCTTTTTTGTGATGCTACTACGCAGTAGCTTAATATTACTGCACAGTAGTGTCATGCCATGGTTTTTGTCACGGGACAGTACTGTGCAGGACTGTCAAGCTACTGCGCAGTCAGCGTCTTGTATAGACATGCCCAGTAAGAACATGGTGGGGAGGGTGGAGGCTAATGTTTTTCTCAGGTTCGTTATATAAGGGTTATTCTTCTACGCCAGGATATTTTGCTGTTTTTAAGTTCACTGTTCTAGTTTTAGGCCTGGCAGGAAGGCACAGAAATGGTAAGACAAGTGTAGTACCATGTGGAAAAGCTCCGGAATGGATATAAAACCCAGTTTTCAAACACGGTATTAGCAGTTCCCCTCTGCGCATGCCTTCGTTGTCAGAAAGATACATTTTTAGTCAAATGACTTCTTCTAGACCAAATTTATCCTTTTTGGATGGGTTTGTCTGCTTCATTCAGTAAGGTGAAATAAGCTTCACATTGTTACTGTCTCTGCAAGTCCAGCCTGCTATCTTAAAATCAAATTAGTTGGGTTCTGCCTCAGTGCACTAGTGCCTATATTGTAAGGGTTCTGGTATCTGAACGTATCAGGGCTCTCTGATTGTGCTGAAGACAAACAGACGTGGACTTTATCTCTGTAGTGCTGACACTATAGGAAAAAAATTTCCTTTCTCAGGAAGTCAAGTGGATATGAATATCTTAAATAAAAGGAGCAGAATAATTAGTGTACACTTTGACCAGCTAATTTTTCAAATGTTTAATCAGTTGAACTGGTAGTTGAGGCTGAGGAAGACCTCAGTAAAAGACTGGGCTTAAAATAAAGGAATTGAAGATCGTGAGAACATGCAGGGGACAGGGTGAAGATGGCCACTTTATGCCAGGGGCGGGCAATGTAATAGGAGAGTTTTTAGTTGAGAGGGAGAAAGGAAAAGAAGGGAAAAGAACTAAGAAGCTGTGGGGAGCAGAAGGGCAAGAAGGAGGATATAGGAGCTAAGGTGCGGGCAGGGGTGGGACTCCTTGGGATATTGTAAACGCCAGTCTTTCAATGGACATCGTTCGGATGACATAATCTATCGCAAGGCCAATATAACAGCCCTAAAATGTCTTTAGGGATGAAGCAGGACAGTACCACCTGGCAAACATCCCAGCTCAACCAGGTTGGCAACAGTTAAAGTGGCTTCTCATTGTTAAAAAGTTAGGAAAAAATTGAAGTACAGTTGAGCAGAGGTGATCAAAGAAAAAAAGCTTTGTGATTGTCCCCCTCCACTTCTTCAAAACAACTTTTTCAAGCTTTGCTGAATAACTCTACAGCTGAGGCAGAAAAGCATCTTGGGCAGAGAGGGGCTTGGACCCGGCCATGGACTTTGATGCCATTCAAAGCTCACTCAATAAAGCTTGGTTGACCCATGCCCACGTACTGTGTTGTACTGACTCCATCAGCATGGGAGGCTATCGGAGGTGGCTGCCACCTTTCTTTCCAACAAGGGCTGGGTAGCTCAACCAGACAAGAGAGATCACTACTGAACAGTGCAAAGCCCTCTCCCTCTCCAGGCCTCTCACTGTTGTCACTTTCCTGTCCAGGGTTTAAGAGTGAGTTTGGGGGACCATTCCTTAATTTAGTACAGGGAGCCCCATTGTCAGAGTTTTTTCCAGAAGTAGAAGGGGAATTGTTGGTGTAATGCATAATAACATTATTTTATGCTCTGTAAATGCTCTCCTTTCCTTACTGTTGAAGCCACACGCTCCCCAGTCAGAGTTACATGGCACCCTGTTCTGTCCTTGCACCCTGTTAATGTACAAATCCATTGAGTCTAAACAGCCCATAGGGCTAGTGTGGTTAAGACATACCAGTTTCTATAGACAACAGCACACATGGGAGTGATGCTGCCATACCTTGTCATACATCCAGAGGTGCATCTCAAGCCGGCCCAGAGAAGTGATACTCCCCTTTTCTGTGTGGCTTTGGTCAGGCCACAGTTGGAGTACTGGGCACTGCACTTCAAAAGGGATGCGGCCAGCCTGGAGAGGGGTCAAGGAGGGCCACCTGCTTGGTGAGAGGGCAGCAGGACAGGCCCTACGAGGAGAGACTGAGGGACCTGAACCTGTTCAGCCTCAGCAAGAGGAGGCTGAGG
>JAGPOW010001296.1:7620597-7630694 GCA_030014935.1 Caiman crocodilus | reverse complement strand
AAGTGACTACAGTGGCTTCAGTTCTCTCAGTTGTAGGTACAAATTGAGAAGGCCCTATTTTGATTGATCTGGATTTTCTGAAAGACCCCATTCAAGAGACAAATGGGGGGAGGGGTGTTATTTAGGCCTCTGCTGAGCCATGTGCACGTGCAGACCTCAGAGCTCTTGCACAGTGGTTGCACGCAATTGAACATGAAGAGAGAGAGAACCAAATAGCAACATGTCCTCCAAGAAGATAAGCAGCTACACAAAACTGTCATCCTGGCTCCCTCTGAAAATAGAGAAGTGAGCCATTAAGAAGCTAGGATCTTGCTGGATGCACAGCGTCCCACACGCAAAGGGGTGGCAATAGACCCTTGAGATAAATGGTAGCTACGGCTCAAATAGAGCCAAGAGTGTGGAGAGCCCCACTTTTTCCATTACTCGGAGCAGACCATCTGATCCAGCATGACTACTTGCCTATTACTATATAGAGGAGGATGCTTATCACCAGCATATCCAAACATTCAGTGGCTAAATAGAGTTTTATCCTAGGACTGGCAAGCCAGGGCAAGATGTTCCTCTGACTATGAACTGGGAGAGTTACTCATTTTCTGTACCTGAAGTGTACGACAAAAAAAGTTTCAAATCCTACTCTGATCTGATGGAAGTCAATAGAAGTAGAGGTGATTGAAAAAGGTAAAGCTAAATTTGGCAGGGGGAGTGAAGCAACTGATTCAGCAGCCTGCCCGGCATCTTTCATCCAGGTGCTTATTGTAGAACAGCTTAGTAGGTGCTAAGATCGCCCATCCTTTCCTTTGCTCTTTCAAAAAATGGATGGCATCTCTCTCTCTCTTTTCTTTCAGACTGGATCTTAGGTTTGTGTATTTGCCCATGTCCTTTTTCTTCATTTCTGGATTGATGGGACTAAGAAACAGGTTATGTGAGGAACTCTAGAGAGGGCAGAAGGGTGCCACCTGCTGTCACCAGCACAGAGGGTCTGGGCTGGGAAGTGAGCCTTGGAGAGCGCGGAGTTATCGCATAGGAAGAACTTCTGGCTCAGTACATGAGCTGGCAATATGGGCCTCAGTCTTGAATGGCATCTCCCTCCCACACACATAATGAAATTATCCATTAACTGTACGGCTACTGAGAGCCAATCAGAGGTGACATGAGAGCCTGAGGGTGGGAGAGGGGCTACATTGCTATGGAAACCATTACAGGAAGTGGAACATACATGAAAGTTTATAGAGTTTAGTCTGTTTTTGCTGGCTGCTCATCCATAGTATTTCCCTTGCCAATGGCAGCACCAGAGTCAGCATAATCCCTGCTTCAAACAGAGATGTGAAGATGTATCTTGTCAAAGCAGGAAATGTTCTTTTGTTTTATTTTCTATTCTTTTCTCTCTTCTTTTTCCAATGGCTTAAATAATCACTGCAAAGCTGGTTTTTATCACGCTCCTGCTGCTGCATTTTTCCAACCCAATTAGGCCATTACGAGGGCTAAATGAGGCATGGAGTCTCCAAAAGTCACACCGTTGTCCCGGAGATGGATCGTGTATTGCTGCAGAGCTGGCAGGCAAGGGAGCTGGCTGGGCTCACTGGAGTGTGACCCTGGGTGTTTTTGTGCTCTAGCCTACACAGAAAGATCACCTTCACGATGAGGAGAAAGAGTGTCAGGTTTTTACTTTTATTTGAAAAGATACCAGGAAGTGGATAGAGTTGCTATCAGGGACCGAGACCATGTTTCCCAGTGCTGCAGTCGCTGAGAAGATGGGTATATTGAGAGGACGGTATATGGGATAGATTTTCTTGGTGGCTATGCTGCTGTGCTGGCTGTGTTGTATGGTTTCTGCTCTCATGCACCTGCTGAACCTCATTAACGTAGGCTGATGCAGCTGCCTAGGATCATCCTGTTCCAGGCCCTCACAGCTACTCCGTCACGAAAGAGCCATGCCCCAGTTCCCTGTCCTCAGTCCCCTCTGACCTCAAAACAATTTTCAGCGAAGTCGGCTGTGAAAATGTTTCTTGTGTGTTTCACTTCCGCCAATGGTGTTCACATTCATTTCCATCTTTCTCCCTGTGTTCACAAGTTCTCATTGCCCTGCAGGGCGCCCAGGCACCGTGGGGTTAATAGACAGCTCCACCCCGTGCGGGGAGAGGAGCAGACGGGGTTCTAGTGGGAGACTTGCCATACAAGAGACTGACGAGGGCTCGTTGTCATTGTGCCCGCTCACTTCAATAAGCCGTGGCGTTCCTCAACAGCATCCATGACACACAAGTACAATCTGTTCTCTTCCTCAGCCACTGAGGATCTTTCTTCTGGTTATGGAAGTGCTTCAAAGGCGGTGCCATGCCGTCGTTTCCAGAGTTCCTCTCCTGCTACTTTTGGAAGTTTATATTATCAAGGTTATAAACCAACAAGATATTTTTTAAGAAACTTTCTTGTTAATTGAAATTCCTTTTAGGGGGCGGTGCCTCCTTTTCTGGCAAACCCAATTGTACACGTGCTATGCAGTGTTGTTATCCTGGGACACTATAACCCTCTGGCTTTTTCTTTCTTGTTAGTTACTCTGCCTTTCTTTTATGTTGACTGGGCGCATCTATATCGGATACTAACATCACAAGTAGACTGACTCTACTGTGCATTAGTGCGGCTGGCAGAAACCATGCTAATGTGCTAACTCACAAGAGAATTAATTTACTGTGCATTAGTGTCACATAACAACCGTTTGTCTGTGCTAATGCACAATAACGCCAATTATGGCACATTAAGTTTAGTACAGGTTTCCCTCACCTTTTCTGGTAGATACGCTCCTAAAAAACTGTGCATAATTCAAATTTGCATAATGGGAACCCACTTTACAAAGTAACGAATAGGGATACATTGCAAGACCATGGTGGGGAGGGACTGGGGCTGGGGCTGGGGCTGGGGCTGGGGCAGGGGCAAGCACTGCACAGCCAGGGTGGGGTGTGGGATGGAGGGGCGGGTGCGGGAGGCTTGTGCCCCTGGATCTGCATGTGGGACAAAAGCAGGCTGGGGCTGGGGGGGTTGGGCCGTGCTGCGCTCAGGGCAGGCGGTGCTGGTGCTGGGAAGAGAGGTTGGGGGGGCTATGGTGAATTTTGGGGTGGCTGCAGCCACCCCATGTCTTCCCTGCCAGCACCACCACCACCACCACCACCACCACCACCCACTTCCCGGCAGAGGCTGGGACAGGATGTGCTCAGGGCGGGCAGTGGTGGTACTGGGAGCAGGGCTACGGAGTGGGGGGGTGGCAACCATCCCAAGATTCATTGTAGTGCCTCAAAACATCCCTTCACAGTGACACCACTGCACACCCTGAGCGCAACACAGCCCAACCCCTCTGCAGGGAAGAGCCTGGCACGGCCACCAGCCCCAGCGGTAGCCTGCCCTCATCTTGAGCACAGATCTGGGGGCACAAGCCCCCTGTTTCCTCCTGGGGTGTGCGTAGCAGCAGGAACCGCACCCCTCATCCTATGCCCCACCACAGCTGTGCAGCACCTGCCTCTGCCCCAGCCCCACGCCCTCCCTCACCGCTGGCAGGGGTCACCACCTGGCCTGGCTGGGGCCCTATTCACCCCAGCCCCTGCTCCTGCCTGTGCCCTGATCCCTCCCTCACCGCTGGGGCCTCGATCTGCTCCCCCCCACCTCCCCAGCCGCCGTGCCCCTTTCACCTCCTTCTGCCTCTTCCCCCACAGACTTACTTGCTGCAGGCGGGGAAGGGTGGGGAGGGGTGAAGGAGCAGTGCCTATGCCAATCAATAACAGTGACTTTATCTCACATACAACAAATTTTGGGTATAAAAAGGGGCATTGCATAAGAGCGAATTTGCATATGCAGAACCTGCATAAAGCGAGGGAGACCTGTACCTGTAATTACAGGTACTAAACTTCAATGTGCTGTAATGACAGCATGTTAATGAACATGTAGATGCGCCCACTGAGGGTAGAAGCTTGGGACTCTAGTCCTGGCTTGTTCCTGGACATCAAGATTCAAAATGTGGCCCGCAGTCCTCCAATGGTGCCTGCATCCAATGGACATTCCCACTACCTGTCCTGGCTCAGAGTCCTGTGTTTGCAGGAATTGTTCCTTAAACAGGCCATGTAGTCATTGGGCCAGAAAGGAGCAGGAGACCAGACTACAGCTCCATCTCCTGGACAAATTCGCAGGATCCACCTCAGATTCTAGACATCAGGACTGGTTAATCAGCACTGGTAGATTTTTGATGGGCCATAGCTGTAAGGTCCATTCTGGAGGCAGTTTCTCACCCCAGGGGAACATGTCCCCTGTACTCTTCAGATCTCACTAGAGTAATTTAGCAAGCCTGCTCATAGGGTGGTTGGCATGCTGCAGTTCTCTGGCCTTACTAAAGTAACCTTGCCTGTTAACAAGGCACTGATGAACAGAGTCAAGCTGGTCTGGAAGTCTCCTGCTTCTTGCTGTGCCACTGACAGGAAACTAGACAAAAAAAGTATCAAGACCTCCCTCAAGAACTAAAGTACTTTTATACCCACGTGGTGCCCTCACTGGTAGTAGGTGCAGCAAGTAAGAGGGCCAGGCAGCTATGCTCCACTTCGAAGGAAATAAGATGAGCATGTTAACCTTTTTCTTTGTAACTCATGTTCATCATCTAGCTGACACTTCTGAATAGCAGTTATCAAGAGATAAATAGTCAAGGGAAATGGCCCAGGCAGGAGCAGGTGCATCCTGCACATCAACACCTTGCTGCACAGGTGGTGTTACTAGCAGGGCTTTGGCTTCTTCAGCCATGAGATATTCTTCCAAGAAGAAGCATTGCTGGGAAGAGATGGGATCCACTTGATGAAGAGAGGGAAGAGCATCTTGGCAGACAGGCTCACCAACCTAGTGAGGAGGACTTGTAACTAGGTTTGCGGGGAGTTGGACACCAAAGTCCTGATGTAGATAGGAAAGTGGGAGACCTGGAGGAAGAGCAAGCAAAAGGGCAACAGGGGAGATGCTCTCATACTTCCTGAGAAATCAGGGCAATGGAATAGTTAGCTCAGGTGCCTGTACACAAATGCATGGAGCCTGGAAAGCAAGCAGGAAGACTTGGAAGTCCTTGCACAGTCACGGCACTATGACGTGATCTGAATAACAGAGACTTGGAGGGATAGCTCGCATGACTACAGCACTGTTGTGGATGGATACAAACTGTTCACGAAGGACAGGCAGGGGAGAAGAGGAGGAGGAGTTGGACTTCATGTAAAAGAGCCATATGATTGTTCAGAGCACCAGTATAAACCTGGAGGGAGATAGGCCTGTTGAGAGTCTCTGGGTTAAGGTCAGAGGGGCAAGCAACAAGGGTGATGTTGTGTGGGCACCTGCTATAGACCACCAGATAAGGAGGAAGTAGTGGATGAGGCTTTCTTCAAACAGATAGTGGAAGTTTCCTGATCACAGGACCTAGTTTTCATGGGGGACTTCAGTCACCCTGACATCTGCTGGGAGGGCAATACAGCAGTGCGCAGGCAGTCCAGGAAGTATTTGGAGAGTACTGGGGACAATTTCCTGACGCAAAAGCTAAAGCGGCCAACTAAGTGCCATGCTCTTCTTGACCTACTGCTCACAAACAGGGAAGAATTGGTGGGGAATGTAGTAGTGGATGACAACTTGGTCAGCAGTGACCACAGGATGACTGAGTTCAGGATCCTGAGGAAAAGGAAAGATGGAGAGCAGCAGAGTAAGGACCCTGTACTTCAGAAAATCAGACTTCAACTCACACAGGGAACTCATGGGCAGGATCCCCTGGGAAGCTAGACTGATGGGGAAAGGAGTCCAGGAGAGCTGGCTGTACTTTAAAGAAGCCTTAGAGTGCAGGAACAATGTGCTAGAAGACTAGCAAGTATGGCAGAGGACAGCTTGGCAGCTTGGCTTAGCAGAGAACTTTTCAGTAAATTAAATCACAAAAAGGAAGCTTATAAGAAGTGGAAACTTGGACAAATAGATAGGGAGGAGTATAAGAGCATTGAGAAGAATATAAGCACTAGGGAAGAGTATCAGAGCATTGCTCAGGCCTGCAGGGATGTAGTCAGGAAGGCCAAAGCACAACTGGAGTTGCAGCTAGCAAAGTTTGTGAGGGGTAACGAGAAGGGTTTCTACAAATATGTGAATAGCACGAGGAGGATCAGGGAAAGGGTGCTTCCCTTACTGAATGGGGAGGCACGTTTGTGACAGAGGATGCAGAAAAGGCTGAAGTGCTCAATGCCTTTTTTACCTCTGTCTTCACAGGTGAGTTCAGCTCCCAGACTGCTGCACTGGGCAGCACAGTCTGGGGAGAAGGTGAGCGGCCCTCAGTGGTGAAAGAACAGGTTAGGGAATATTTAGAAAAGCCAGACATGTGCAAGTCCATGGGGCCAAATGGAAGTACCCAAGGGTGCTGTGGGAGTTGGCTGATGTGATTGCAGAACCACTAGCCATCATCTTTGAAAACTCACGATGATCAGGAGAGGTCCTGGATGATTGGAAGAGTTACAAACATAGTGCCCATGTTTAAGAAAGGGGAAAAGGAAGATCTTGGGAACTACAGACCAGTCAGCCTCTCCTCAGTCCCTGGAAAAATCATGGAGCAGGTCCTCAAAGACTCCATTTCTAAGTACTTGGAGGAGAAAAAGGTAATTAGGAACAGTCAGCTTGGATTCACCAGGGCAAGTCATGCCTGACTAACCTGATTGCCTTCTCTAATGAGATGACTGGCTGTGTGGATGCTGGGAGACCAATGGATGTGGTGTACCTTGATTTTAGTGAGTCTTTTGATACGGTCTCCCATAACATTCTCGCAGGCAAGCTAAGGAAGTACGGGCTCGATGAATGGACTGCATGGTCTCAGAGAGTAGTAGTCAATGGCTCTGTGTCTAGTTGGCAACTGGTATCAAGTGAAGTGCCCCAGGAGTTGGTTCAGGGGTCAGTTTTGTTCAATCTTTTCATCAACGACCTGGAAGTTGGCATAGAGTGCACCCTTAGCAAGTTTGCAGTTGATGCCAAGTTGTGGGGAGTAGTAGATATGCTCCAGGGTAGGACTAGGATTCCGAGTGACCTAGACAAATTGGAGGACTGGTCCAAAAGGAATCTCATGAGGTTCAGCAAGGACAAGTACAAAGTCCTGCATCCAGGACAAAACAAACCCATGCACCAGCACAGGCTGGGGCTGACTGTGTGGGCAGCAGCTCTGCAGAAAAGACCTGGGGATTACAGTGAACAATATGAGCCAGCAGTGTGCCCTTGTTGCCAAGAATACTAACAGTATACGGGGCTGTATTGGTAGGTGTGTCACCAGTAGGTCAAGGGAAGTGATTATTCCCCTCTATTCAGCACTGGTGAGGCCACATCTGGAGTACTGTGTTCAGTTTTGGGCCCCCCACCAGAGAAAGGCTGTGGACAAATTGGAGAGAGTCCAGCAGAAAGCAACAAAAATGGTGGGGGGCTGGGGCACATGACTTAAGGCTGAGGGAACTGGGCTTCTTCAGTTGGGAGAAAAGCCTCAGGGGATTTAATAGCAGCCTTCAACTACCTGAAGGGGTATTTGAAAGAGGATAGAGCTAGACTCTTCTCAATGGTGGCAGATGACAGAACAAGGAGCAACGGTCTGAAGTTGTAGCAAGGGAAGTTAGATTAGATATTAGGAAAAAATTCCTCACTAGGCGGGTAGTAAAACACAGCAACAGGTTACCCAGAGGTGGTAGAATCACCATCCTTGGAGGTTTACAAGACCTGGCTAGCCAAAGTTTTGGCTGGGATGACCTAGTTGGGCATGGTCCTGCTTTGAGCAGAGGGTTAGACTAGATGGGATAGAGGAATGACTTTCAGAGAAGGTTAGCTGCAAAGTAAGCAGGGGTAACTCTGAATAAGTAGGTGCAGACCAAACAGTGGCAGCATCACCAGAATGTGGCGGGGACCGCAGATGACAATACATTCCTGACTGAAAAGCCATATATATCCTTTGATGATGCTGTGATATGCCTAGTACAGGTTGCTGCTATAGTAAGCCTGACCAGCCCCCGGCCATGGGTCTACAGGTCCTCAATGGCAGAGCAGGCAGAAGAAGATGGTAGAATCTCAACAGCTGTGAATGCAAATGAAGGCTGCAGCAGAATGAGATCCCAATTGTCTTGGCCTCCTTGCCATTGGATCAAGGTCCCGTTCTGTCAAAAAACATGTGGAAGCTGATATGCAGCAGCTTTTCCTCGATAAAAGAAATCATGCACAGGTATCTTCCATGGAAATGGCTTTTCCAGGACATTCTTCAATGACTAGCTAGTGATGGCGAAAGCAGGACTGTGAGGTCTGGAAGCTCCTACTCATGAACTGGCACGAAGGCAGCAGTTACACAAAGGTCATTTAGCACCTGGACAAGGATAGGAATGTGATTTGGTAGTCGTAACTGCAACTGAGCAGCCTTCTTCAGGATCTTCTCTGCTCACCCCACATGGGGAGAGTACTAGAAAACGAACCCTAAACATAATCTGTCTACCTTCTTCCGTACTGGATAACCACATCCAGTGGGATCACCTTTACTGCAGTCAATATCAACAGATGCACAATCAGTTTGGGGACCTGGAACTTCAGGGACCTAATGGACAATCCTAATACTGAATACCCAGAGCACTACACAACAATTGTGGCTCAAGAATCCAGGTGACACAACATCAATATTGCTGTACTGAGCAAGACCTGGTAAGCAGATGGGCAACTCAAAAGGGAATCAAACCTCTGGAATGGATCCATCAGCAAGGAAGGAGTAGGAAAGGTCAAATCCAATGGCATTTTCCTCTTAACCAAATGCATGGAACATAGACTCACCATCATCAACACCCTGTTCTTGTTCTTCCAGAAGAACAGGCACAAGGCATCATGGCAACACCCACGATCTAAGCTTTAGCACCTGATGGATTATCATCATCCATGCCTGGGATTGCAAAGATGCTCACGTCATCTGAGCTGTCCTAGGAGCTGATGGTTGCAGGACTGATCATTGACTCATCTTTTTGGTTATATCACTCAGGCTGGCTCCCAAATGATGGCTAAAGCAGAAACAATGTTGGCAAAGGATCAACACTGAAGGACTCAGAGACCCAACCAAGACCTCTTCCATCATTGCCTAAATGAAAAACTGGCACATTCCAATCAGCAGCAATGGGAGAATGTCAGCAGCATGGGGGGTGCCTTCAAGACCACTGTCATCAGTGCCTGTGAAGAGACACTTGGATTCTCTCTTGAGGAACATCACGACTGGTTTGATGAGAACAACTGGGAGATTCTGTTGATCAACTGTAAGTGTATGGCCTTTTGTGCTTGGCAAAGCAACACTGACTGCAAGCAAAAGAAATTGAATATCCAGGAAGCCAAGACAGAGGTCCAAAGGAAGATCCACAATATGAAGAACAAATGGTGGGAAGACAAGGCTAAAGAGATTCAACATCTCACTGACATCCATGATATGTGTGGTTTCTTCAGTACCACCAAAGCCATCTATGGTCCTAGCACTCAGGGACCAATCCCCTTGAGTCCTAAGGATGGAGCAGACCTGATCAAAGAAAGGGAAGCCATCAATGCCCATCAATGCCCATTGGAAGGAGCATTTTGAAGACCTTCTCAACTGAGACTCTGCTGTTGATGAGAGTGTTCTCAACTCCATCCTGCAACACCCAGTCAGAGATGATCTAAGAATCCTTCCAACCCTTGACAAGGTACAGAAAGCCATCAAGCAGATGAAAAACAACAAGGTATCTGGAGCAGATAGAATTACTGTGGATATCTTGCAAGCAGAGAGAAGAGGAGCTCACATCACAGCCTCATGCTCTTATCTTCAGGATCTAGACTGAGGAGGAAATCCCAGATGACCTCAGGGATGCCCTGATTGTGACAGTCTTCAAGTGTTGCCCTGAGGGGTCAGGTCAACTCTCAGGATGTCAATATTATGCTGTTAGACAGGAGGGTGTGACACAATTTCACATATACTAACACACAAATCAATTAGGTGCATACACACACCCAACTCAGGCACATACACACACCCAACCTAGCCTAGGCACAAGCATATATATATATATATATATATATATAAACACACACACACACAC
>JAGPOW010001296.1:7602921-7620497 GCA_030014935.1 Caiman crocodilus | reverse complement strand
ACACACACACACACACTTACCAGTTCACACACATGCAACCCACCTACATGTACACACAAGTAAGTTCCTAACTTGGATGGTGCGGTATGTATGTATATGCTTGGGGTACCTGGGATACTTGGGGGAAGGTTAAGGTTTCATAGTTTCATAGTTGGTAGGGTCAGAAGGGACCTGAGCAGATCATCAAATCCGACCCCCTGCCACGGGCAGGAAAAAGTACTGGAGTCAAACAACCCCAGCAAGGTGTTCATCTAACCTCCTTTTAAAGGCCCCCAGGGTAAGAGCCAGCACCACTTCTCTTGGAAGTTGGTTCCAGCTCCTAGTCGCCCTGACAGTGAAGTAGCACCTCCTGATGTCTAGTCTGAATCTACCCTCTGCCAACTTGTGACCGTTATTTCTAGTCACTCCTGGTAGTGCTGAGGGGAACAGGGATTCCCCCAATGCCTGCTGGTCCCCTCTGACCAGTTTGTAAACAGCCACTAGATTCCCCCTCACCCTTCTCTTGTGGAGTCTGAACACGTTCAGGTCCCTTAGCCTCTCTTCATAGGGCCTGCCCTGCTGCCCCTGATCATGCAGGTGGCCCTCCTCTGGACCCTCTCCATGCTGTCCACATCCCTCCTGAAGTGCAGTGCCCAGAACTGGGCACAGTACTCCAACTGTGGCCTGACCAGTGCCGCATAGAAGGGGAGGATCACCTCCTTTGACTGGCTTGAGATGCATCTGTGGATATATGACAAGGTATGGTTGGCCTTTCTGACCGCATCCCCACACTGTTGACTCATGTTCATTTTGACATCAGTAATGATTCCAAGATCCTTTTCTGCCTCTGCACTGACAAGAAGGGAGTTCCCCAGCCTGTAGGTATGTTCAGTGGACGATGAGAGAAAGAGTTAAAGTGTAGGGAGAGAGAAGCTGGCTGAGGAACTGAGTCTTGGTGTTACTTAAGATGAAGTGGCCCCAGGGTTACTCATGTCAGGGTGGAAGTAAGGAAAAAAAAAAGCAATGAGGAAAGAGCTAGGAGACAGAGGAAAAAGGTAATGGGGATGAGACAAAAACAGTGGCAGAGGTCAGAGAAAAAGGCAGTGGGGATGAGACAGAAGTTAGAGGAGCAGGGCCAGAACTGTAGTAAAGCAAACCCAAATCAGGGCTCCAAATAATAGTTTTGTTAAAAAGACAGCACACTACACAGCCCCATGAAGTTATTGGTTCCCACACACACAAGCAATCACAATGGCAGCAGGAGATAGAGACTCAGTGGAAGGGTTGGAGTCCAGGTAGGGAAGAGAAGCAGAGTCCAAGTCCTTGGTTGAAGGGGGAGTGGGAGTGATAGCTACCTATCCAGGCTGGAAAGGGGTCTTTGTCCAGTAGGTGTTGTCCAGAGGGGGGTTGCCAGCATGGCCTCTGGGTAGATAGGTGGTGTGGCATAGTGCTGGTCCAGACAGAGAGGGCATCCTAAGGAGTCAGTCTTTACTACCCCTTTTTATGGGGCAGACTACCTCAGATCTGCTATGGGGAGGGCCTGTCCAGGCAAGGTCAGTCCTGTCCCAGAGGGCTCCAGGTGTCTTACTGAACATGTGCAGCTTGGCACAATGGTGGGTTGCCTCATCTTTTGTGTCTTGAATGCTGAGGGTGGTTCCAATAGCTGGGTCATTGGTCCAGCTATTGGTGTTGATGGTTCAGTCATTCAGAAGGAGCTATTTTTAGGCCTACTGCCATTGTCTCTCAAGCACCCTCATTCATCTCCATTCATTCGGGAACCAATTCACATAGGAGGGGTAGTATGAGTCGTAGGTTACACAACTGGGCATAGGAAGAAGATGGAGGCATGACATTATAAGATGGAAACTTGACATGACTTACGCTAACTTACATATATAGGGCTAAAACAGGAACCACACAATATAAAAGCATTTTAAAACATCAATGCAAACATAATAATTATCACTTATAAAACAGTGGATATCTATAGCAAAATAGCAGGGCACTTATTTGCAGAGGGGAGAGAAAAATAAAACTTACTACCTAAAATAAAATGTTAAAGTTTATCTTACATCTTAGCTTACTTATACTTATCTATAGGGAATAGAGAGGGAGAGGAAAAGTCAAAATAGTTGGGGAAGGGGAGGGAATGCGTTTTAAAAGGGAAAAGAAGAAAAACTGGGGGTTTTGCTAAGGAAGACCAGGGTTTTGCTACACAAGAAAGGAGACAAGTCTGACTGTGAAAACCTTGCTGTCCGCCACAGGAAAGATTATTGTGAGACCCCTTCTGACTCTTCTCCTTCCACTTACTGAAGCGCTCCTCCAGGAACCTGCGTGTGGCTTTACAGCATAAAGAGGCACAACTGACATGATCTTCGCAGCTCGCCGGCTGCAGAAGAAATGCTGGGAACAACACAAGCCTCTCTACATGGCCTTCTTTGAGCTCACAAAAGCTTTCGACTCTGTCAGCTGGGATCCTTCTGAAGTCTGGATGCTCTCTAAAATTTGTCACCATTCTCTGCCTGCTCCATGACAGTATGCCGGCGTTGGTTCTCAGTAATGGTCTATCGCAGATCCCTTTGCGGTTAAAATGGGAATTAAGCAAGGCTGGATCATTGCTTCAACACGCCTAACGTTCCTTGCCATAATGCTACACCTGACCACCAGCAAGCTTCCAGCCAGGGTGTAGCTAAGCTACCAAATGGACAATGACCTGTTTAACCTCAGTCATTGCTCGGAAGCAGACCTTCAGACGATAGCTGACATCTTTACTGAGGCATACAAGACACAAGACTTATGGGTAACATTCAGAAGGCTGCGGTTGTCTGCCGATGAGGGTTAGGCAAAGCATCCCTGCCGCCATTTTGAAGTGCAGGGATGCTGATACATGAGACGCTCCAGGTGTTTTAATTCGAGTGGCTCTCGGAGCCACCCTCCCCCCACCACACGCGCTCCCTGGGTGATCATGTGTATAAACAGCCGGTTTTTGGTGAGACAGGTTGCCATGGGAACTCTTGAGCCTCACCTCCACGTACGCGGGCACTTGAGGTGTGTGGTCACTGCGAGGAGGTGCCCATGGGCAGCCATGCCAGAAGTAGTCACTTGTCAGGAACTAGACTTTTTTGAGATGTGTTGTCCATTCGTCCTTCCGTATCCCCCCTCCTCCTGTTCCTTGGAGTCGCATGTGGTTCAGAGGAACAGGAAATGAACGTTACCCTTTATCCCTTCAGCCAGAGCACGAGGAGTGCAATGGCCTCCTGCCGTATAGGTACTCTCAGACGCACTGTTTCTAAGCTCCCCTGGTGTGGTGCAGACATACTCGCAGCAGGGATATGCATATGCACAATTCAGATCTGATTACTGATGCGATCGTGGCATTGGAACAGAAGTTACTGCTTCCTCTCGTCAGTCACTTCTGTGTCCCCTTCCGTTTTCACGCTCCCCATCTGGCTTTTCTCCATTCTTCTTCCCTGGGGTGGACCCAGCCAGAATCTACCCGGCTTAGGCGCAACTGGGCTATTTCTTTCCTTGCTAGTAGTCTACCATGACTACAGTCATCTTAGCTAGACGCAAGGAAATACTTTTAAATTCCCTAGCCCAGCTGGCCAACCTCCTCCTACCTCATTTGTATTTTCTAAACCTGGGAGTGAGAGTAAGGAGATGAGATTGTCCGCATGGAGTCGGGGGCTTGGTTCGAGTAACAGGAACCTGCATCTTTTGCCTGTTTTCCCAACTCACAGTATTTGAAAACTAGCACCTTTTCATTGCTGTCTACTTAATTGTAGGCTCTTTTCTTCTGAACAGGTATCCACTTGGTGAAAAAGTAATCTCCTTACAATGACAAGCTGGTTTATGTTTAGTTTTTACAAAGAGCAATAGTTAAGAGGGCTGGAGAGGCAGATCTGTCTGGCCTTTAGTACCAGTCCTTCCGGGATGGGATTGAGGCACACTGGCAAGTCACCACTTCCATATTTGCTGAAAAGCACTGGCAAAAATAGAAATACTGTAAACTGGACCACAGGAGTAAAGTGTGGCATCCATGGCAATGCCTGGTAATGACAAAGATTCATGTAAGAGAAACCTCGCCTTTGAGATGCAGGAATATGTATATAACATGCAAGAATGTAATATATTGCACATATTGAGTGACTAACTGTTCAATCTCCAGGTGAAAGGCTAAACAAATCAAAATGCGAAAAGAGCATCCTAATGCCATTGCCAGAAGCAGATCACCTTTCCAGGGTGAATATAGCTGGTGTCAGACTCAGAACATGTGTTCTTAGTGCTCTTCCATCCATCCTTGATCACATCCCCTTGGGGAACATAGCTCCTCCCTGGGATGGCTATCCACCTTACAAAAGGGCTCTCTGGCTACATCCGCACAAGCATGCACATGCTTTTTGCAACACCTCAAAGGCTTTTGAGGTGCCACAAAACGCACCCTGCACACATGATTTGGTTCTCTATACTGCTGGGAAATCCCAGTAACAAAAAAAAAGCACGGGGGAAAGAAAGTGGGGCCGTGCATGTGGAAGCAGCCATGCTCTGGCTGCCAGCCGGGCTCTCTGCTCCCAGGTCACCGACCAAGCACCTGAACAGGGCCATAGGAGGAAGGCAGCAATGAAATGCTGCTGCCTAGGCCGAGCTGCCCATTCAGGCAAAGCGGGGGTACACTCGCAACCAGCCCAGGGAAGTCACCGGACCAGAGGGAGCAGGGCTGAGAAAGCATATGAGCCTAGGGCCTGAGCCAGGTCAGACAGCCTGGATCTCAAGGCTGCTGAGGAAAGAGCTCGTGGCTGACACTTGGACTTCCCTGAGAGGACTGCAGGTAGGATACTGTTGACTTGCAGGAGAATATGACTCTGGGCAGTGGGGAGCTTTGTGAGAAAGCCACTGGTGTTTGTTTTCAGGTCTAGCTGGGATTTGGGGTTATAGCCTGAGGGCTTATTCCTTTGTTAAAGTTTTATACTGGCGGCTTGGGGTGGGAATAGGGAGGTGGACGTCGCAGCAGAGCCTGGGAGCGGGATGGAGACTAAGCCACAGCGGGCTCAGTTCCCAGGAGCAGAGCAGAGGCTGAACCCCAGAAGACAGGTCCAGCACAGTGGGCCTGGGCCAGTTGACCTAGCAGAAGGAAAGGGGCAGAGGACGAAAAGGCCAAGACCCGTATGAGGGAGGCTGATTGGACAGTAATATCTGCAAGGCATGGGCATGGCTACAAGGGAGGTCAGAGACCATGAAATTAGCCCTTTAGACAGTAAGCGCCCGGGGCAGGAGCATGCCAGGTAGGCTCACTTCTGGGCAAGCCTGAGACTAGCAGCCTTCAGGAAGGATCTGCTGGCTGGCAGACAGATGAAGGCTCATTCAGAGGCTATCAGACAACCTCCCTTTTTACAAGTTGACCAAGTACATCAAGGCGTAACAGGCGGGAGAAAGGAGGGTACCCATACAGCCAAAGTGGAGCAGGCACCCCAAGGCTACCAAGGGATGTTGCAGCCACCCCTGGCACCTGATGCATGCTTGACTCCCTTAGCTCCCTGCAATCCAATCCCAACCCAGTGCAGCTTGCCAGATTTTGTTCTTTATATTTGTATGCTTTTTTTCACTCCTTTCTCTTTACTTCTCCCCCTCCCTATTTACTTCAGACAGGTGTTTTTTCCAAGTCTTCTCCCCTTCTGCCTGCAGCTCTGGCTGCAGTGAGGGAAGCCACATGGTGGTTTCTCTGTCTTCTAGCTGCATGCCGCCCTCTCCCCTCCTCTTCCACCATTACCCCAGCATGCCTCTCTCTTCCATTCAGTGCCTGGAGTGCAGTGTGTGTGGGACTGGCTCACTGCCCCACTTGCTCATGCGACAGCCTTGGGCGCTCCCCACAGCTCTTGTCCTGAGTGAGGGGGTGAGACTATCAAATCCTTTCACATTTCAAAATCAATATGTGGGTGGGCAATTCTGGCTTCAGTATACCATATTTCTTTATATTCAGAGGTGCATCAAGCAGTTTTCAGAGCTTTTTGCAGTAGGTACAATAGCCAGAAAAGCATATGCAAAAATAAGAACCCTAAAGAGGAATTATGCATATTTTATTATTAGATCATGATAATTGACTCACTGTTTCTCAAAGGACGCAATCTGTTATGAGGACAGATAAACACAAATAAGCAGGGAAAGAAAGTAAATTAGGTGCACGTGCAAGTTATATTAATAGTGTAAATGTGAAAACAGGAACTTTCTTATTCAGAACATTTTCTGTTTTATTTACATTATTTTGTACTTGGTTACTTTTCATGTTCTTAATATCCTCATATATACTGAATATATGTGAAAATAGATATCAAATAAGAAAAAATATTTAAAAGTGTGTGTATATTTATTATGATAAAATGTAAGATCTAGTTTATGTAACTAGGCTATGTATGTAGCAGAACTTTCTTATAATTGATTAAATTTAAGAAACAAACTAGCATCTAAAAGGGATTTAAAGGACTAACCCTTTTCTCTTTCCCCTGTATTATTTTATATGGGTAGGCAACGTAATTTTTCACACTAAAAAATTCTCAGCTGGGTCTTTGTGTCAAGCAGGCATGTATGAGGAGAATGCCTCTGCTCTTAAGAGCTTGGAATTTAAGTATTTATTTTCAGCTCCTGTTGAAAGTGCAGAATGTAAAAGTATCTGCTAAGAAAGGGAAGCAGTTATGCATAGTGAGCCTCCTGCTAAATTCAATCACCTTTTATTGAATTCAAGCTTTTAATTCATTTACTGAAAACAATAGGAACCAAATAATTTGTATCAGTAGCCACACAATTTCCACCCTTTCTTTAGACTCCAGGCATGCATTAGTAGGTAATATAAATCACTAGCTGTGTAAAGTTGTCATTTAATAGGGAAAGGGCCAATAGCCTTCATGAAATTAAAGAAAGTAGAATTCAAGGAAGAATTATAATGACAATGAAGGGAGACTGGCTAGCTCTGAATGCTGGCAAGCGATGATAGATTTCCTTCTCTGCCTTGGTATCTTCCGGTCCTTGCAACATCTGGGAGCAAGTATTACATCTAATGAGTTGAGGCCTTTCAGGCTTGATTTGTAGAAGGAGTTTAGGCGTCTAAACACTCAGGCTTACAAAAGGACCTAAGAAACAAACCTCAGTTAGACATATACCTTGCTGTTTCTATCATTCCACTGGACTTGCATCTTTTTGTGCTTATACCTTGCTAAATCGCACCGTTAGTCCATTTCCTCAGAAAAGAATGTTGTATTTATGTAGTCCACTCCCTTAGGCATTGCAAAACCAGTTCAGACCAGTATTTCGTCTCCAGGGGCAAGGTTGAGAGTGGGTGTAAGGATGCAGACGCTGGAACAGCAGCTGGACTTTTTTAAGTCCTTGAAGGAAGTAAGAATTGCCCCCCTCTCTCCCTCTTGGTGGCATAGCCCTTCCCCTCCCATTGACCCCCTCCACTGCTGCTGTCCCCGCTGACCTGGGGTCTGGCTCTGCAGTGAGCCAGGCTCAGGTGGGGACAGCAGGACTGCTGGGTAGGTTCCTTCTCCCTGCTTAGTTCCTCTGGGCCTGGGAGCAGGGAGAGAAGGGAACTCGCTTACTGTCACTGCTGTCCCCAGCCAAGTGCAGCTCCCTGCCCGGCCCAGCTGCAGCAGGGCCTCTGGAGCCTTCCCACGCTTTGGAGGCAGGGGAAGCGGCAGTGGGCAAGGGGAAAGGAAGGGAGGGACATGTCACTGAGCACACAGAGGAAGGGATGGGGGGACCAAGAAGGGGAAGAAGAGACTCTTATCTGATGGGAGGAATTAAAGTCCCCCATTGCTCCCAGTGCAGGGTATACCCACCTGGTGGGAAAGGGGAGCTAGGAGCAGGGAGTGCAGACACCCCTGCAGCATTAGTGGCTGCTCCCCTACTGTCCTTTACAAAATCCTGGATCTATCCATGCCCGTGCCTGGTAGTGTCCAGTTACAAATTAGTCAGAGAGATGCAAGAAACCCTAGAAGGGAAATCAGTAATTGGTTTACACCGTAAAAAAAAAACCACAGAAAAAGATTTTTGTTGTAATGTCATTGTGTTTTCTTTATCTATATGCTTTCCTAATCCTTTTTTTTAACTCATTTCAGCTCTTTGTCTGAATGCTAGCTTGCAGCAGTAAGTTTCAAAGGCAGCAATTTAAGGTATTCTAAATGTGTTGGCTCTTTTTACTTCTCACAATACACGAAATTAAACAGGAGATAGCTAGTTCTACTATTCCTCACGTTTGTGTTTCGATCACATTTTCTCTATACTGCCTCTCTGTACTAAACTAAACGGCATGAGTCTTTCCAAGCCTCTCATCATTTTTTGCCACTCACCCTGGAACCCCTATTTATGTTCTTTTGGGAGAGGGTAACCTGAACTGTTCCCTACATAAAGGCATAACATTGACTTGTGCACTCTCCTATTTTTAGGATTTATATTTATCCCCTGTGTGTTCCTTATGGGACTGCACGCTGAATTGAGGGGTTTTCACTGAACTGGCTAGAACAGACTTGTATTGGAGCAGATCCGGCTGTTTCAGCAATCCAGTACTTTTCTCAGTAAGGTTGTGATCTCTTTCACCAGGATCTTAAGCCTAAACTATTATAAGCTGTACAAATTTCACTAAGATTGGCACAGAAAAATGATTTGGATCAACTGGTATAATTTCCTAAAGCAGATTGTAGTTGGGAAAACAATACATCTATCCAGAGATATATATATGAGGGCAAGGAAAACAATTCATGGCCACAGAGCGTCTCTCCCTGGTCAAAATTCCTTCTCCTGGATTTATAAATGACTGCCATGGCTAGAGCCAGAAGGATCACCAAGAGGCCTCTGGATTTAGCAAGACTTTGTACCATACAACCAAAAACGAAAAGGTGCCAAGAAAGTATAACCAAGGACCTAGAAAACAGATGTTGAAGGAGGCAAAAAAGGGGTTGTGGCCCAGTCTTCTGGAAATCTAAAGGGTACAATCTCCCTCTTGCCAGAGTAGGGCAAACAGGAAGAGAATTGGTAATCTGCACCAATAACATAACCATGCTCAGCACTTAATAAAGGGATTCTCATCTTGCACCCAAGGCAGGTCACAGAACAAAGCTGGGCTATGTTGCTTCCCCGGTGATGGTTATCAGCCTCCAGTGGAGGTAGGGAGCCCTGCCACTGGCTGTCATAAGTGAGAGAAAAATAGGGTAGGTATTGAGCACAAGTGTATAAAGATGTTCCCCGGCTGTGGTTGGAGGTACCTGGAGGTTCAAAGAATAGATTCTACAGTAAGGCCATTAAGTGAAAGTCCTTGCCTTCAATGACCATGTAAGTTCTTTGAACATAAACCAGACCCTTATAGAAGAAGCCCAGGCCATTTTCTATGCAGTTTCCTCCACAAGGGAGGTCACAGAAAAGAATTTGCTTCAATAGAATTTGAAGAAGAGAAAATCTTAGTTCCCTCTTCTAAAAGCCCACACAACTTCATGACTCATTTATTATTATCATCACTCATGCATTACAATATATGTAAGGGGATTGTGGAAATGTTTAACTTTGGATGAGGAACTGCCAACCTGAAAAAAGTCTAGCCAGGATCTTTACTCTGAGGCTCAGGCTGCAAGAGGGAAAGCCTTTGGCACACATTGCCATCTGTTTCCCTGAGCACCCATCCATTCAACCATCTATTGAGAAGAAAGGGAGAAGAGTTTAAGGGCAGTAGTGCAGAGCTGGCTGCACACGGATGATCCCAATTAAACTCTTTGACCAAACATGACATGATCAGAACAAAGATTTGCAGTTCTGTGGAACCCAGCAAAGTTTATCTTGGAGCTCAATGCAGATGGCTTTCCTATGAAATATCCATAATCAATCCAGCTGGACACCTTCTCCAGTCAACAGACAGGTAGGCAAGCGTCATCATTCTTACTGCCAGCAGAAGACAGTCTGGAACCATTTAAAATGAGTCATCAAATATAATCCTCTTTGGGGTGAATCACTTTCATTAGCATAGACTTCAGTTATAATTTCATTATGACAGAGAAGTGATAGCACATCCTCAGTGCACAGAGACCTTCTTTCTCGGGGAATAGAATAAGCACAATCTGCCTACGTGCGAGAGTATGTGCGAAGTGGGTTCAAATGCATCCCCCTGAGCTGGATGCATAAAGGGAAAATACATAATCAGCGCTGTCATGGTGGAGTATCATTGCCTTCTAGTGGCAGTTTTGGTCACTGGGCTCACATCTGGAGGAAAACAGTGAGAAAACAAAAGGCGCAATGTAGACAAGAGTAACTTGGAAAGTAAATATATTGAGAACTCCATTTTTCTCCCCTTAACCCAGCAATCCCATGTAGCCTCAATTACAAGTCTAGAGAACAAACCTCTAGTCCTGACTCTGCATCTTCCATTTCTTGAGACCGTTCTAAATGTGCTACTTCCAAATGCATGTATCACATAACGCATACAGATTCATAGACTATAAGCCCAGGATGAATGATGGTCAGTGATTCTGACCTGCCTAAATGCAGGCCCTAAGGCTTCTTTGAATTAACTTCCATTTGAAGTAGAACACATGTTTTTAGAAAACCTCCCAGTTTTGATTTGAAATTTTCCAGTGATGGAAGACTAGCCATCTCCTTTAATAAGTTCTTGCAAAGGTTAATTACCCTTACTGTTAAAGTATGCACTTTATTCATACCTGAATATGTAGCTTCAGTTTCCAGCAGTTGGATCTTGTTATGGCTTTTCCTGCTAGAGAGCCTTCTGTTATCAAATTTCTTTTCCCCATTTAGGTATTTTTATACACTGTAATCAAGTTACCTTTTTACTTGATAGGCCTGTTGATCTGCTATAGAGGAAGCCTGCTGAGTACAGATGAGCTATTTTTATCTTCCCAATAGGATGCAACCGTTAAAGCAGCCTGCCAGATTAGCTAAACTGGGAAGGGAATAAACAGTGAATTGCAAAAGCCTCAAAGGTTGCATTTGGAGAAGTAGTCTCATTTCAGGTGCTTTGCTGAATGCTTTCTCCATATCATTTTGGGTATGAGAGAAATAGGGCTGTGAGCTTCTGTCTGCAGAGGAAGAGGAATCTGACTTAAACAAGTAGAAGGGATTTTTTCAAAAGATAGAAACTGGGCAAGTGTTTGTCATATTTTTTAGTAGTAGAAATATTTGCTTTGAGCCGCATTGCTGCTTTCTACTATAAGTGGATGACTTCCCTCATTTCACACCGCCTCCATCATTATCTTTTATCTCCAATGAAATAGTCTTTCACTCTTGTTGTCCCAAAACCCACCGTGTGCTCTTATCAGGTAGGGCTGATTCCCGGTTCTACATGTCCCAGTGTGAAGTAAAGACAGGCAGGACTTTGGGTACTTTTTTGCAACCCACATAATTTGGCATCTAACAGGGCCCATGATTCTTGTTAAGAAATTAGAGCTGTTCATGTCGATTTGCTAAGCAGTGTGCCAACTAGGAAGTCTGGGGTAGTCTGCGGGTCATCTTTCCATGGTGGGGGTGGGTTAGGATGGGCCATGCAGCAAAGGACGTTTTAGAACGCATCTCAGAAGGGGATGTGACAAAACAGAAGCACTGTTTGGAGGTCTGCAACCTGTGCCGTTCAGCATTTTTGTACTTGTCTAGCTGGGATTGAGGCAGAGTTTCCAGTGATGTGCAGCTCCCCATTGCACATTGCTGCATGCCACATTTTCTTCAGACATTGATGCAACATCTTGGTGTGGAGGGGCAGGCCTGTAACACCTTGAGGTGTGGGACTCTTCAGTAGCCAAGCAAGGATAAATCCTGAAAATTCGGTCCTTTTGCGCAAGTACTGGGATGAGTGGTGACAGCTAAAATGGAATAGGCGTGAAATTGTGGGGTAACTGGAGTTTCTTAGCTAAAAGGCAGCACACACAAGTGCAGTGGATGATTCTTGTTTCGTTTAGTCGTGATCACTCTTTGTATCTTTCTTTTTCAGAAATTCTCAATAATGGGCTCCACATAACACTTCGGTTCTGAAGAACCAGTACCTGCTGCATTGTTCATCTGCGATGGAGAAGACAGCCGGAGAAAAACAAGCATCAGGGTCACCATCTTGTTTCTTATCTCCCAGCAGCCATGCACCCCACATCCACAGTGGGCTGCAGTAGCGAAAGGAAACCTCTGGCAGATGGTATTCCATCCGCTTGTGTCTTTATGTTGTCTTTCTCAATTTTGCATCCTGTAATCCGGTGGTGAAAAGAGGAACGATGACTTTTTATAGCTGCTGCTTGATCGTCTTGGCATTTTTCTGGAACACCTCTGCCTATGGACCAAACCAACTGGCACAGAGGAAGGGAGACATTATTCTTGGGGGACTGTTCCCCATTCATTTTGGAGTGGCTGCCAAAGACCAGGATTTAAAATCTCGGCCAGAATCAGTGGAGTGTATAAGGTAAGCCAAAAAGAGAGCGCATAAAAAGACACAACATAGGAGCTTGTGTTATGATCAAGTAACTTGTGTCTTGAGTACTGTAGTTATAACCAAGAAACACAATGTGTTTTTTGTTGTTATTTTTTACTATGTCTTTAATACAGTTTTCAGCATTAGCTTTGTAGAGCTAAATTAATACAAGGCAAGAGAAATGTATGGTATAAATGACAGAAAAAAGAGCTTAAAGGCAATGAATGGTGAATGCCTTTAAACACTCAGCCCAGTGGTTCTGAACCTGAATTCATTATTCTATTCTTTCTCAACCAAAGTTGTTACTTCAATATGAATTTTGCCTGATAAAAGTTTTCGGTTCAGTGTTTTATTGGAATATGTCTAAATTGCTTTGTCCACTATGGAGTATAGCCACTTTTATTATGAAATATGACTGTCACGGCGCTGCATACACATAGCAATTGCAGGTTTGGAAACAAAGACAAAAATTTAATCCGATTGAAACTTCATGTAAACAAAATATGAGCACAGAGTTTAGAATTTGATCATAACTATGTGAAAGATTTCTGTTTTTCAGGGCTTCTGCTTTATATCTTATTTGAATAATAGCATATCTAGCACATTGATATCTAGTCCTAGGTTGGAGAATTGATCCAGAACTGATAGAAATGGTGAATGACAAATTGCCATTACTTCTCCTGCTGCACTTTGGAATTCTTCCTTCTCCCACCCAGATACTGAGTAGGTCTGATACAGCTACCTTTATAAGGTCAGACGGGATCACAGAACACTGGTGTGAATACAGAGCAGATAAAAACACTGTGTAATAACAAATCCGAATGCTTCTGCTGTATCTAGTGCAATCACATCAAATATAAATGTGTATAATGTGTGTGCATATGAAGTTTTGGAGAGAGAGATATTTTTACATGCACACACACTCGCACACTATGGCATTATAAAAAAGATATGCTGCAGACAGAGAGACTCTGTGTGTGTGTGTGTGTGTGTGTGTGTGTGGATAAAATATAAAATATGACAAACAGTTGGCCAGAATTTGTATCTGTTTTCAAAAATCCTTCTACTTGCTTAAGTCACATTCCTCTCCCTCTGCAGACAGAAGCTCACACCCTCATTTTTCTCATACCCAAAATGAAATGGAGAAAGCTTTCAGCAAAGCACCTGAAATGAGAATATTTATCCAAATGGAGCCTTTCAGAATTTTGCAGTTCACTGTTGCCACATGTCTCTCTCTGTCTCCAACCGACCTTCTTTGTAAAGCCATTGCGGGTATCGGCCGGCAAGGTTCTTTGTATCGATGTGATATACTTTATTAGATCAATTGAGGAATTGGAAAAAAAAAGTTCTTAGCAAGTTTTCCAGCTCAGTCACTCGCAGTGGGTCCCTGGCCCTTTTGACCGTCCTGGTCCTGGCCCCAGCATGGGCCACTCAAGAGTACTGGCCCCTTTCCCTCTTTTTCCTCGCATCGGGATCGTCTGCCTTTGTGCCCGAAGGATCATTTCCTTAAAGCACGGCCACCCTTCCCGGGCTCCCATCTCTTCAAGACTCCTACTCTGCAGTGCATCCTTGACTAATCACCTGAGTTCATTGAAATCAGCTTTCCTAAAGTCCAGCACTTTCACCCTACTAGTTACCTTACCCGCTCAACGTCTTATGATGAACTCTGTTATTTGGTGATCACTGTCCCTCAGGTGACTACCGATCTGTAGGTCCCTTACCATGTCATCCCCCGTTGCCAATACTTTTCTGCCCTCTCTGCCTATTTAGTCTCACTGACATCCTGCCACACTTGCAGCTTCTCTCGTTCCCTGGAGTCTCAGAACAGCAGAGACTCCCTATGCCTGGAGAAGGGTGATTGCACCCAAAAATTTGCTAAGAACTTTTTTCCAACTACTCTGTTAATCTAATAAAATATAACATACCTACTCAAAGAACCTGGCCTGCCTCTGTCCTTTGACTTACACGGCTACAACCAAAAACCCAGAAGCATAGTGGGTAACAGCATTGATCTTGGTTCTCTGTTCCCTAACTCTCAGATGCAGTACCGCATTTTAAGGGTGAACAGTTGACACCATAAGGACACAACCTCTGTTTAGTCATATAGGGCCTGGTCCCAAAAGACTTTGGATCCTTTTACCTCAGGAGACTTTAAGTCTGTACCAGATTAAAGCAAAACTGTTAAGTCTCCTTAGGCCATGGAAAAATGCTTTTTGATAAGCACTTTCTGTTGGATTTGTTTGTGAGAACAATATTTTTTTTGTGTTGGAACTGGGCTATCTCCTGGCACAGAATGATTATTCCTCCTATTTTAACACGTGGGCTGATCATGAACTCTCACAGAACAGATCCCAGTATTCATAAATGTATTCGCTGCTTTGAGACTATATTTGGTGTTTCTAGTCTGAAATGTGACCTGTTTGGACAGGAGGAGCTCAAGTATTGAGCTATGGAAAACTAGGTTTTAGTGCTGCTGTAGAAGTGAATGTGCAGCAGTGACAGCAAACCTCCTTTTCAGTAGCTGGGCCATTTTGGTGCCATGGTGGTTCTTTACATAATTGGCACCGATGACCAAGTGGAGCTGTTGCATTAGGAGTGATCACAGGTAGCCTCAGACAACCTCCCATTTCCTTTGCCATGTCCCTTGTTCCATCATCAGAGAAGGATGTGTTCAGGAGTTGCTTTCTTGTTTCCTTTATTGTATGGTAGTGAAGCTTTTGGGCTAAGGAAGACTGAGGAGAAGCGTATTGTTGATTCCAGCTGGCTGTGTCACCAGTTCCACTGTAAGTGGCAGGCCACGATCTTTGTGCCTGAACCCAGCAAGCACTTCCCCCAGCAGCGGTCCCATTTCAGTTGCTGTCTTGGTGGGGACAGGCATTAGGCAGGCACAAGAATGAAATATAAAGTATGGTATCCCTTGATAAACACTGTGCTGGTGGTAATCACATGATCACCAAAAGCTTTGGTGACATAGTGTGATTGTCAGCAATGGACAAATACAGAACACCCAACCAGACCCTTTTAACAACTCCACGAGGGAGAAAGCTGCATGGCAATTGATCTGCAAGGAATCTGTGTTCCTCGTGCATTTTCCTTCTTTGATTATGAAGAAAGCATTTGTGTACCACTGCAGAATCGTCTTGCCTGGGGAAGTTCTTCAGTGCCTGGCTACAGAGGCATTAGGGAAACTTTGAGAGACCAACACACATATGCCAGGATATCATAAACTGACAATGCTGGATTATGTAGCAAGAGCTTAAATGAGTATCCCTCATGGCAGGGAAGGAACAAGATTGTAAAGAGGGCATTGCCTTTTTCCGTGCTCTTCAGCTGGACTCCATTGGATCCCTGCATCTTCCTCTTGCAGGAGTAGAAAAAATGTTGTGACTGCAGCTGGCTGGAAATTAATTAGTTTGTTCCCCCTCCCATGAAGCATGCCAATTGATCAGAATTGAAACTTGTAGGATAGGGTTGGTTTCAGCACAGCTGTTGTTGGGAAGATTTTTCCAGCCCAGAATGGAATTTCCAGTCAAAATGAGAGGGCATATTATCCCCAGACAGCTGATAGCCCATGTGCTTAAAGCACTTATCTGAGATGAAAACGACGCTGATTCAAGTTTGCTGGATGTGAAGCAGCAGGGTGCATGTAAGTCTCCCACATTTCAGGTATGTGCTATAGCTGTCATACAGCCAGTCTCTCTGTATACCTATTCATTGTACTAGGAAAAGTGGAACAGCTCCATCAGCAGAAATGGAGAGATTCACCTCACAGTGACCACAGTTACAGGGACAAGACTCCATCTTGGAAAGCAGTGACTTTGCAAAGAACTTGGGGGTTGCTGTGGATAATTAGTTAAAGCATGAGTTCCCAGCGTGGTGCCGAGAAAAAAAGGACTAATGTAATTCATGGAAGCCTTGATTCATGGAAGGAAGTTATAGCACATCTGTTTGGCGCAGATGTTACCATTATACCCTGTTAAGGGCCAGATTCTATTCTACCTACTGGGAATCTAAGTGGACTTAGGTGCCTAAGTATGACTCTATTCCATGGAGGAGATCCATTAAAATAAATTTATTTAATGAGGAGTGGGTGCTCCTCAAGGGAGCGATCCTCAATGCACAAACTAAGTCTAGTCCATCTTGGAGGAAAGGCAGCAAGAGGGCACAGGCACAGCAGCCTCCCTGGCTCTCCAGGGACCTAGCAGACCTCCTGAGGCTAAAAAGAAAGGCCTACAAAGGATGGAGGATGGGAGTCACCTCCAAGGAGCATTATTCTGCACTGTCCGGTCCTGCAGGGAGCACACCAGGAAAGCCAAGGCTGCAACTGAACTCCAACTAGCTTTGAGCATCAAGGACAATAAAAAGTCCTTTTTCAGATATATGGGGAGCCGGAGGAAAAGGAGGGGCAACATTGGCCCCTTCCTGAACCAGATGGGGCAACTGACAACTAACGCCCAGGAAAAAGCCAACCTATTAAATAGGTATTTTGCTTCGGTCTTTCATCAGTCCCATGGGACGCCCATGCCCACTACGGGACAGGGAAGTCTGGGTGAGTCAGGGTGAGTCAGGGTGATTCCCTGCCCTCCATTAATACTGACTTTGTGAAGGAACATCTTGAGAAGCTGGATACCTTCAAGTCAGCTGGCCCTGACAGTCTTCACCCCAGGATGAGGCTGCAAGTGGAGTACTGCATCCAGTTTTGGGCTCCTCAATTAAAAAAGGATGTGAGAGAGTCCAGAGAAGAGCCACGCGTGTGATCAGAGGTCAGGGTAGCAGACCCTGCGATGACAGGCTGAGAGCCCTGGGGCTCTTTAGCCTGGAAAAGCGCAGGCTCAGGGGTGATCTGATGGCCAGCTGTGAGTTTCAGGGGTGACCAGCAGTATCTGGGGGAACGTCTGTTCACCAGAGCACCCCAAGGGATGAAGCCTAGGTCAAATGGTCATAAACTATGACAAGACCATTTCAGGCTGGACATAAGGAAGGATTTCTTTACTGTCCGAGCCCCCCAGGTCTGGAACGGCCTGCCACCGGCGTTGGGTCAAGAGCCTACATTCATTTGAACACCTTCAAGAGCAAACTGGATGCTTATCTTGCTGGGATCCTATGACTCCAGCTGACTTCCTGCCCTTTGGGCAGGGGGCTGGACTCGATGATCTTCCGA
>JAGPOW010001296.1:7585649-7597801 GCA_030014935.1 Caiman crocodilus | reverse complement strand
GTTTTATTCACCAAGGCGCCCCTGGGGGTTACAAGAAATAATGGCCACAAGCTAGCAGAGAGCAGATTTAGACTGGACATTAGGAAGAACTTCTTCCTGGTCCGAGTGGCCAAGGCCTGGAACGGGCTCCCAAGGGAGGTGGTGCTCTCCCCTACCCTGGGCATCTTCAAGGGGAGGTTAGATAGGCATCTGGCTGGGGTCATCTAGACCCAGCACTCTTTCCTGCCTTTGCAGGGGGTGGACTCGATGATCTATTGAGTCCCTTCTGGCTCTAGCATCTATGAATGTATGAATCAGGTCATACTGCTTTGCTGTTATCAGGATGGGAACCATGGGGGAGACGAGGTTAGTTCACAAACCTCCTTCTTGCACCTGGAAATCAGAGTTGTACATACTTCTTTTTTCTCTTCTGCTATCTTCAAGGCCGCGGTGAGCAAAGCGGTTGCAGAGGAGTTACAAAGATCAAACACTTTCCCTTATCTGTTCTAGTATACAGAGCCAGCAATTCCCCGCAAAGCAGTTATGTCATCTTATAACTTGTACGATCACAGTTTTAAGGCATTTATTTTTTCTGATTCCACAAGG
The DNA here is from genome assembly GCA_030014935.1 of Caiman crocodilus. Lineage (NCBI taxonomy): Eukaryota > Metazoa > Chordata > Crocodylia > Alligatoridae > Caiman > Caiman crocodilus. The sequence continues at coordinate 7,597,216 of JAGPOW010001296.1, read as the reverse complement.
CTTTTTCGAAGAGACCGGCCCAGTGACAGAACCCCAAGTGGGAGAAACCTGTAAGGCCTATCCAGCCTGTCACTTGGGCTGCGTGTACGTGAGCATGGAGGTTGCTCTGACACACAGTAACTACAGAGCATCGGACCAGACTCGATTAATAGAGCCTGCTGGAGCATGATAATTACTGCGCTCAAGCCAGCCTCTGCCTCGGCATGCCTGCAATTCAAAACAGTGGCGAGGGTGCTTTAAATAAAGCTCAAGTGAGTTTTAGATAAAGCTCCCCTGCTGCCATTGAGATGCTGCAAGCACTTTAATTAGAGATGCCCTCTGAACCACTTTAATTAAAGTGCCCCCCTTCCCACCCTCTTCGCTCCAGAGCACATGTAAAAACGCCCTTGGATTTCAGACACAGATTTTCCTTAGGATCTGTTCTGGAGTCTGGCATTAAATGTCCTCAGCAATGTATCTTCCCCTTCCATGTGGTGATTATTCCGTTTGAACTATAATGTTGGGATATTTTTTCCTGATATTCAGCCATCCTTGTAGTCCCAGTTTTATCTTCTCAGAGCTTATTAAACAATTCCTGTTACATGCCCTGGTGTTTATGCCCTTCAAACAGTTGTACAGTAGTCTCTTCTCCCTCTTTCTCTTGCTATCCAGTGCTTCTGCACGAGCATCAGCACAAATTTAACTTGTGCCGTATAATACTCTTGGAAAAATTTCACACACAGAATTGAAGCTGAAAATAGTACTTTCAGAATTTCCTAATCTCTCTCCTGGGGGTGGCTTACAAACTAAATATTTCTTTTGACTTCAAGCATAGCATTGAGTGCTAAAGCCTAAAAGAGAAACTTGCTTATGAATTTGTCACAGAAAATATAACTTGGGCATATTTCAGGCCACAATAAAATTGCATATTTGTAGCCTTGATTTCAGAAGCCTCTTATACAGAGCTCATTGTTTAAGCAGTGCAAGAGCGTGATAGACAATGCATCTCCTGTGTAGCTAGTATTATACACCAGATATATAAGCAGGTTGCTTAGCCTGTTGGCTCCTAGAGGCAAGTCCGCTCCCTGAGAAGCTCCTCAGTCAGTGCTCCCAGCGAAGTACAGTCCCTCTTCAATAAAGGAAAGTAGACACAACACGAGGGAGCCCCTTTTGCTTTGGTCACAGCACAGTAACCTGGCTACTCCTTGCAGCATGCTGTTCCACTCACAGCTTGCTTCCTCTTCTTTGCTTATTCTTCTGGGAGCTTTTATAACTCCTGCTGAGGCACCTCCTGTTTATTCAAATGATCTGTAGTTGGGCTTTTTCATCAGAGCTAACTTCCTTCTTAAAAGGGTAGACATCCCTATTACAGGGTGGTTTTGCAACAGCTGCTATAGTGTTCACTGTGGGCCTTGTTGCATGTTAATTCTGAGCAGTTCCTGGAGTTCTTAACCCCTGGGTTGTCCACATGTTAACACCTTTAAATGGTTTAAAGCGTTCATTAGGCAGCTTAAAGTTACACCACTCCAGGGCAGGAAATCTCTTGATAGACATAACCCAGCTCCTGTTCCACTAAGGTGTGGCCACTCCCCACAGATGTGCCACTCAAGATTAAGGTGCGACTGCAATCTAGCACTAAACGAACCAACATTTGTGCAGCCCACAAAGTATTCTGTACCAAGGCCCTGTCAAATATCCACTGTGTATGTTTATACAAGAACAGTAAAAAGGCTTAAAGCATCACAAGGTGAATCAGCCCCCACTAGCTGTATTCATACCCTAAGATCTCTTTTTTAGATTTTCGTATTATTAATTACTATAATTACTATAGTTACACACACATGATCTTTGCAAAGACCATGCATGTTCACTGCATTGCGTATGACATTGCCATACTGGCGACATAATGTCATTATAGCATCAGAGTGCGGCACATCATGATCACATTGTTTTATGCATTCCTGTACTCTGGTTCGAAAACAAAATGAAGGATTTTCATTGTGATACCAAGCTCCTCATAACGACACAGCATTTCTGCATTGCAAAACAACATCTTTGTGTCAAAAAGTGCACAGTCAGTATTTCAAAGTATTCTAACATCCTCTGTGCCAATTCTTGGATGCAAGGGTCCCCTATTATAAAGAGGACAATCTTGGTTTTGCTTCTAAAGGCTTTAAAATCACAGAAAATTAGGGTTGGAAGGGACCTCAGGAGGTCATCTAGTCCAACCCCCTGCTCAAGGCAAGACCACCCTCAATTAGATCATAGCTGGTTCTTAAAAACCTCCAAGGATGGAGCGTCCACCACCTCTCTGGGTAACCTGTTCCAGTGTTTTACTACCCTCCTAGTAAAAGAATTCCTAATATCTAACCTAAACTTCTCTTGCTGCTACTTGAGACTGTTGCTCCTTGTTCTGCCATCTGCCACCACTGAGAACAGTCTCGCTCCATCCTCTTTTGAACCCCCCTCAGGTAGTTGAATGCTGCTATCAAATCCCCTCTCAGTCTCTTCTTCTGTAGACTAAATAAGCCCAATTCCCTCAGTCTTTCCTTATAAGTCATGTCCCCCAGCCCCCTCACCATTTTGTTGCCCTCCACTGGGCCCTCTCCAGTTTGTCCACATCCTTTCTGTAGTGGGGGGTGGGGGCAGAACTGGACACAGTACTCCAGATGTGGCCTCACCAGTGCTGAATAGAGAGGAATAATCACTTCCCTTCACCTGTCGGCAGTGCTCCTACTAATGCAGCCCACCATGCCACTACCCATCTTTGAAACAAGGGTACACTGTTGGCTCATATTCAGCTTACTGTCCACTGTAGCCCCCAGGTCCTTTTCTGTAGAGTTGCTGCCCAGCCAGTCAGCCCCCAGCCTGGTGCATGGGATTTTTCTGTCCTCCATGCAGAACTTTGCACTTGTCCTTGTTGAACCTCATGAGATTCCTTTTGGCTCAATCCTCCAATTTGTCTAGGTCACCCTGCATCCTAGCCCTACTCTCCGGCCTGTCTACTACTCCCCCCAGCTTGGTGTCATCAGCAAGGTTGCTGAGGATGCACTCTTACGCCCTCTTCCAGGTCACTGATAAGGACACTGACCAAAACTGGCCCCAGAACCAACCCCTGGGGCACTCCACTTGATACCAGCTGCCAACTAGATGTTGAGCCATTGATTACCACCCTCCAAGCTCAATGCTTCAGCCAGTTTTCTATCCACCTTACAGTCCATTCATCCAGCCCATGCTTCCTTAGCTTGCCTACAAGAATGTTGTGGTAGACCATATCAAAAGCCTTGCTAAAATCAAGGTACACCACATCCAGTGGTCTCCCTGCATTGGCAGCATGGGGTAGTAGTCAGAGCGCTTGGTGAGCCTCGGTAGTCCCTCTGTGACATTTTGGATCTGGACAAGTAGCAGACTTCCCAAGATAACAGGTCATGTTGGCAGATGGCTCCCCCTGCCCCCTGCAGATGGGAATTTCCAACCACCACCACTTGTCGCTTCGTTTTGATGGCAGTGGTCTCAATCCTTCCCACCCTGGTGAGACCTGGCCTGTCTTCCTCCACCAATGGATTGTGCTCCTCCCTCTGTTGCCAGTACTCCATATCTGTTCTCCAGACAAACTGCTGCAGGTGGAGGTGAACATTTCTGCTTACTGCAAGAGGATTTCTGCTTCCAGCTTCAACCCTCCTGGGTGTCCATGTCTTTTCCCTTCCCTAGATTTCATAGATTTCATAGACATTAGAGGCTGGAAGGGACCTTGCAAGATCATTGAGTCCATCCCTCCTGCCATAGGCAAGAAATCTGCGGGGGTCAAATGATCCCAGCAAGATAAACATCCAGATGCCTTTTGAATGAGTCTAGAGTAGGTGCTTGCACCACCTCTGGGGGGAGTCTCTTCCAGCTCCTGGACACACAGACTGTAAAGAAGTTTTTTCTTATGTCCAGTCTAAATCAGCTTTCCAGGAGTTTGTGGCTGTTAGACCTTGTTATCTCTTGGGGAGCCCTGGTGAACAACTGTTCTCCCAGGTCTTGATGCACCCCCTTTACATACTTGTAGGCTGCCACCAAGTCCGCCCTGAGCCTTCTCTTCTCCAGGCTGAAGAGTCCCAAGTCCCTCAGCCTCTCCTCGTAAGGCTTGCCCTCTTGGCCTTGGCTCTCCTTTGGACTCTCAAGCTTATCCACATCTCTCCTGAAGTGCGGGGCCCAAAACTGGATGCAGTAATCCAGCTACGGCCTCACTAAGGCAAGTAAAGTGGGCAGATGATGCCAGTTTTGCTTGAGATGCATTGGTGGATACATGCCAGCATTTGGTTTGCTTTGCCAGCCACGTCATTACATTGATGGCTCATATTCATCTTGCGGTCAGTCAAGACCCCCAAGTCTCTTTCAGTAGTGGTGCTGGCGAGTGTAGCACTGCCAAGTCTATAAGTATGCTCCTGGTTCTTCCTCCCAAGATGGAGCACTCTGCGCTTCTCTACATTGCATGCCATCAGGTTTTGATCTGCCCACCTTGTGGGTGTGTCCAGGTCACCCTGTATCCCCAGATTGTCTTCCAGTGTGACCATCTTCTCCCATAGTTTAGTATCATCCACGAACTTTGCCAGTCCACATCTGACTCCTGAATCCAGATCATTGATGAAGATGTTGAAGAGTACTAACCTGAGTACTGAACCCTGAGGGACACCACTGGTCACCTTGTGCCACACTGGTTCACTCCCATCAACTAGTACTCTTTGGACTCAGCCCCAGAGCTAGTTCCCCAGCCATTGGACCATGAGGTGGTCGAGGCCACAGCTCCCCAGCTTAACCATGAGGACATCATGGCAGACTAAATCAAAGGCTTTCTTGAAATCCAGATATATGACATCAACCTCATCTCACTTGTCCAGGCAAAGCCTGGTCATAGAAGGAGACGAGGCTGATCAGGCAAGACTTGCCAGCAGCAAAGCCATGTTGGCTGAAACTCAGAAAGTTGCCTTCCTGTTGCTGATGGATCCCTTGATTTTCTTCAAGATCTTTCCAGAGATGGACATCAGACTGATTGGTCCGTAATTCCCTGGATCTTCCTTCCTGCCTTCCTTGAAGATTGGGACCACTTTGGCTCTTTTCCAGTCTTCCAGAACCTCACCCAAGTGCCTGAATTTTCAAATATCTTTGCCATAGGACATGCTATAATGTCTGCCAGCTCCTTCAAGACTCTTGGGTGTGCTCCATTCAGGCCCATGAACGTATGGATGTCTAGCCTCTCAAAATGTTCCCTCACCTGATCTACATCAGTTTTGGGCCCATCTCCCACTCCCCGGGTGTTTTGCATTCTTTCTGACAATGTAACCCCCTTCAGCAGGTGGAAAACTGTTGCAAAGTAATCGTTTAGGAAATTGGCCTTTTCTTTCTGGCACTCCCTCTGGCAGTTCTTCCTTCACAGTCCTGGAGGTCTCCTCCAGCATCAAATGGATGAACTCCTCATGGTGGAGGATACTTCAGAGCCTCACCATCTCCTCCTGTACTTCCCTTGCCATGAAAGACACTGCTCACATGGCAGGCACTCCCTGACCTGGCCATCACTGGAAGGAGCCTGCTAGCTGCTGTCCCCACAACACCAAACCAGGACCTAGGTGGAAGCCTCGATGGCGAGCAGTGTTTCCTGGACAGAAGCCTCACAGGTGCAAGCAGAGGCAGCAGCAGTGACTCTGGCATTGCGACATACCCCAACCATTTCCCTGGATCTCTTAATCTGTCTCTTTTCTCTTACTGCCCTTCTTCTAAGCACACCTTCCCTAGCAAACTCACCTGGAAGCTTGCCTGTTTACTACTTGTTGGCCCCAGAAGGCTTCCTTACAACAAGCTGAAAGGCTGTCCTCCCAGAAGAATCATAGAAGTAGGGTCAGAAGGGACCTTGTAGATCTTCAAGTCCGACCCCCTGCCTGGGCAGAAGGGAAACTGGGCTCAAGTGACCCCAGCCAGGTAGGCATTGAGCCACTTCTTAAAAAACCCAAGGGTAGGAGCCAGCACCACTTCCCTTGGAAGTTGGCTCCAGATCCTAGCCGCCCTAACTGTGAAGTAGTTCCTACGGATGTCCAATCTAAACCTACTCTCCAACAACTTGTGGCTGTTATTCCTTGTTATCCCAAGGGGCACTAGAGGAAACAAGGTCTCCCCCAAACCCTTCTGGTCACCCCTAGTGAGTTTATACATGGTCACAAAGTCCCCCCCTCAGCCTTCTCTTGTGAAGGCTGAACAGGTTCAGGTCCCGTAGCCTCTCATTGTAGGGTCTGCCCTGCTGTCCCCAGATCATGTGAGCGGCCTCCTCTGGACCCTCTCAATGTTGTCCACATCCCTCTTGAAGTGGGGTGCCCAGAACTGGACACATCACTCCAGCTGTGGCCTGACCAGTGTCATGTAGAGGGGGAGGATCACCTCCTTGGCCCTACTTGTGATGCACTTGTGGATGCACGATAGGGTCCGATTAGCCCTGCCGACCGTGACCTCGCATTGTCGGCCGATGTTCATCTTGGAGTCAGTGATGACTCCAAGATCCCTTTCTGACTCCATGCTCCAAGAAGGGAGTTTCTCATCTTATAAGTGTGCTGCCAGTTACAACTGCCCACATACAGCACCCTGCACTTGTCTGTATTGAAACGCATCCTGTTTTTGTTAGCCCACCCTTGCAACCTATCCAGGTCTTGCTGCAGTCTTTCCCTTCCTACTAGCGTGCTCACCTGACCCGAAATTTTGGTATCATCAGCAAATTTGAACAGGTTGCTTTTCACTCCATTGTCCAAATTGCTGATAAAGAAATTGAACAGTGCGGGCCCAAGGGCCGAGTCATGAAGGACTCTGCTGCCCATTTACCCCCAGGTCGAATATGACCCTTCCACCACCACCCATTGAGTATGACCCTTCAGCCAATTAGCAATCCACCTGACTGCGTAGGCCTCGATGCCACAGTCCCCGAGTTTTTTAATGAGGATGGTGTGGGAGACAGTGTCAAAGGCCTTGCTGAAGTCCAGAAAGACTACATCCACGGTGACACCTGCATCCAATGCTTTTGTGACTTGTGGGGTCAGAAGGGGCAAAGTGTCCTGCAAACTGCTTATGCTGCATGCAGCCCCTGTTCACTGGCTCTCTGGTTGCTCAGAGAGACTCCTATTTATACCCTACTGGGCCTGAACTGGCTCTGCCCCTCATTAGGGCTTCTGTCAGGCTCAATCAGCAGTCACTGGACAATCAGCAATCACTCAGTCAGCAAGCCTTCCAGCTTCTCAGAACACATGCCCTAAACACACACAGCCCACCAAACAAACACTCAGCAAACCAAAGGCACAGGCAGCTCTGGATCACTTACTTTCCCTGGTGCCTGGCTTCTCTTCCCCTTCCTCCTCTTGCTTCCAGCAAACTGGCTGCCCTGTTTGCAGACCCTGCTCTCTGGCTCCCTGGTTGCTCAGGGAGTCTCCTATTTTATCTATCTAATGGACATGTTAAAGGATGCCAGTGCAATATGGAGGGCTTTAAACTAGGAAGATGGTGAACAAAACCCTTCGGCAACAGAGCAAACAATACAGAGGAGAAAGGACTGGAAGCAGCAGCTCAACTCTGAGATAATGCTTGCCTGGGACTTAAACCCAGAAGTTCCTGGCTAGAGGGTCTCTTGTTCCCCCACTGAGAGTCAGACCAATTGCCGTAGTTGGGTTCAGGAAGGAATTTTATCCAGTGGCCAAACTGGTACAGACTATGGAGATTTTTGCCTTCCTCTGTAGCAAGGGTATGACATTGTTCCTGGGGTCTGTCGAGCTTATTTTAACAATTTTCACAGCAGCAAGACATTGGCCACGTTAGTCCCTCTGGGTTAGCTGTGGGTGTAGCTAGGGTGTTATGTCTTGTGGTCATGCCAGGGTCAACTGTGTAGTTTTGCAAATGGTTAGACAATGGATTTTTACAAGATGATTTGAACAGGGATGATCCTGCTCAGGCAGGGGATTCAGAGAAGCAGGGCTGGAAGCAGTCTCCATAGTTCATTCAGATTGGACTAGATGATTTCTTGAAGTCCTGTCCAGTCCTGCGTGTCTCTGATTTTATAATCCGAAGAAACCCAGTGAGTAAAATTCATGGACCGCCTTCTGTTTGAAATCTGTTTCTCTCTCTCTCTCACACACACACACACTTTCTCCAACATCCAAGGGTGCTGATGGAATTGGCTGATCTGACTGCAGAGCCACTGGCCATTATCTTTCAAAACGTGGTGATCAGGGTAGGTCCTGGACCATTGGAAAAGGACAAATGTAGTGCCCATCTTCAAGAAAGGGAAGAAGGAGGATCCAGAGAACTACAAACCAGTCAGCCTCACCTCAGACCCCCAAAAAATCATGGCACAGGTCTTCAAAGAATCCATTTTTAAGCACTTGGAAAAGAAGACAGTGATCAAGAACAATCAGCATGGATTCACAAAGGGGAAGACTTGATTTCCTTCCTGATCGACTTGATTCCCTTCTATGAAAAGATGATTAGCTCTGTGGATGCAGGGAAAGCCGTAGAAGTGACATATGTTGATTTTAGCAAGGCTTTTGATACCATCTCCATCAGCATTCTTGTAAGCAAGCCCAGGAAGTATGGGTTGGATGAATGGACTGAAAGCTGGATATAAAGCTGGCTAGATAATCAGGCTTAACAGGTAGTAATTAGGGCTGTGTGAAATTTCACTGGCAGTTTTGTTTTGACTTGTTTCAAGCCTGAAACACCAAAATCAAAATGAAACAGCTTTGAAACAGCCTCGAAACAAAACGAGGCATGTCAAAACATTTAAAAATGTTTTCAATGTTTCAAAGCTGAAGCTGGTCTGGCCTGCAGGGAAACAGAAACTCAAGTAAGGAGAGGGAGGGGGAAGAGGGAGGAAGAGTTGAGAAGGACTGCTCTCATTATTGACTGTGTATCTGGCCAGTGACTGTCATCCTTTCCTGAGGTCCCTTCCAGTCCCAGTGCTCTGGGGGAGGGATGGAAAAACTGCATAAAAGGCAGAATTGTTTGAACTGCCCTGCTTTCTGCCTTGGGGTTAGCAGAAACCTGGTGGGACTCTACCCACGAATGGGTGGTACACATTGAGGGCTATAAACTGTACAGAAAGGATAGAGTGAGGAGGAGAGGGGGAGGGGTTGTGCTCAATGTCAAGGAACGTTATACATTGACCCTTATCAAAATGGAATCGGAGGAGGAGAAAGTACAATAATTGTGGGTTAGGATACATGAAGGAAAGGGGAAGGGGATTTGGTGGTAGGGGTCTGCTATCCCCCATATCAAGGGGAAGAACTTCCTGAGGCAGCTCTCAGAGACCATAAAGACAAGGGAGGCAGTAGTCATGGGGGATCTAAACTATCCTGACATCTGCTGGGAGATGCAGACAGCACATTCCAACCGTTCACTCAGGTTCCTATCCTGTGTCCAGGACCTCCACCTGACGCAGGAGGTACACGGTCCCACTAGGAGGAATGCCTTACTGGACCTGGTATTGGCAACGGGGGGGATAATGTGGTCGGGGACCTACAGATCAGTAGTCACCTGGGGAACAATGACCACCAAATAATAGAATTCACCATAAAGTGTAGAGTGGGAAAGGTAACTAGTAGGGTGGAAGTGCTAGACTTTAGGAAGGCTGATTTCAGCGAGCTCAGGCATTTAGTCAATGATGCACTGCAGAGTAAGAGATCTGATGAGATGGGAGACCAGGAAGGGTGGCTGTGCCTTAAGGAAGTGATCCTTTGGGCACAGAGGGAGATAATCCTGATGCAGGGGAAAGGGGGAAAGAGGCCAAGAGGCTTCCCTGGCTGACCAGAGAAATCCAGAGCAGCCTAAGGGCAAAAAGGGGAGCATATAAACAGTGGAAACAGAGAGAGATTACTAAAGAGGAGACTGCCTCCTCAGCTTGCAGTTGTAGGGAGGCACTTAGAAAAGCCAAAGCTGCCATAGAGCTGAGGATGACATCCCAAGTTAAGGATAACAAAAAATTGGTTTTCAAATATATAGGGAGTAAAAGGAAGGACCAGGTGGTATAAGACCACTACTGAATGGGCAAAAGCAATTGGTGACAGACAGGGGGGACAAGACTGAACTCCTCAACGAGTTCTTTGCCTCAGTGCTCCTAAGCAAGGGGTATGACAAGTCTCACAATGGGATTGTAGAGAGACAACAGCAGGGTGCCAGACTACCAAGTGTTGACCCTGAGATAGTACAGAGTCACTTGGAAGGACTGGATGCATTTAAATCGGCAGGCCCAGATGAGCTCCATCCAACGGTACTGAAGGCACTGGCCAATGTCATTGCACAGCCACTGGCAAGAATATTTGAGAACTCATGGCGAGTGGGTCAAGTCCCAGAGGACTGGAAAAGAGCTAATGTGTTTTTTTTCAGGAAGGGGAGGAAGGAGGATCCAAGTAACTACAGGTCAGTCAGTCTCATCTCCATCCTTGGCAAAGTCTTTGAAAAAATTATTAAGGCTCATATATGTGAGAGCCCAGCAGGAAAAATTATGCTGAGGGGAAACCAGCACAGGTTTGTAGCAGGTAGATCATGCTTGATTAATCTAGTCTCTTTTTATGACCAGATTACAAAACACTTGGACACAGAAGTAGGGGTAGATATCATTTACTTAGATTTCAGGAAGGTCTTCGATATGGTATCCCACTCCATACTGGTGAACAAATTAAGAGGCTTGTAGCTTGGATGATTACACAGTCCAATAGGTGGCAAACAGGCTAAAGAGTTGCACCCAGAGAGTGGTGCTGGATGGGTCAGTATCAACCTGGAAGGGCGTGGGCATTGAGGTCCCACAGGGCTCGGTCCTTCGACCAATACTCTTCAATGTCTTCATCAGCGACTTGGACGAGGGAGTGAAGTGTACTCTGTCCAAGTCTGTGGATGATACAAAACTGGGGAGAAGTGGACACGCTGGAGGGCAGGGAACAACTACAGGCAGACCTGGACAGGTTAGACAAATGGGCAGAAAACAATAGAATACGATTTAAACAGGGAGAGATTACCAAAGAGGAGTATACATCCTCTGCTCATGATTGTAGGGAAGCAGTTAGATGGGCCAAAGCTACCATGGAGCTGAGGATGGCATCCCAAGTAAAGGATAACAAGAAATTATTTTTTAGATATATAGGGAGTAAAAGGAAGAACCAGGGTGGAATAGGACCCCTGCTAAATGGGCAGAAGCAATTGGTGATGGCCAGGGGGGCAAGGCTGAACTCCTGAATGAGGTCTTTGCCTCAGTGCTCCTAAGCGAGGGACAAGACAAGTCTCTCACTGGGATTGTGGAGAGGCAGCAGCAAGGCGCCAGACTGCCATGCGTAGACCCTGAGGTGGTGCAGAGTCACTTGGAGGAACTGGATGCCTTTCAGTCGGCAGGCCCGGATGAGCTCCATCCGAGGGTGCTGAAGGCACTGGCTGATGTCATTGCACAGCCACTGGCAGGAATATTTGAACGCTCATGGCACACAGGCCAAGTCCCAGAGGACTGGAAAAAGGCCAATGTGGTCCCCATTTTCAAGAAGGGGAGGAAGGAGGACCCAGGCAACTATAGGCCAGTCAGTCTCACCTCCATC
>JAGPOW010001296.1:7558077-7571517 GCA_030014935.1 Caiman crocodilus | reverse complement strand
CATTGCGGTACACTGAAAGGCAAAAACCCCAAAGAATATATTTATCTAGACAAAGGCAGGAACGTGTACAAGCACCCCCGGTAACTAAACCACAGCCTCCGAGCCCAGGCTCTCGTTTCATAGCTGACCAGCCCGCGTCCCTGCCCAGCCCTGCCCCTTGCCTGCGCGGGGGCCGGCAGCCACTCACCAAAGGCACGGATAAGCAGAAGTCTTGACGCTTCTGTTGATCAGCGTGCTCGGAGAGTGGCTGCTAACCCTCGCGCAGCATAAGACAGGGCAGGATAGCACCTTTGTAAACTAAATTGTTTGGAAATGCAGAAGCTTTCGTAGGCAACGGCCTACCGAGATTAATGTGATAAAGTGTAAATCTTAAACATTGAAACATTGCATATGAATTAAGTATCTTTGATACCTGTTTAGGCCTGTTTTAAATTTGTAGAGCTAACTTTCTGGCACCTTCCCCAGGTATACTATATGCACCAAACCCAATTTCACTCTTACGGGCCAAAATAACGTTTACATAGTTGTGTAGTATAACCATAGGCACTTATACGGCTTTTAGATTTAATTTCCACTATGGTTCAGGGGAAGGGAGGGGCTCAGCGAGATAAATGCTGACCTGGAAGGGAGAGTCCCTAAGCCTTGCCCCAGGGAGGCAGAAATTTTCTGTTCCTGCTTATCCAATGAATGAAATGCCAGGTGCAGAAAAGCCACTGTGGGCGAGAACCCAGCAGAGTATCCATCTTACCAAGAGCTTCTCCCCTCTGTCCTCCTTCACCCACAGCAGACACACATACACACCCACACACCCCAGAGGTTAGGGGTGCTCTTCTTCCCCATCTCCCCCTGCCCTCAGGAGAAGGGGTTTTTGGTGGGGTTTTCCTTGCTCGCCCCTTCCCCTTCTGGAGACGGAGGGAAGCTTTCCTGCCCCCCTGCCCTGCCCCACTCCTTTCAGGAGACGGGCAGTCTGCCTTTTTGCTCCCTTCCCTCTCCCCCATCCTTCCAGGAGATAGCCGGTTCCCTATGCGTTTTAACAAGGAACAGGCTGTGTCAAAACCCTGGCAAAGAGCCAGAAAAAGCTATTTCACAGGACACTGGCAATTACACAACTGAAACCCTGTATTTGCCAGGTCCCTAGCTATTGGCCTAAAAGGTGGGAGATGCCCACATCCACTCTCTCTCTCTCTCCCTGTGGGGCATGGTATACTGAGCCTGGTCTTACCCAGTATGACATCTCTTACGTTCTCATGTCCTTAAGCATGGTTACACAAATGCAAACAGAGCTCTGGATAAGTCTCCCAAACAGCACTTAGGCAAGTTAAGATGAAGCAGGAGTTGGCCTTTCTACTCCCAAACAGCACTTAGGCAAGTTAAGATGAAGCAGGAGTTGGCCTTTCTAGAGCTCAGAGCTAGGGACCAACACAATTGTGATTTCACAGTTTTTGTGGAAGCTGATTTTGGGCAGGCCCAGCAAAAAAGCACAAGCCTTGCAAAAAAGCTCGAGTTCTGTGCTTTTGGCAGGCCCTCTGAAAAAAAAATCTCACTGAAAACAAAATGCTGGCTTCTACCGGGGAGCCAGCGGTCCTTGTGGCCACTGCGGCCAAGCCACGCAGCCCCCGGGGGGAGAGAAGCGGGGAGGGGGCTGCTGGCATGGCAAGAAGGCTGCAGCCCCTGCCCCTCATCACTGACTGACTGTGAGCACTGTCCATTATAAGGCTCCATCCCGTAATTCCAGTCGGTGGCGGGGCTGCATAATGAACAGCCCAATGAACTGCAAGGGGTGGGACCACTGGGGTACCTGGGCCAATCAGAGTTTGGGGAGGCATGCCACGCACCTTCTGCAAAATGGCTGCCAGCCAAAATCAGCCAGCAGCCACCTCGAGTGCTACAGACCCCTCTTGACAGCTTGCATGTATGCAACCAGCTTTTCACAGCCTGCAATCAGAGGAAAATAGGCTGGTTTATCTCCCCGCTGACAAACCCAAAAGACAAAATGATGGTTCAGAAAAACATAACGTTTGAAATGGTTTAAAATAGAATGAGGCTTGAAACATTTAAAAACCGGAGCATGTCAGTGACATACAGCCTCCTGTTGCACGCTCCGGCTGGAGCACTGCAGAACCACTATGGCTGCATGCAGTGGCATGATTTCCGAGACGGGAAATGCTACAGGAGGCTGCGGAGACCTATGGCTCCACTCCTTGTTACCTAGATTGCAGCTAACCTTGTGGCTGGGCTACTGATAAAAGAAACAGGGTTACAGGCCAACCTTCCATTTCCTTGTACTTAAAACATGAAAAAAACATTTTTCCCAAAGTCTATCCGGTTACCTACAGCAGCACAATGTAAGATGCTTCCATGTGTGATGGGGGTTTAGTCTCCTAAATTGAAATGGTAGGTTTTTAATTGTGACAATTCAAAATGCACCATTTCAACTTAGGGGCTTCTTTCACTGTTACAGAGGGAGGCCCTGGTCCTTGCCTCCATGGTGGCAGTGCCCCGCAGGGTCGCCGGGGCAGGCAGTTTGGAGGCAACTCCTAGCCAAATCCAGCTGTCCCCCAAGCCTGAGCTGGGGCAGCATCCATCCCACTAACAGCCCGCCTGGGCAGCCCCAGGGGTGCAGCCAGCATGGAGGGAAGGACAGGGACCCCCCACAACCCAGGGGCCACTCAGCCTGCTGGCAGCTCATCCGCAGGCCGCAAGAGACACAGGCAGACGCTGCACCCATCGCCACTTCTGCCTTCCGCCCACCTCACTTGAATTGCAAGAAAACCCTGTGTATATGTAGGGTGTGCTGCAATTAATCCGCAAAAACGGGCAATATTTGTCACGTGTACAAGTGCTAGTAGAGTCTTACCTACACCAGCTGGGGAGACTGGAGAGGTGGGAGGAGAGTGGCATGCGGACTGGCAGCAGGTCTTCTTGAATTTGCAGAGTTGTTCGTATTTCCCTCTAGCCTGTGCCAAATATTTATAGATGGCTGGTTTTAATATTCTAATAAATGACCTCTGATTGGTTTTATTTCAATTTCATTGTTTCACTGAAACTTGGATCTGGACTGAACCAGATCTTTTGTGGGCTTGGAAGGTTTCAATTATTTGGGATTTATATCTTTGGGAAGCAGGGAGGGTTTCTTATCTCTTTTCCTTCTCCATTCTGAATTGCTGTTTCTTCTTTACCTTACGTTATGGTCTTCTCCGAAAGGCTGGTTTTGTCTTTATAAATTATCTAAGCATTTTAATAAAAATATATCTATAGAAATAACAAAATAACATCTAATACATTTGGTTACATCAGTAACTGCTACTACTTTCAGATAAAGCTATGATATCCAGCATATGTGGATTATTTAACGTATAGTCTTCTCTTATCTCCTTTTACGTCTTCTGATTTGCTTAATTGTGCTTGATGGTTTCTTTTACTTGCTGACCAAGTTGTCATATCTGCAAAGGTTCACACTGCAGTTGCTCGAAAACTGTCTTCGGGCCCCTTAAAAATGGCCACAGCTGGCAACACCCTGCAGGGTCGGGGGCAGAGTAGACTGTCCGTGTGGCTTCCTTGGTGGGGAGGAGAGGGAAGGAGATGGAGCCGAAGTCAGTAAGCGCTCTCCTGTCCTCTGTCTGTTCTTCTAGAGAGCCCCTCCACCTGGGAACCAGGAGACCAGAGACCCCACATCCCCTTCTACTGCAGTAAGGATTGGCACACAGTTTGGGGGCTGGAAAGCAACCATCCTGGTTTTGTTAGGGAAGTGTGCAGGGTCTTTCAGCTTCAGTAGGGAGGTGCAAAGTCTCTGGTTTCATAGCAAGAGGACACAAGGTCTTCCTGTTCGGGGTTGGGAGAAGGGTGTCTCCTGCCTTCCTGTTCTGGCGTTTTCCAGCTCCAGCAGGTGGGCAGAGTCTCCTGGCTCCAGCGCAGGGAAAGGGGGCAGGGACGGGTGCCCAGGGTTTCCCACCTTCTGGATCCAGTAGAGGAGCTCAAAGTCTCCCTTCTCGCAGCCTCAGGGGCTCCTGGCTCCATCATGGGGACAACCCAGGAGCGCGAAGGCAGAGCACACAAACCTATGCTCATGGGCACTCTGCTCTGCTCCTCCCCCAGCACACACACTGGTACCAGATTTGCCTGTCCCTTTGGCGTACGCTCATTTATTTGAGTTACGTTTCTGGGGTCATTGTAATTCTATCAACGTGCTGCTTGTGTCACTTGTGTTTCTATATGGAGCTGTGTCTCTTCCCTTCTGCAAGTCCTCGCTCCCAATAGCTACCTTGCAAGGTTCAGTTTCGGTGGGGCTGGGTTCCTTCAGCTACCGAATTAATCAAACACATACACGCATACAGGTTAACAGAGGACATCTGAGTCAGGCCGGGTTACTCAGCATTTCCAGGATGATACCCTCATATACCCCAACCTCAGCACAGGAAGAGAATATCTCTGAGCCAGCTGGGTCAGTCGCCATTTACAAGCTGACCCCCTCATGCGCCACAGCTCAGCACAGCAGGACCATCAATAACACACGGTCAGAAACATGCACACAGGTCAATAGGGTACCTCCAAACTGACCCCCTCATGCTCAGCACCCCCTTATTTCAGCAGGATAGTAAAAAATGCAGTTATACACATATACACACATGCTAACTGAGCAGGCTAGGACCTATCAGCACTTTCAGCTCAAAATACCCTCATGCACCTCAAAGCTCAACACGTCCCAATCTCATCATAAGTATCCTAGTAGTAACTCCCTTGATGAGCAGACCCCGCAGGGTCTTTGGGCTTTACAAGGATCTTTGGCTTAGGTAAAAGAAACATTGCTACAGAGCAGGTGGGGGGCTAGAGGTGAAGGAAGAGTAACCGAGGTTCAGAGAGAGAGAGAGAGAGAGAAGAGCAACCAGCTTGACTATAAAAAATACGTTATTGCCAGGTATATGAAACTTATGATGATAATAGTAGTTATATCCATACAAGGAAAACAAAACAGTTACAATATTACACAGTTTCAGTTAAGTATTTGGGGAAGTCTAGCTCAAATTTGAGCAGCAAAAGTCAGGTTTAGAAAAAGCTGTGCCTGGAGTAAGACAGAGAAGGAAAGAGAGGGATTAAAGCAAGTCTGAGGTTTAGAAAGTGGGCTTGAACAAAAGAGGGATAGGGAAAGAGAGTCGGGGTGTCACCACCCCACAGTTCCCAGGTGGATGTTGACAGGCAGAGCCCCAGCATGCTCACTGAATGCGTTTCAGGCAGAAAAGGAGTGGAACTGGTGCATCTTTTGGATCCAAGCACCAGGACAGAGCCTGAAGCTGAGGTAGGGGTTTTGTAGGGGCTCAAGGAGAACACTTGGTTTGTTTATGAGTAAACGGGGGCTCAAATGCTGGACAGCAGGACCTGATCACTGCTGGCTATGGGTAGCATTACTCTGAAAGAGCTCGCAGTGCAACAGGCACATTCAGTGTTTTGGGTACCAATAAAGGAGTCATTGAAGGAGAATTGGTCTGATAAATGCTGAGTTGAGTGTGTGCAGATGTGGATTGATTAGCATTTGGAGGAAGGATCCCTCATCATGCTGTGCCCCCCTGCTTCTGTATTCCCAGAATTCAGTGCGGTCCTTGCCTTGGACTCTCTATTCTCCAATCTGAATGCTAATGTAGGTGCTTTCCTATCCCATCTCCCAAGTAAATGAGTTGCCATCCTGTTCCAGCTCCAGTGTAAATGAGGCCAGGGGAATTGCTTCACTCTTATCACCCTTGTCTGAAGGGGTTTCCGTCTGGCTCCCACTGAGTCTTCATTGTCTTTTGTAAATCCTTCCTCCAATCAGTCCTTGTTCAGGCAGCGGTTGGGGAGGGGTGAGTCCTTTGTGAGTCGCACAGGCTGCTTACTGTGCCAGGGTTCCCCAAGAACAGAAAGCTGACAGGTAACAAGACCCCCCATTGATGGGGTGCTTGCATTGAGCGAGTATCCCCATCACCTCCATGCTCCATGGCACAGGGTCTGATCTTCAATCCGTTGCAGCTGCCGCATCAGTCGCTTGATCCAGCAAACCAGCAGAACCAGATCAGTTGCTAGTATAATTTGTCATGCTTCGTCCCATCCCACAATGGGATGACGCACGACATTCAAAAGACCTGTTGTTCCAGTGACTCCAGCCAAGCAAAGCCTCCCATCGGGGTGATGGCCTGTGTTTTTACATGTAGCTTCGAGCCTAGAGATCTCCTGGTCATTGTGTTGAATCTTGAGCTTGAGTCTGTTAATAGCAGTGCTTGGTGGAGCTCAGGATAGGCCTTCAAATGTTGTACAGTTCATATGGGCACAGTAAACTTAACATCACAGCAAGTAATTGTGTTTACATTACAGAAACAGTGATTAACGTAAGGCACCATGGGTTGAATCCAATGTCCATTAATCAATACAGTATCACATCTTGTTCTTATGCACATATTTGCTTTACCAACATAAACAATAACAGATTCCCTTTTCTGGATAGCATTGAAAGAACAGTGAGACTGATTCCCAGGTTGTGGGAAGCGTTCATCACGTTCCTCCAATGCTTGGTCTTCACATATGTAACCCAGACTTTCTTTTCTCCTCTTATGTGCACTGTGTTCCACACATTATCTTTCTGCCAGGCCCAAGTGCTATGATCTCTGGAGTACATTGCTGAGTCGTCATCAATCTGTAATCCCAGTGGAACTACTGGGTGGATTATTTTAATTGCCAGGAATAACTGCAAGCCCTGCACAAGGCATTAACTAATCTCCACCAGGACTAATTCTTCTTCCATTACATGAGGCCAAATCAGGTTGATTGATTCCATGGGATTTTGTCCCACTAAGGCTCACCAAATCACTCCCATGATTATGTTTTGGGTGAGAGCCTGAGCTTGCTTGCACGCCGAAGCCAATGAGACATTATTTTGGAGGGACTGTACCCCAGACATCATTACACCCTTCATCCCTTTCTAGGAGTCCTTCCCATCCAGGAACTATCTCACTTATTAGCTGCTCTTTGCTTAACCGTTTCAAAGATGCAGTGAATGGGGTTCCCATTTGCCCTATATTTGCAGTGACATATGACAGTTTATCAGCAAGATCTTCTGTATTTGCAGCATCAATTAAAGAGACTTCTGTTCCCACAGGTGTATACTGGAATGGACTCTGGTGTGGCCTTAGCTCCATAAGGAAACTTGAGTGGCTCCCCAGTAGCACTCTGTGTGCAATTGGCAAAGCTTTCCCAGGGGGCAGCCCACGGTGGCGTTAGCAACGTAGAACTGGTAGTGACACCGTAGGGCCAGGGGGTTGCTCCCATTCCCAAAGAGGCCATGTATATAGCACAGCAATTTCACTTCCTGGGCTGCAGCTGACAAACACCTCCAGGCTCAGGGGTATCATAGGTTCAGCAAAGAGCCTGGGCAGCATCAGACCCCAGACACAGGAGCACCGGGGTTCTGGTGCAGCTGTGGGATGTCACGGTTCATGTTTGGGACCTGTGAGGGGGCAGAGAAGAGAAAACCAAAACTCCCCGCCCGCCCCGTATATACTGGGAGAATCTGGGATCACCATTGCAGGACAAAAGTGGAGCAGCGACCTATGAGAGGGTGGCCATAACAAGTTAAGGCCTTTTCCTGCCTCCACATCAGGGTGGGTACTGACAAGCCCATCCAGTGCACATTTTTCAGTGGCCCAAAGCCATTCCTTCATGCTAGCCAAGAAGGATGTCCAAAAGGATGGAGACTGTTTATAATGTTCCTTGAGGGTCAGGCAGTTTATCCTTCCTTTCTTTGAGCTGTAAGGAATTAAGTTCTCCCACTTTTCCCATTCAGGATTTCAACCCGATAAATACTGGGGCTAGATTGATTCACAGTTAAGCAGCAGCCATCCCAGGTGTGAGTTAAAGAGTGCTTTTTCACTGAAAGCTTCCTATACATTACTGGTTGGTCTATTTCCCATATCAAAGGAGGTTTTCCCCAGCCTAGTTTCTTGTCCGTATTTCGCTACACTATTGTTTGTGTAGAGCAGTTATTGTCTCCACTGGAGTTTGTACCCATTCATCTGTCACCACCTTCCCTTCCCGTGCACTAGGCAGTTCCACTTCGAACCACCAACGCTCAGGCACGCACATACTTGTGTCTGAGGAGGCCAACTGAATGACAAAGGGCAGGGCAGGGCTTGGATAAGCCAGGGTAAGAGCACACTAGCCACATCTTGTTTCAAGGTGGCCAGGGCAGTCTGTCGGTCTGATCTCCATTCCCAAATCCTGTTCTTCTTTAATAATTGGTACAGAGGCTAGGCTTTGTCAGAGAACATTTCAGTGAACTCTCTGGAGAAATCAAGAGTTCCCAAGAGAGCTCACAAGGAGTGTGCGTCTGTGGGATCAAGCAGCTTTCCTACTGTTTCTACCCTTTGCTGATCTGGAGTCCTGCCATCCTCCCCAGGACACAGCCAGGTATTTTACTTGTTGCTGTACTAACTGAGCCTTTTCTCCATTTGCCTTAAATTCAGTTTCCTGCACTATAGTCAGCACCTCCCTGGTGATTTCTATGCTCATTTCTGAAGTGGGGGTGTATATCAAAATGTCATCCACATATGAAATTACATGTGAGTGGTGTTCAGAGCACAAATGGCTCCACATTTTACTGACATAGGCATGACAAACACTAGGCGAAGAATGGAAACCTTGGGGAGTTCAGCTGAAGGCATATTGTTGTCCCCTATAGGTAAAAGCAAACTTAAACCAACATGAAGGATGGAGAGGTAAGCCGTGAAAGCATTAGCCAGATCAGTCAGAGAATCATTTGAGCCAGCTGTTACCACTGCTAAGATCTCATGATGTTTAGCTACTGCAGGGGTGGCCGAATTTAATGTCCAGAAGTCTCTTGTCATTCTGTAAGTGACCCCATCTGCCTTGAGGACTGGCCATACTGGTGAATTGCAGATGCTTTGCACGGGCACGAGCACTCCTCATTCCAAGAGACAGTCTATAGTCTTGTTAATGCCTTCCTCTGCTGCAGCTGGGTATTTATATTGCCTTTCAGGAGGGGAATCTTTTCCTGCAGTCAAAACCGTAGCATTTATTTTTCCACACTCTGCCTTATTTTTAGTCCATACACTGGGAAATTCTTATACCCATGCGTAACAAGGGGCCTTCTCTGGGCTGATTTGCCAATGCCTCACCCACTTGTTTATGGGCCAACCACCCACCTTTTCGCTTGCCATGCCTTGTTGTTATTTAATTATCTAAATTAGGTGGGAAGCTGCCCTTTTCTTGCTCTGATGCTGGGTGCACGGTCTGCAGCTCCGTTCCTCCCCTACACCGCAGCCCAAGCCTTGCAGGTGGCATCTACAGCTGTTAATGTCACCAGCCCCACACTGGGCCCCAGAATCCTCCAGTTCAGACCCCAACTGGATCCCTCCACTCAGGCAGTCTACCCTGCCCTCATTCAGGCTATCCTGAAACTATTTCCCATCTCAGGCGTGGTTCCCCCTGGACCTTTGGCCATACAGGCCACGGCCTTGCCTCCAAAGCCAGTCGGATCCCCAGGTCTCCAGCCCTGGGTGTCCCTCTCAGTGGGCCCCTGGCCCTTTTGACCATTCTGGTCCTGGCCCCAGCATTGACCAGTCGAGGGGTCTCTGAGCCTCTAGCCCCACTCTCACTCCTGGGTCCACCTTCTGGCCCTGATAGTGGGTGACCAACCCAGTTGTGGAAGCTGGGGTTACGATGCCCCAACACACCTTTCCTGGCATTTTCTGGGGGCTCCCACAACACTGAGAGCCCCGCCAGGCCACCCACTCCCGGCAGGGTACAGTCTTAGGTCATGCCCTGGACGGGGAGCCTCCTAGCCATCCCCTACCACTCCCCACTTACCTCCAAAATGTTCCATGAAGCCTGCAGCCAGGCAGTGTTGCTGCCTCACCCCCAGTGGGGAGCTGATCTGTTAATATAGGCAGCCAGGGATCTAAAATGACTGCTGCAATCAAGCACTTGCTGGCTGCTTGGCTCAGGTCTTAAAGTAGCCAGCACAAACAGTGCCCTGCCACACCATGGATCACTAATAGAGGTTAGGGTGGCAGTGGGTGCCTTTCCAGCAGCACAACGATGCACAGCAGATCTCTCTGCAGGCCCCCCTTCTAACTTTCATAACACCTCATTGGCTTGATCCACGGTTAGCTGACGTGCCTGGAGGAAGGGAGCTCCTAGGATTCCCTTCCCATTTCCTTCATGAGCACAGCACTCTACTCATCCCTGTAGCCTGTCAATTTGCAAGGGAACATCCTGCCAGACCAGAGCTTCCTGGACTTCACTCCCAGACCCACCGCATGGTGGGTCTCCCTCCAGAGATCCACCGGGGACTTAGAATATTCACTAATGTTACGATGTCCACTAGCAACTGGGCTAACATCCTTGGGTTACCCACTGTAGCCCTCAGTGGGTCTCCCCAATATGTCATACTGAAGTCTCGTGATCAGTTGGTACTGATCAGCAGACTCCACCAGGAGCCTCCACTCAGGAAAGGAGGTAGGGATCTAGCGTTGACAGGGAGTGGGCATGGGGGACATGCTCCATGCTGGGGCAGCGGGCCTCGGGGCTGCTCCCTGCATTAACTCTGCTCTCCACATGGCCTGAGACATAGCATTGATCAGTACACTAAAGGCCCGGAGATCGTATTTTCCCATATCCCCCCCCTAAATTGACCAGCTCCTTCCAAATCATTTCCCTAAGGGTTTCCTTGGGTTGGCATTGCCCAGGATTGTAAGAGATTGGTGGAGGGCTAGAGTTGGGAGGGTGAATGGCCAAGCGAGGAACATTATTTGCAGTGGTGATAGCCTGAACAGGCTCTGATGTAATCTTTTTACCTGCTTGTCTTTTTAAAACTCATCTCTCACAACAAATCTCCTGCCTGTTTGATTTTTGCCACTAGTTCATTCCAGGTCACGTGTGCTAAATCCACCGCCCCATGGTCATTTTTTTCTGAGAATTTATCCCTGCATAGGTGCTCTGTACCAATTCAGGTCCCTGTTAAGGGAGAGTGATAATCCCATCCTCTTCTGTCTGGGGCAATGAATCAGAAAGAGATGCCAGCATTTTCTTCTGAATTAGATAAGCTTCTGCGGCTTCTCCTCGTTTCTGCTCTTCCATTATATACAGTTTCTTAAAGGAAGAAGCAGGGAATAATACTTTAAGAGCACTTATCGTCCATTCCTGGGGTCCAGCAGCAGTCCACTCCCGAGAACCTATGCCTCTGTCCAGAGCATCTGCATCACAAGGGGAGCCGCATAACGGAGCTAATCGTGTTAAGTCCATGCCATCAGCAGAGGGGTACATTTGCCAAATGCTATCTAGCCACGCAACGGTGGTGTCACGGTTGAGAGCCCCCAGTCTCTCAGCCGTAGCCATGGCTTGACTAGGAGACCATCTCACTACATCAGTGACCATCTCTGTTGTGGGAGGATCAGGTCCTGCAACTAAACATTTAACCTCCCTTGTGGAAACGGGCAATGTTATGGATGCAGGGCCAATCAGGGTTGAATAGGCTTTTGGGAAACGCATCAGGGGGTAACTCTATTTTCCCAGAGGACTCGAAGTCACAGTCCCCTCTTAACCTTACAGCTGCTACCACCCCCCTCTGGGCACTAAGTGGGGCACACCATTTCCTAATCTCTGCCTCACACTCCTGACGGCTTGCTGCTGCCTTGTTCCCATCTGCCAGGAAACGAGTTGCTGCTCTTGCTTCTTGTAACAAAACTTTTGTGTGTGTTAACTCTTCCCTATACTGCTCTGCACTCCTGCTTGCCTTGTCCCTCTCCTCTTGTATATCTCTAAGTAAAGTCACCATTTTAACCTTTTCTGCTATAAAGTCACAGCCATCTGTCTCATACTCTTTCAAATGCTGTTGTAACTGCTCTCTCTTTCAAGCTTCAGTTCCTGCCTCCCCTTCAACATTTCAGCCATTTCCAAACATGCATAAAATAATGCCCATGCAGCAGCCACGTCTTTTGCACTACCATGTGGCTTAAGGGTTGTGAAACTCTGTTCAAAGCTCAGATTTGCTTCAGTCAGGGGATTCTCACCCTTGAAGCACCTCCTTTCCCAGGGGCATTTCCACTTCCTCATTACCCATCTTTCTAACCTGCTAGTTTTCTCCCATCTCAAGCAAGCAGAGACAACCCAACTTCCCGTATCACACTGATCATCACTACCAAAAAGGCTCTTCCACACAGTCACGTAAATTGCAGACTGATGCAGTATTGCTCTGCAATCTTAGTTCTGAAGCACAACTCTTAACTCTTTATGGCACGGTCCTAAAGTTATGCTAAGCACAATTCTTAACTTAAAAGTTACAGGAGGTTACCAAATAGTCTATGAGAGAGGTGCCTTGCTACAGGAGCTTGGTCTGATAGGAAAGAAAAGAGAGGGAAAAAAAAGGAAGAGAAAGCTTTCTCAGGTCTGTGCCGCAGTTTCCCCACTGCAGCAACTACTCAACAATTACCTTGTGATTAGGGTCACGTGCTGCCCAGCCTCCTCCACCAATTTGTTACCAGGTTTGCCCGTCCCGTTGGGGTGCACTGATTTACTAGAGTTACATTTCTGGGGTCATTGTAATTCTATCAATGTGCTGCTTGTGTCACTTGTGTTTCTATATGAAGCTCTATCTCTCCCCCTGCAAGTCCTCACTCCCAGTGAAGCTACCCTGCAGGGTTCAGTTTCAGTGGGGCTGGGTTCCTCCAGCTACCGAATTAATTGAACACATACACACATACAGGTTAACAGAGCACATCTGAGTCACCCCAGCCTCAGCACACGGATAGAGTATGTCTGAGCCAGCTGGGTCAGTCACCATTTACAGGCTCACCTCCTTGTATGCCACAGCTCAACACAGCAGGACCATCAATAAAAAAGATAGACACAGGCACATAGGTTAATGGGGTACCTCTGAGTAGGCAGGGTGACACCCTCATGGGCCCCGGCTCAGCACCCCCTTATTTCAGCAGGACGGTAATAAATGCAGTTAGACACACATACACACACGCTAACAGGGTACATCTGAGCAGGCTGGGTGCTATCAACACTTTCAGCTGATACCCTCGTGCGCCTCAAAACTCAACACGTCCCAATCTCATCATAAGTGTCCTAGTAGTAACTCCCTTGATGAGCAGACCCCGCCGGGTCTTTGGGCTTTACAGGGATCTTTGGCTTAGGTTAAAAAAAGCATTGCTACACAGCAGGTGGGGGGCTGGAGGAGAAGGAAGGGTAAACGAGGTTCATACTCCATGTGTAACAGAAAGCACTTCCTCATTCTACCCGAGTCACTTCTGGAGCTCTTTGGCCATTTTGGGGGCATTTCAAAAAACATAAGTCTGTCCCCCTCACCCTTTGACGCACGAATAGGTATTTGAAATGCTTCACATGTGACATCCATCCACACCCTTAGACAAAAGGAAGATGAAATATTTAAGATAA
>JAGPOW010001296.1:7515979-7542406 GCA_030014935.1 Caiman crocodilus | reverse complement strand
AGCCTTCCTGAGTTCCTTTCTTCAGGTGTCCACATCTACAGGGTGTTCCCAAGTTGCCTCTCCTCCCCATAACCACAATAAGGATATGAAGTCCTTACAAGACTCCACTATGGTTCTTTGTATTTCAAGAGCAAGTCAGCATGTTCTGCTCTCTCAGTCTTCCCTAGGAGGCCATTAACAAGCAAAAGCTGTTGCTGCTGACTGACTCCCAAACAAGGGCCTTAAGTGCAGCTGTTAAAGACACTTATCCAAACCACCCTGCTAACCCCAGCTGAATTCCTACCAGTCCCTCCTCTAACAAGCCCCAAACAAACCAACTGCTTGCAGCATAGAACAAGACAAAAATATATTTTTCCCCCACGATTAAAGAATATGGTATTTCACACCAAACAAATCTCAATCTGTCCATCTCCACTTCTCTGTGGCTGTAACATGATCGCATCCAGGGCAGGGGGTTAAACACACCCTGGTAACCCTACAGCTCCTGCCCAACCACTCAGGCCCCCTGAGCCTGTTTCCTTTTCCCTTGCCTCCCACACCTTGATTTAATGAGTTGATGGTGAAAAGGGAAGCTGTCCTAGGGTCCCAGAGTTAGCCTTTGTCTGTGCTTTGGCTATCACGTCCCTCTCAGACTCCACTGGTCACAATGCTGCCCCTCAAGCACTAAGTGGGCCCTCCTGGCCCATCTGTGCCCCTTGGGGAACCTGATGCTTTACAACCTTGTGGGTTCCCTTTGTACTTACGTCCATACTTATGACTTGCAGATGCTATTGGTCACTCAGCCATTCAGGTCAGGCCTCCTTAGGCCCCTTGTTGGGGTCTCAGCCTTCCTGGCCTCTGTGCCTTTTCGCCAGCTTAGCCTGTTAGCACAATCCCACTATACTGGACTTTGACTTACAGGCTCCAGCCTTTGCTGTGCTCTCATAGGCTTTGGCCCCTTGGCCCTGGTTCCTGCCCTTCTCACGTGCTGGGCCCCTGGTCACCGCACTGGGCTTCCACCCTTTGCTAGGCTTCAACCTCCTTGACTTAAGCCTGCTCTGTGTCTTGAGTCCTGGCCCCCCGCAGGGCTCAAAATACCAATATGCCCCTGGCACCCCACTGGGGCTCCTCAATCACCTCTTCTAGCCACTCCCATTCCACCCGTGGGAAACTTAAACAAAACATAAGCCCCCTGGTTGCAACTAAAACTATCCCCACATTGGGTCCAAATATAAACACCAGCTCCTTGGCTATACAGCAAAACTCTCCCCACGATGCTGAATCATACTTCCCTGCAAGCTCTAGATAGCTTGCTTGCAGTTCCCAGGGCAGCTCAGGTACCAGACAGTCACGCTCCTGCAGCCATCCTATTCAGAAGCTCCCCACGACTGCCTGCAGAGCCAGATTTCCTGCCCTAGCTCAGGCCCTGGGTTTATATGCCTCTCAAGCCCTGCCCTCTTCCAGTCAGGTGGCTTGCTAGGCATAGCAGAACTGCCTCTTTCATTCTACTTGGCAGCTTACTGTTGCCACCCTTGCAACAGGGCTCTACCCTACTGTTTTTTTCAGCAGGGCTCTACTCTACTGTCCTATTGCTGGGTAGCTAGCCCATCAATAGACACTCACAAACTATGAGTCCCTGTCTCTCTATTCTCTGCAGCCAGACCATCATGAATAGTCTTCCCCCGCACTCAGGGACCTCCCTGCTGCTACTTTGCCCTCTGGCACCCTGTTACAGTGACCAAGGCCACAAGCTTCCTGTTACTTGTCAGTAATGCCATCAAACATTTTGCATGACTCACAAGCATGCAACTACCCAGAATGTTGCTAACCAGCTACACCACTTCTGATCTGGGCAGCAGTACCATGTTTGAAGGCATTGCTAAATTTGTGGCCTAGTCCTAGCCTCTACAAAGAAAAGTGAAAACAAGCATGTTTTTAAGGAAACCTTTTACAGATACTTAATGATGTCATTGTAACCCACCCAGACTATTCATGTTGGACTAAGGGGCACATATCAGTGTGAGGGAGAAGGAAGAGTCCTCTCAACCTCTACAACCTGCAGATCCCAAACCTCCACATAGGAAAAAAAAAGCAAATCTATCAAGAAGATCCCAAAGAATACCTATTCAAACATACATGTAGACATGCTGTCTAATCTTTTCCTGAACCTTGCTAAGATTTGTGCCTTAACGATATCTTGAAGGAATTAATTCCAAAAATACTTCTGTGTTGTGTAAAAAAAACAAAATCCTCTGATCAGTTTTAAATAAATAACTTTCAGTTTCAGTGGAGTCTCCATTTTCTTGTATTATATGAATAAGTGTCCTGATTCTCTATCTTTCTCTTTTCCATTCATGTTCCGTGTAGTGTCCATCTTCAAAAACAGGCAACAAGTGGAACCCAGGGAACTATAGACTAGTCGCCTGACCTTATACCAATTAAGGAGATTATTGAGTCATATCATAAGTAAATTCATTTGCAAGCATCTGAAAGAGGGAAAGCTGATCACAAGCAGCCAGCATGAGTTTACTAAGAACAAAACATGCCAAAGAAACTTGATCTCCTTCCTGGACAAAATAAGCATCTGGGTGCATATAGGATGTTATAACTATCTGGATGAAATGCGGTGAATGTAATGTATCTGAACTTCAGTAAAGCTTTTGGCAAAGTTCCACATGACTCTCATAAACAAATTAGACAAATATGGGCTAGACAAAACTCCTACAAGGTAGACAGAGAACTAGCTCAATAGCTGCAAGCAACGGGTAATGTTAAATGGATCCACATCAGAATGGCAGGAGGTTTCAAACAGAGTTGTTTGTCATGAGGCTTGTGTTGTTCAATGTGTTTATTAACAATTGGGATGTTGAAACAGGAAGTTTCTTTAATAAATTCGTTGACAACACAGAACTCAGAATGATTGCAAATATGCTACCAGGACAGGAGTGCGATTAAGAAGAATCTTAATATATTGGAAAACTGTTAGAGCAAACAGAATTAAGTTTGATAATGACATATGCAAGGTACCATACCATGGAAAGAATAACCAAAAACACACATACATAAAGAGTGACAACTGGCTGGGTAGGAGCACTATGAAGAAAGATCTAGGACTCTAGGTTGGTCACATACTCAGTGGGCACATCTACATGAGATATATACTGCAGAGCTGCCTAATTACCGCCACAGTAAAATCTCAGTGGGTGCATCTACACAAGACACTTAATGTGCAGAAGACTAATTCTACTGCACATTAGTGCAGCTGGCAAAACCCATGCTAATGTGCTAATGCACAGTAGATTTAAACTAATGCACATTAATTCATAGATTCATAGATGCTAGGGTCAAAAGAGACCTCAACAGGTCATTGAGCCCAACCCCCTGCCTAGATAGGAAAGAGTGCTGGGGTCAGATGATCCCAGCCAGATGCCTATTCAGCCTTCTTTTAAAGACCCCCCCAAGGTAGGGGAGAACGCCACCGCCTTTGGAAGCCCATTCCAGATTTTGGCCACTCTTAGTATGAAGAAGTGTTTCCTGATACCTTGCCTAAATCTGCTCTCTGTCAGTTTGTGACCATTGTTCCTTTTTACCCCAAGAGGCACCCTGGTGAACAGAGCATCTCCGATCCCTTGCTGCACCCTGCTAATGAATTTGTAGGCAGCCACAAGGTCACCTCTCAGGCTTCTCTTGTGGAGGCTGAAGAGGTCCAGGTCTCTCAGTCTCTCCTCATAGGGCTTGTCCTGTAAGCCCCTAACCATACGAGTGACCTTCCTCTGGACCCTCTTGAGTCTATCAACATCGTTCTTGAAGTACAGCTCCCAAAACTGCACCCAGTACTCCAACTGGGGTCTGACCAGTGCCCGATAGAGGGGAAGTATCACCTTCTTGGTTCCATTTGTCAAGCGTCTGCTGATGCACGATAAAGTGCAGTTAGCTTTGCTGATGATTACATCACGCTGACAACTCGTGTTCATCTTGGAGTCCACTATGACTCTGAGATTCCTTTCCACTTCTGTGCTGCTGAGAGGGTCACTTCCCAGCCAGTAGGTGTGCTGGATATTTTTGTGCCCTAGATGCAGCACTCTGCACTTGTCCTTGTTGTACTATATCCTATTGTGTAGTGTCCACTTTTCTAGCCTGTCCAGGTCTGCCTGCAATGGTTCCCTACCCTCCAGAGTGTGCACCTCACTCCAAAATTTAGTATTGTCTGCAAACTTGGACAGAGTACACTTCACACACACATCCAAGTCACCGATGAGGATATTGAACAGTACAGGTCCAAGGGCTGCACCCTGTGGGACCCCACTACTCACATCCATCCAGGTTGATACTGACCCATCTGCTACCACTCTCTGGGTGCGATCGCTGAGCCAATTTGCCACCCACTGGACTGTGTAAATATCTAAGTCACATTCTATTAATTTATTTATGAGAATGGGATGAGATACTGTATTGAAGTCCTTGCTAAAATCCAAGAAAATAACATTCACTTCTACTCTTGCATCTAAGCATTTTGTGACCTTGTCATAAAACAAAACCAGATTGGTCAGGCATGATCTACCTGCTATGAATCCATGCTAGCTTCCCTACTGCCTTATTATTCCCTCTGGACTCCCACAAATATGATCTTTCATAATCTTTTCAAAGACTTTTCCAAGGATGGAGGTAAAACTGACTGGCCTGTAATTACTGGGGTCCTCCTTCCTCCCCTTCTTGAGAATAAGGACCACACTGGACCTTTTCCAGTCCAGTCAGGTCCTCTGGGACCTGACCTGAGTGCCATGAGCACTCAAACCCGAGTGCCACGAGCACGCAAACTGGCCGTGCCAGTGGCTCTGCTATGGCACTGGCCAGTTCCTTCGGTACTCTCAGATGCAGCTCATCCGGGCTTGCTGACTTGAACACATCCAGTCCATCCAAGTGACTCTGCACCAAGACAACATCGACAGTTGGTGTGCTTGTGTCCCTCTAAGAACACATTAGGAGACTTATCTTGAGCCCTGTTCAGGAACACCAAGGCAAAAAACTCATCAAATAGTACAACCATGTCCCTCCTTGCTTCTTCTTGTTCAGTAGGGGTCCTATGTTGCCTTGCACCTTCCTTTTACTCTCTACATACCTAAAAAAAGACTTTTTGTTGTCTTTACTTTGTGTTGCCAGCCTCAGCTCTCTAGTTGCTTGGCTTTTCTAACTGCCTCCCTGCAAGTGTGGGACTTAAAAAGCCACTTAATGTCACTTAAAAAGCATTCATCTGCACTAATACCCAGTAGCACTGATTACAGCGCCTTTAGTACCTGTTATTATAGGTCTCAAACTTAATGTGCTGTAATTACAGCACATTAATGAATGTGTAGACGTGCCCAGTGTCTACACAAGTGGCTCTATTAGGCTGCAGTAGGCTAATTAACTTTGCTGTACGTTAGTACTTGTAAACACAAGTTTTATCCCGTAGCAGCATTATTTAGTGCACAGCAATATACATGTAGATGCTGACAGTGCTGGCTGGGGCACAAGGGTGCCTCAGTGTGGGAGTTGCCTGCTGGCTAGCCCAGCACTGGAGCACCCTTGAACCCCAGCCAGCTCCCTGCAGCACATTGAACTGAAGCAGCTCTGTGCTGGCAGACTGCCTCCCTCCCACAATGCCCTCTACCAGCCAGGGCTACTCCAACCTGGCTCAACATGCTGCGGTCCTGGATTCACATGGAGACATGGCACCCAGGAACAATAAACCCTGGTGCAATATGCACCAGAGTTTATTGCATCATATTAATTTCACATGTAGATGCACCCAGTATGAGTCTAGTGTGAAACAGCTGCACAAAAGAAATGCGGTTTGGGGATGCATCAATAGGAGCATTATTAGGTGCAAGACACAGGAGGTGATGGCGCCTCTACTTGGTTAGGTCTTGTCTAGAATATTGTGTGGAGTTTTGGGCTCCACAATTTAAAAAGTACATGAAGGAGTTTGAGAGGGTACAGAAGCAGGCTAAATAATAATAAAGGGCTTGGAAGGCAAGCTATATGAGGAGAGGTTGAAAGAAATAGGCATGTTCAGTATGTGGAAAAGGCACTTAAGACAACATGATAGCAATCTTCAAATATCTGAAGGTCTGCCATAAAGAAGAAGGGATTAACGTTTTCTCTCTTGCTGCAGAGAGCAGGGCCCAGACCAATGGCTTTAAGTTTATGGATGAGATACAGCACAGTAGGTTTAGATTGGATATCAGGAAAAAAACACTTCACTAGAACAGTAAGGCAGTGGAATAGACTGCCTAGGGAATTTGTGATTGTGAAGTTTGCAAAGAAGAATTTTTCCAACTATTTTAGTTGGTCTAATAACAGATATCAGATTTACCTAAAGAACATTGTCTGCCTAAGGAATTTGTGGAATCTTCATCACTGGAGGTGATCAAAAAAAGTTGGATAAGAATTGGTCAGGGATGATCTAGGAGAGCTCTATAAAGAGCAGCACTTAGAAACCCAGGAGACTCCCCCTCCCAACAGACTGCTAGGAAATAATAATAAGAGTAGGGCTGTGCAAAATGGCACTGTTCCATTTCAACTTGCATTTTGACATTTTTGACGTAACAGTGTTTAATTTTGAATTTTGTTTCAATTCAAAACCTCTGCTGCATTTCATTTCCTCGAAACGATTTCATTGTTTCAACACTGTTTCAATGTTTCCCCCGTAGGCTGTACTGGGGAGGCTTGAAACAAGTTATAACTCTGTCATTTCTGGTCTGATTTGGATGAAACAGGAATGGTAGCCCCTTCTAAAGGCATGAAGCCTGCCAAAATTTACGAAGCTAGGTGCAGGGGTTTTGGGGAAACTGCACCTCAGGCTCTTGAAAGCAAAATTCATGTCATGTGTATGTGTTAAGCCACAGTGCAGTCAAAACTGCAGGGATGCTAGCCCCTGCTGAGGCCACAAAGCCTGCCATCTGTGAAGGAGATCGGTGCAGGGGTTCTGGGCTCTGGGCCCTGCACCTCTGGCTGCTGACAGGCAAAACTGGAACATACAGCTCAATAACTGACCCCAAGGCAGAAAGCAGGGCAGTTCAAACAATGCTACCTTTTATGCAGTTTTCTGTCCCTGCCCCAGACTGGCACCTAGTGCCCCTGAAACGACGTCAGGGACGGGTGACAGTCACTGGCCAGCTACACAGTCAATGAAAAGAGCGCTCCTTCCCCTCCCTTCCCCCTTCCTCCCCCTCCCTCTCCTTACTTTAGTTTGTTTCCCTGCAAGCAAGCCCAGGTTGCGCTTCAAAACTTGAAATGTTTTGAAAATTTCAGAACGTTTCAACCTGTCTCGTTTTGATTTGAGGCTGTTTAAAAGCTCTCCGTTCCATTTTGATTTTGCAATTTCGAGCTCGAAACAAGTTGAAACAGTGTCAAACCGAAATTGCTGGCGAAATTTCACACAACCCTAAATAAGAGCTCTGTAGCCTAGAGCAGGTGGATATTGGAGCACAGCATGCTCAACAGGAGAATGAAGCAGAGCGCTACAACTGGTTTAGTTATAAAAGGTACAAGCAGCTGGGATAAGGTTATGGAGGGGGCACCAGTTAGGTGGGATGTTTGCAGTTCTGCTTGCTGTCCCCAGGTTGCAGAGCAGAATGGAGCATGTTTGGTTGCCGCGTGGGGCCAAAACAGACAGTTTCCCCCTCTTGTGGCTACAAGTGTTGTGGGGGGAGGAGGCAGGAATTACCTTCCTCAGAAACAATGGGTTTTGGCTGCAGCCAAGACAGGATTTTGCTTGGGGTGTGCCAGTGCTCCTGCTGGGACCATAAACCCAGAAGTTCCTGGTTAGGGAGTCTTGCTTCTCTGCTCAGGGCCAGCTCAAGTCCTGTAATTGGGGTCAGGGAGGAATTTTACCCCATGGTCAGTTTGGTATGGGCTATGGGGGGTTTGCCTTCTTCTGTACTGAGTAGGGAGGGGGACGGCCCGCTACCTGGGACCTGTCAAATGCATTTTAACAATACTTGCAGCCGTGGAAAATGGACAGCCCTTGTCTTGTTTGCTTTACCTTTGGTCACTGTGCATTGTAGTTGTATGACTGGGTTGAATGTATTTTTAGAAGTTGGTTAGACCAGGACGTACATGGGATGGTTTGGGTAGGAATGATCCTGCTTCAAGCAGAGTGGTGAGCTAAATGACCCCCAGAGGTCCCTTCCAGGAAGTGCCAGCCCTACTTTTATATTATTCTTTTTTCAGTTATATATCCGTATCATATATCCATATCATATTCTCTCTTATTTGTCTCATTGTTATGTTAACCAGCCCTCACCTTCAATCTCTCCTTTTACAGAAGTCTCTCCAGGCATTTATGCATTCTCATCACTCATCTCTAGACCCTTCTGATTTCCTATTTACTCTGAGGGCCCAAATTAAAAAACAGGTTTTCAGGTGAGAAGAGGCCCTTGGGTTATATAATGGCACCATGTGTTCAGTGTTGTAACATTCTGAGCGTGTATTTCTCTTATTACACTTTCTAACAAATGTCGTTTTCTTGATTTACTGACTCTGAGTGAGGTACAGAGGCTGTCGCTGAGCCAGTCATAATGATGTCCTGTTGTATTCCTTAGAAATGATAGCTAATTTAGCACTAATAAACCCTGTGAGTCCCCCTGATTGAGAGCACCCTCTGTATCAGTCTTAGGACTTCCTCCAAGCCTTGTAAAAGTGGAGGATGACAGTCATTTATTACTTTTATTATGGCAGTGCCAAAGAGACATAGGCATAGACCAAGGCTCCACTAACATGGGCATTTTACACATGCCTAACAAAAGGATAGCCCACTGGCCCAAGTAGTTTGTGATCAAAGTAAGGATTCTGCCTCTGTTTTCCCTTCTGGTTGAACTTCATCATCTTGTGATATGTATTATGTACTTTCCATGGAGACAATGCAAACAGCTTAATTGGACTGTCCAGCTTGTGTCCTGTAATAAATTACATCCTGCTCTCCCTGCTGCATGAAGTGCTCCATTAGGGCCAAGAGCGCTTTGCACAAGAGCATGATTGATGGTGATGGTACTTCCTGGTGTCTTGGTTAAAAACATCAGCTCCCCATTCTGTCCCCTGGGGAGCACGTTCTGGCAGCAGGAGGAGGAAGTCACAGATGGGGAAGAAGGGTTCAGTTCTTTCCGCCAAGACAGCATGCTCCAGTAGAAGAGTTGTGTACCACTTCTTCTCCCCAATAAGCCCTTTATAGCCACAGAAACATAACCACGGGCTTTGGGGTATAATAAATATAGGTGACTTGCTAATCTACAGATTAGCTTCTTCCTAGCTGTAAAGATTCATGAAATTAGGATTCCTTAACACTATGGCAACATGCACTGCCTTTGGGAAACCCCAGTGAAACTCAATATTACCGAAGCCGAGAATACAGTAGGATTCATTGAATCGTAGAAAAGTAGGGCTAGAAGAGATTTCTGGAGGTCTTTTAGTCATTCAGAAATTTCAAGGTGTGTGTCCTGCTCTCTGCAGCTAGGGAGAAAACAGGTTCTCCCTCTTCTTTATGACAGCCGCTCAGGTATTTAAAGATTGCTATCACGTCCCGTCTTACGTGCCTTTTACACAAGCCCTTTATCATTTTTGTCACCACACAGGACTGTAGATGAGGCCTAAAACCAGTGTGAAGTAAAGAGGAACTATCACCTCCTGTTGTACCTAATGCGTCTGTCAGCACAACCCAAAACTGTATTCACCTTTTGTGTGGATTCATTGCACGGGACTCACATTGAGTCTGTGATCTACCAGGACTCCCAGATTCTTCTCTGTATTGCTGCCTTCCAGCCAGGTGTCACCCATTTTGTGCTTGTGTTTAGTATGTATGTCTGTGCTAGCTAGTCATGAGGAGCCTTTTCTTCCCCAGATGTTTGCAAATGGACTTCCTTATGATATCCTCCAGCCTACAGTAACTTTCCAGGTATTAAGGTGAAACATATGATCTGTAGTTTCCTGGGTCCTCCTTTCTCCCGTGACTGTAAATATTATGGCCAACGGCACTGCCAGTTATCTCTCAGCTTGTCCCTGTCCTTGTCCAAATAATCCTGATTAGCTTAATTTTTATTTTGAAAACTGTGGCAAAGTATTCATTGGGCATTTCCACCCTCTTTGTCTCTTCTGCCAAGAGTTAGCTCTGACTATTTACCAGAGAACCCATAACTTCTGTAGCCTTGCTTTTCTGGCCAACATATTTATCTTTTTGTTATCATTAACTTCCCTTGCCAAGTAACGTTCGGTTCATGCTTTACCTTTGCCTTCCTGATTTTGTTCCTGCAAGTATTTACTATTTCCTGGTATGCTCCCCTGGTGCATGGTTTCTGTTTTCGTCTAAGGAATCCTAAAAACTCCTTGTGTCGCTACATTGGTCTCTTGACTTTCTTTTTGTGCTTCCATCATATCAGATCAGCTTCTTGTTGAGCTTCTAGTACTGTTCCTTTTAAAAGTTTCCAGCAGTCCTGGGCACTGTTATCCTTCAGTCTGTCCGTCCATGGCACCATGCCTACTATCTCGAGTCTGTTGAAATCCAGTGTCTTAGTTCTGCTGACCTCATGCTTTTCCCGTCTCGGGATCATGAATTCTATCATATTATGATCACTTCCTCCCAATTTTCCCATCACCTTCATATCCTTGACCAGTTCTTCTCTATTTGTCAGGACAAGATCCAGCTTGTATCCTTAACCTTCTGGAACAGAAAGTTGTCCTTCATACAAGTTAGGAAGTCGCTTGACATTTTATGTTTGGCTGTATTGCTCTTCTAACAGCTGTTCAGAAAACTGGAGTCTCCCATCAGTACCAGCTTGTAACATTTGGATAATTCAAACAAGTATTCCATATTTACATGAGTAATGAGGCTATCCACAATTATTTTAAATAAGATGAAAGAGAAATATTTACCTGATGGCATGAGCCAAATGTTATGAAATATTCCCACTTGACAAGTTATTCCATAATTGACTGTTATGGGCTTTCTCGTCCACATTTCCTCTAAAGCTCTTAATGCTGGTCACTGTCAGAAATAAATCCTGAACTAACTCACTGCCAGACTAATTTAGAGAAGTGATTCCAATGTTCATAATGCCTCCTATAATGTCATGAAAAGACCCACTCAGCTTTCTGACTGGGACTTTAAAACAGCCAACGGAGAACTGACACCCATATAATTTGACCCCATGTTTTTTTCGACACAGGATGACTGGGTGTTTTACATTTAGTTTATTTTATCTGCACTTTGAATTTTAATGCCAAACTATCAGCTGCTTTGGCTGCGGAGTATTGTTGCTGCTGCTGTCTGCAATCTTATGGACGTAAGGGGGAAGCATGCGGTGTGAATCAGCTGAGGAATGAATGACCATTATGCTTACCTATAACTGTTAGAAATAAAATTCACAGAAAGACAACTTACATTACATATCAAGATAAACCTCTTGCCATTTGTCCATGTGGCTGAGGAATTTTCTTGCTTCTAGGCTTATTTAGGAAGCATCACTGCTTGGGATATTTAGCTCTTGATATGGAAAAAACCTTGGATAATAGACAGTGAGTGGTAAGTGGTCTTGCACTGGCTCACGGGGAAATATAGAGGACTATAACTAAATGCTGTAATTGAAAATCACCTAGTGACATGAGACCAAAAAAAATGCAGCAAAACACATGGATTTTGTCTCCCTTTAACCAAGGAGGAAGTGGCAACTTGCAGAACACTCTCACCATTGGCCTTTACCAACTTTCAGTGGTGAATTGGTCTAATGTATTCATCTGACCATCACTTTTCCTTCCCCATCTGTCTGTTTCAGGATATGACGTGCACACATAACACATGCTCTGTCACTGTGGCTAAAGCAGGGTCTGTTAAATGTTAGCAGACTGAGTCCTTGGTATTTGTGTTTCTATCTTTAGTTACAAAACCAGTGACACGTTTTTAACTGGAAAGAGTTTAGCTAATCATTCATAGGCTAGTACCTATAAAAAAGTTCTATAATTACACCATGGAAGTACAGAGGCTAACGCTCTTTCTGTTGAACTTTAGTGCTCTAACATTTCTGGACTGTTAGAGCTTTTCTCCCTTATTTTTCGTAGTAGAACCCTTCACTAGGTTTCCATGTCATCCTGGGGCCATGGGCAAGGAGGTAATTTAAACCTCCTCAGAGTCAAGAGTCATTTCCCAAGCTGCTCCCCAGGGAATGCAGAAATGTATCCCTCTGATTGCTGTTGTCTTCCACTTCCCCATTTGTAATCTAGCTAGGACATGTTGCTTCCCTGCAGGAACTGTGTAGCTAAAATAGGATACACAGAGTAAGGGCATGAAGGGAGGGAGACTGCTTGCTTAAATTGCTACTTTCTATATGCTTGGGAATAAGACATTCAGGGTGCATCTCCGTGGGATGCTGACTGTCCAGTAGCCTGATACTACTGTACAGTAGCACTGTGTGGCAAAAAACATGCTGAGATGTTACTGTGCAGTAGTATTAGGCTACTTTGCAGTAGCAGCACTCAAAAAGTGTCCACCTGCGCTGCTGTGCAGTAACTGTAGTTACTGCGCATTATTTAGTATGTGCTTATACCAGTACTAAATAAATGTGCAGTAACTGCTGCACAATAGTGTCTCATAGGTGTGCCCGCAGTGTGTCTCATAATTTTTTTATATATATATATATATGTGTGTGTGTGTGTGTGAATTAGAAATATGGATTTCTATATTATCTGGACTGAAAATAGCTACATTATGGTAACTAATTTTCATCTGTGGTGTAACAGAAGAAAAAGTGCTGTCAGAGTAATCCTATAAAGTCAGCCCCCAGCCAGGGCTATAGTGATTTCTAAGGAGGCAGATGTCAGGATGTGAGGTGGAAGAATAGACTAAATGAGAGAAATGTAATGAAATGAAGCAAAAATGGTTTCTGGGAAACCTGGAAGTTTCTCATTAGTTCATTTCATTGCCACTGTGTTAACAACAAAAACACACTTGTAATTTATGTGCCTGTGACCTAAACGGACACAATGATGCAGAGGTGAATCTGAATAAGGGTCTGTTGTGCTTCTCAGTCACCACTACAACCCAGACACCTCGGGTGCCTGTACACGTGTGGGAAGGCTGCTCTGACATGCTGTAATTACAGCATGCGGCAGAGCAGACTTGATTAATCTAGTCTGCCGAAGTATGCTAATTAGCATGCTCCAGCCAGCCTCTGCATCTCATGTATCAGCAGCCCCACACTTCAAAATGACAGTGGGGGCACTTTAACTAAAGCTTATTTGACGAGCTTTAGCTAAAATGCCCCCGCTGCCATTTTGAAGTGTGGGGATGCTGATACGTGAGACGTTGCGGGTACTTTAATTAGAGTGGCTCTCAGACCTCCTCTAATTAAAGTGCCCCTCCCACCATAACAGAACAGAATAGATTTCATAGACGTTAGGGCTGGAAGGGACCTCGGAAGATCATCGTGTCCAGCCCCCTGGCCCAAAGGGCAGGAAGTCAGCTGGGGTCATAGGATCCCACCAAGATAAACATCCAAATGTCTCTTGAAGGCGTTCAACGTAGGTGCTTGAACCACCTCCGGCGGCAGGCTGTTCCAGACCTGGGGGGCTCGGACAGTAAAGAAGTTCTTCCTTATGTCCAGCCTGAAACAGTCATGGAGGAGTTTGTGACCATTTGAGCTTGTCATCCCTTGGGGCGCTCTGGTGAACAGATGTTCTCACAGATCCTGGTGAGCACCGCTGATAAACTTATAGGTGGCCACCAGATCACCCCTGAGCCCGCGCTTTTCCAAGCTGAAGAGTCCCATAGTGCTCAGCCTCTCATCTTAAGGTCTGTTGTCTTGACCTCTGATCATGCGCATGGCTCTCCTCTGGGCTGTCTCAAGCTTCTCCGCATCCTTTTTGAATTGTGGAGACCAAACATAAACCAGTTTCAAAATGGCCAAAACCAGTCTGAGATACTACTACATTCAACCAGGTTTATCTGACTTGACTGATTGAGCTCAAACCAGTTTATGCAATGTCTGTCCCACATCCCTTCCTGGTTTAAGTTAAACCAAAGTCCCCTAGCATCCCAGCATGCTCTCTGGGCTGAACTTTCTGCTCCAGCGGAGCAGAGCTGGCGCCACCCCTCTGCTCCCCACTCCCGGTCCCACCAGCATGGACCTGCACTTCTCTGCGCCGGCTGCTCCAGCAGCAGAGGCATGGCCAGACCCAGCAGAAGCCTTGGCTGAACTGGGCAGACAGGAGTTTAATTCCCCTGTCCCACCAGCAGAGACCCAAGCCGGGGCACCCCCCTCACTGCTGCCGCGGTGCAACCAGGCAGCAGCCCACAACAGGAACTGAAGAATAGTCAAACGAATATGCAGGGAACAGATTAGAATCAGATTGACTAGAGCCAGAGCTCTCTACAGATCAGTCAGAGTATTCTTCCGTTCTTGTCTTGAACTGCCATTTGCTTTTGGTCTGAATAGCTAAACAATCCTAAAGAGCAGAGGCGTTTCCATACTAGCGGTTCAATGTAGTCCCTTGCCTCTGATACTCACCAACACTAGATGTGTCAAAGGACAATACAAGACACAGTACTTAGTCATGGGATAAACTTGCCCATAGGAAAAGTTGATGCCTAATCTTTTTCAGCTGCTGGTTTATTCACTTAAGCATTAGGGTTATAGCATTTTTTCCCAATCTAAAGTAACTCTGTATATTTTCATTATCTTTATTAATTGTCTATTAAAGAGAGTAAATGTATGTAATTCATGATTCACTTGACTCTTTGGTAACCCTACAATCAGTTTTGAATGTATTACACAGTTACTGGCTGCGTGCACAAGTACTAAATAAATGCACAATAACAGGAGTTACTGCACGGTAGTGTCACTAAATGCCTTTTAGGTGATGCTGCTGTGCAGTAGTATTAGGCTCCTGCATGGTCAGCGTGTTGTGGAGACTGAGAGCTACAAAAGGAACCCACACCCCACTCGTATGCATAAAAGAGGCAGAATCGAATCACCCACATTTCAGATTGACTAGACTGCCCAGATTAACACACATCTCCCAAGAAAGTGGCATGTGGTTTCTAAGTGAAAAGACTCGACTTATAATTTCAGCTCAAATGCATATTTTTTTAACCCAAGAATAAAAGCGTTGAGTAATTTCTCATGTGACGGTTTCTCAGTGGCTAGGTGTTCAATAAAGAATCAAGCCAAGGCTGGGAGTGAGGTTTGTACGCGTGGGCTGGCAGAGCACATGTGATGTCCACAGAGAGGAAAGGAGTCTGTTACCGCTGTTAACCGGTGGAGTTATTTCTTCATCTTGCTTGGAAGGTCTTCCTTTGGGTATGAAGGTTTTGATTGTCACAGATGGCTAGTGTCCAGGAAGGGTTCTTTCAAGTAGATATTCAGGGTGTCTTTTTATCTCCCTCTAGGTCCTGAAACATCTGCGTCATTTAAATTTCACCAACAACATGGGAGAGCAGGTGGATTTTGATGAGTTTGGGGACCTGGCAGGGAATTACTCAATAATCAATTGGCATCTTTCACCAGAGGATGGCTCTGTCATGTTTGAGGAGGTGGGACACTATAACGTGAATGCCAAGAAGGGAGAGAGACTCTTCATCAATGAAGACAAAATTTTGTGGAGTGGATCCTCTAGGGAGGTGAGTGCCCCACATCACTGTAAGCACCTCACAACAGTCTCTTCCATGTTTCTGAAAGCTGAGCTAGCCACAAATTAAAAGGCTTGTGCTATCTGTCTTTCTCTCCCTATTTATCACACACACACTCACACCTCACATACTCGTTTACTGCAATGCCACGAATTATTAAAGGTCTGTTCATCTTAATTTATATATTCATCTTAATTTTGCAAGCCAGAAACAGTATTTTTTTTTAACGAGAGCTGAGGTGCTGGTGAACATTTAAGACCTCCATCTGCAGCTCTTTCTCTTCCCACCCCATCCCTCTGCTGGAAGCTAGTCTTTCCTGGAGCCTTTGTTTCACCTTACCAGATAGGTGGTTATTACATGTGAACTAAACCTTTCAGCAGGAGATAAGGAGCTCAGATTCTCAGCTCTGCCACTAACCTAGGGATAGCACAAAGTGCCATTTTTCATATTGCCTGACACGGAGTAAATTCCTCATTGCAATGCTGCTGCAAAGGTCTGTATGATCATAAGCAGCAGGCCTAGACCCATGGGATTGCATAGCCAAAGCCCTACATGGCACAGAGTTATTTTCGACAGATTCTACCTCCCAAATTCTCAGTGTGTGCAACTGTCCATCAGATCCCTGCTGGATCTCTCCCTGCCATTCTTCAGCAGCCCCTAGGCACCCTCAGAAGGAGTCTGGGAGCAGCAGCAATAAACAGCATTTCAGATTCAATTCAAAACCTGAGATCTTAACCCTTTGTAATTATTGCAGATACCCAGCCTTTCTCCCCAAAAAGCCAGGTAATGAGTCCTTTTTTTTTGCCCAGCTGTAGACATTTTGCTGGTCTATATTCCCCCACCATTCTAGTATTTATCTTTACTTCCTGTCCTAAACTGTTGTGATGCATGGCTACGCACGGATGAGCAGCTGCTGTGTTCCATTCCAGAGGTGCTGATCCATAACTGATGTAGGGGTTCCTGTTTATTGTACTTGTAAGTTTCTAAAGTTTTTCAGGTTTCTTCAGGATGAAAAGCTCTATTTAAAATAATAGGTTTTTTATTAATTCATCGTTTGTTGTCTTTGCTTCACCTTAGAACAAACAAGTAGCTAGCTGAAGCAGTCTCTGAACCATAAGACAATATCTTTAAGAATTCAAGGAGCATGGATGAGGTACCACAGAGCAAGAGAAGGGCAATTATAGTACCTAACTTAAAAAAAGAGAAAAAGGAGGACTTGGAAAATCATTGATCAGTTGGCCTAACACGTATACCTTGAGAAACACAAAAATAAATTATAAGCACTTAGAAGGTAACAGCATGATAAAAATCAGCCCACATCTAGTTGTCAAGATCAAATCATGTCACACCAATTTAATTTCCTTCTTTGAGAGGATAACTGGCCTGTTAGATAAGAAGGAAGAAAAAGATAGGATATCATAAGACTGTTTCGCATGACATTCTTATAAACAAACTACAAAAATTGATTAAATCAGCATATGGTTGCAAAAAGCTGGTTGAAAACGCAGCACTTTAAGAGTATGTATCAATGATTTGCTGTCAAAGTCAAAGGTAGTTCAGGTGAGACCCTGCAGGGGTCTGTTTTGGAACTGATTCTTCTCAATATGTTCAATAAAAAATATTGACATATAATAGTGAAGACATTTATAAAAGTTGCAGTAGACATTAAGCTGGGAAGGGTAGCAAGTACAATAGAGGATGGGATCAGAATTCAAAATGCTCTTGATTAATCGGAGTAATGGTCCAACAATTTCATTAAAGACAAGTGCAAAGGAGTTATGTAAGAAGGAAAAACCATGTGCGGAAATACAAAGTGGGAAAAACTTAGTTAGGCAACAGTACAGAAAAGGATCTAGGATTTATTGTGCTCCCAAACTTAATATGGATCAATTCTATGATGTTGTTGCAAAATAAGTAAACCCAATTCTGTGAGGTATTGACAGGCGTGTCATCAGTAGGTGTGAGATTCAAGAAATTTTAGTTATAACTTTTACTGGACCAACGGTATAGTTGGGAGAGCTGCTGGACAAGCAGGAACCTACACTGCTTATTCAATAAAAATACTTTCTAACAACTAGCTGTATCCTTACTCCTAGTGGACCACTGCCTCTCATTATGACCCCCAGCCCTAGGCAAAAGCAGGGGTCCAAGCACTTTCCAGTCCCTGCCCTCTCCATCCCGGCCTTCCCAAGTCAGGAAAGCACACTGCAGATTTTAGTCAACTGCAGACCACTGAATTGTATTGCACTCATATTGAGGAGGGAGGGGAAAGAGAAAAATGAAAATGCCCCAAGCCACAGGTCATCCATCCCCTGAGACCTCCAAAACATAGAGGATCATAGAACCATAAAGAAACAGAGCTGGAAGAGCTTGTCAGAGGTCATCTAGTGCAACCTCCTGCTTGAGGCAAGATCATCCCTATCCAAACCATTCTATACAATCCATAACCAAACTCTGCACAGGACAACCATCAACCCTAGCACACACAGACCTAGCACCTTAACCTGCCACAGGTAAAGCAAGGCAACCATGGCAGCAGCCAGTGTCCTGTCTCTGTGAAATGTGAATATATGCTCAATAGAGGGCCACCTCCCACATTACAGAGGAAGGCAAAAGTTCCCACAGTCTGTACTACTCTGACCATCGGGTAAAATTTCTTCCTGACCTCAACTATGGTCATCAGTTAGACCCTGAGCAGAGGGGCAAGACCCTCTAGTTAGGAACCTCCAGCTTTGGTCCCAGCAGGAGCGTCGGCACACAGCAGTCAAAGTCCCCAGCCTTGGCTGTAGCCAACACCCAATGCTTCTGGGAAGGATTAAAAACATCCTGCCACATGTAGCAGAAAAGGGCAGGGGGAAGTAACAAGCAAAGCCCAGAAACATGGGAAATACGCATAGTAGGGCATAGGCACAAATATGCCTAAACCACCCCTGGCCAATGGCTGCCCAACCGCTTCTTGAACACCTCTAGTGATGGAGAGTCCGGAACGTCCTCGGGAAAGAATGCCTCACTGCCTCACTGTCCTACCAGGGATAACGGTTTTTTCTGGATATCCAATCTAAATTTACTATGCTGCAACCTTAAGCCATTAATCTAAGTCCTCTCTACAGAAAAAGAGAAAGGTTGCTTTCCTTCTTCTTTATGACAGCCCTTCAAATAACTGAAGACCGTTATCATGTCCCCTCTTAAGTGCCTTTTCCACAAGCTTGATCCTGCCCATCTCCTTCAGCCTGCCCTCAGATGACCTGCTTTCTAAGCCCTTGATCATCTTGGTTACCTGCCTCCGGACCTCTAACTTTTCCCCATCCTTTTTAAAATGTGGAGTCCAGAACTGTACCCAGTACTCCAGATGAGGCCTAACCAATGCCTAACCAGTACTATCCTTCCTGTGTCTTGCACCTAATGCTTCTATTGATGCATCCCAAAACTGCATTCATTTTTTGTGCGGCTGCATCACACTGCAGACTCGCATTGAGTCTGTGATCTACCAAAAATCCCTAGTCCTTTTCCATAGTTCTGCCATCTGGCCAGGTGTCACCAACCTGATTGGCTTCTATGATAAGATGACTGGCACTATGAGTGTGGGGAAAGCAGTGGATAGGATATACTTAGACTTTAATAAGACTTTTGATACAGTCTCCCACAGCATTCTTGCAAGCAAGCTGAGGAAGTATGGGTTGGATGAATGGACTGTAAAATGGCTAGCAAGCTGGCTGGATCATCAAGCTCAATGTGTAGTGATAAATGGCTTGATGTCTAGCTGGCAGCCAGTATCAAGAGGAGTGTCCCAAGGGTTGGTCCTTGGGACAGCTTTGTTCAATATCTTCATTAATAATCTGTAAAATGGGATGGGATGCATCCGCAGCAAGTTCGCAGATGACACCGAGCTGGTGGGAGTAGTAAGTACACTGGAGGGTAGGGCTAGGATTCAGAGTGACCTAGACAAATTGGAGGACTTGGCCAAAAGAAATTTCATTGGGTTCAATAAGGGCAAATGCAAAGCCCTGAACTTAGGACAGAACAATCCCATGCACTAGTACAGGCTGGAGACTGACTGGCTGGGCAGCAGCTCTGCAAAAAAGGACCTGGGGCTTACAGTGGACAAGAAGCTGAATGAGCCAACAGTGTGCCCTTGTTGCCAAGAAAGCTAGCAGCATACTGGGCTGCCTTAGTAGGTGTGTTGCCAGCAGATCAAGTGAAGTAATTATTCCCCTGTATTCTGCACTAGTGAAGCCACACCTGGAGTACAGTGTCTGGGTTTGGGTTCCCCCACTACAGAAGGGATACGGACAAGTTGGAGAGAGTCCAGCAGAGAGCAACGAAAATGGTTAGGTGGCAGGGGCA
Organism: Caiman crocodilus; assembly: GCA_030014935.1. NCBI lineage: Eukaryota > Metazoa > Chordata > Crocodylia > Alligatoridae > Caiman > Caiman crocodilus. The sequence goes on along the minus strand of JAGPOW010001296.1, from coordinate 7,522,431 downwards.
CATGACTTCTGAGGAGAGCCTGGGGAATGGGGCTTATTTAGTCTGCAGAAAAGAAGACTGAAGGAGCTTTTAACTACCTGAAGGGTGATTCCAGAGGATGGAGCTAGATTATTCTCAGTGGTGGCAGATGACCGAACAAGGAGTCTCAATTTGCAGCAAGGGAAGTTTAGGTTGGATATTAGGAAAAACTCTCTCACTGGGAGGGTAGTAAAGCACTGAAGTGAGTTACCAAGAGAGGTGGTGGAATCTCCATCCTTGGAGGTTTTTAAAGCCCAACTCAACGAAGCCCTGTCTGGAATTATCTAGTTGGGGATGGTCCTACTTTGAGTGGGTACTTGGACTAGATGACCTCCTGAGGTCCCTTCCAACCCTACTTTTTTATGATTCTATGATTTGTATTTGTGTTTTTAATTATTCCTCCCGAATATGCACCTTGCATTCGTCTACATTGAATTTCATCCTGTTAGCTCTAGCCCAATTTTACAATCTGTCGATTTCTTCTAAATTGCACTCACATTTTCCACCATGTTTGCAGTCCTTCTCAGTTTTGTGTAATATGCAAACTTGCTCTGGAAGATTTCTGTGCCATTATCCAAATCATTAATAAACACAGAACAACACTGGGGGCCAGAAGAGATGCTATGAGACTCCACCTGAAACCTCCTGCCTATCTGACATGGACCCATTAATGATGATTCTTTGCTTGTGGCTATTGAGCCTGTTATCTTTCCACCTTATAGTAGTTTTTAGGGGTGCACCGATAATGATTTTTTGGGCCAATACCGATGGCCAATTGTTAGCGAGCCATATCAGCTGATACCGATCCGATTGTCAATATGCAGCCCAGCAGCCTGGAGACCAGCATCTGGCTGGTAAATCAGTCCCACGCCCTCCCTCACAGATTGAGGCCATGGTGAGGGAGAGAGTGGGGCTGGGGTTGGGGCAGGTGCTGCCCAGCTAGGACGGGGCAGAGAATGGAGCTGTGAGCAGCTTGTCGGGGGGACATGATGGGGGGGTGGCTTCCGCCACTTCGCACGCCCCTGGGGAAGACTTGTGCCCACTGGATCTGTGTGAGGGCAAGGCTGGGCTGCCATTATGAGTTGGGGCCAGGAATGGCACTGGGCTTTTCCTAGCTGGGCGGGCTGGGCAGAGGCTGTGCTCAAGATGGGAGGCAGCAGCACTAGAAGGGGGGACTACAGTGGATTTTGGGGTAGCTGTACCCCACCCTGTAGCCCCCCCTTCCAGCCCCACCACTGCCCATACCCAAGCATAGCCCCACCCCCCATAAAGAGCCTGGCACAGCTCCCAACCCCAGCCTGCAGCAGCAGCCTGCCCTTGCCCTGTGCACCATGGCTTCCCTGGGGGTGTGTGCAGTGGTGGGAGCCACTCCCTCTGCCCCAGCCCCACCCCCTCCCTCACCACGGGGGCCTTGATTTGCACCCTCTCCCCCAAACACCACTTTCCCACAACAGACTTACCAGCCAGACGCTGCTTTCCAAGCTGCCAGGCTGGCTGTGCATGCTGCGGCTGCTGCCTTCACACAGCAGTCACCATCTAGAGTTGTCAAAACTTTTGGTTTCACTTAACACTCATTTCAGTTAATGCTCAGTTTTTCAGGAACCAATTAAGAGCACTAAGCGGGGGTTGCCTGTAGTTACTTTGTCAAAGAAGGAGATGAGGTTTTGCAAAACACAAGATGTGTTTTGCATAAATCCAAGCTGGCTTCTTGTGATCAGCCTTTCCTCCTCCAGATTCTAATAAATAGTCTTCCTTAGTATATGCTCTCGTAACTTCCCAGGTATTGAGGTGAGGTTAACCAGTCAATGGTTCCCAAGATCCTCCTTTTTGCCTTTTTAAAAGAGGGGCACTACCGTGGCTCTGTCTAGTCCTTTAGTATGTAGCCAACCCCCCCAACTTCAAGAAGATGCTCCAAGATCTCTGCCAGTTCTTTCCTGTACCCTGAGATGAAATTAATCTGGCCCCACTGACCTGAATTCACTGAGACCTCACAAAAGCACTGTGACCATCTCTTTTGTTATCTCTTTCCTCAGCTTGCCCCCATCCTTATTGAGATAATCCTTATTAGGTGTCTGGCTGGAGCTTGATTATTTTGTGAAGACTAAGGCAAAGTTGCTGTTGAGTAGATCTGACTTTTTTGCACCTTCAGTTAGATGTTCCCCCTAGCTTTTTAACAGATGACACACAGCTTCCTTGATCCTTCTTTTCTGGCCAGCATACTTATAGAACCTCTTCTTGTCCTTAATCTCCTTTGCTAGATGGAGCTTATTCTTTGTTTTAGCCTTCCTGATTTTATCCCTGCAGGTTCTGGCTATTTCCTGGTATGCTTCCTTGGTGACCTGCCCATTCTTCAGTTGCCTGTATGCATGTGGGGCATTGTAGAAGCTCCTTGTATAGCCACGTTGGTCTCTGGCCATTCTTGTGCTTTCATTGTGTCAGAACAGTTTCTTGTAAGGCTTGTTGGGCTTCCAGTGCTGTGCCCTTTCCCAGCTCTCCTAGGCACTATTATCCTCCCATGTCTGTCCTCCCATGATGCTATGCCTGTTAAGTCCTTGAGTCAGATGAAAACCACATTTTTTTTTAAATCTAGCATCCTAATTTTGCTGACTTCATGCTTTCTCTGACTTAGGATCTGGAATGTTATCGTATCGTGGTTTCTCCCTCCCAAAGTACCCATCACTTTCCCATCCTCCATTAATTCATCTCTATTGGTCAGGACTAGTTCCAAGATAAACAATCCAATCCTCTAGTTGTATCCTCAACCTTCTGAAATAAAAAATTATCCTCACACCAATTAAGAACTGGCTTGACATTTTATGTTTGGCTGAATTATTCTTACAGCAGATGTCTGGAAAATTGAAATCTTCCATCACTACCATCTCATAGCTTTTGGATAGATTTGTTATCTGCCTGAAGAGTGCTTCATCCACCTCCTTTTCCTGATTTGGGGGGCTGTAATAAATCTTTCATCTTTCATCTAAACCCCAATGCATTCTGCTTTGCCTTCTTATTTCTCCCAAACCAGGGAAGAAGTGTATGTGTTTTTGACAGACAAGGCAACACCACCACCTTTCTCCCAACCCCATTGACATTCCAGTTATAAGAGCTTTCCCATCAGCTTTCTGTGTTGTCAATCAGGTCGTAGCATGAATCTAAGCACTCACCCCATTCCCCCACTTTGAGGCATGTTGAGCTGGATCCTCACTCCCACTCTGTGGTGTCAAAACCACAGCAAAACCCTACTGTCATGGAAACACATGCAGCATACTTTTGGGTCAGGTCAGCAGAAGGTTTTATTCAAATGAAAGCTACAGCTGTAGGGGGGACTCTAAAGTGACATGGATTTCCCAAGCACTTGGAAGAGGTTTCCCCCCAAGAGCAAAATCAGGAGGCTTATATACTTTTTAACAGTTACTTACAACTCATGTGATCATATAGTCGAATTTCTAGAAAAAAGCAGCTACAAACACTACTTCAGTACTGCTTGGCTGTTATCAGGATGGGAATTATGGGGGAGACAAGGTTAGTTCACAAACCTCCTTCTTGCACCTGGAAATCAGAGTTGTACATACTTTTTTTTTTTTCCTCTTTTCTGCTATCTTCAAGGCCGCGGTGAGCGAAGCAGTTGCAGAGGAGTTACAAAGAACAAACACTTTCCCTTATCTGTTCTACTGTACAGAGCCAGCAATTCCCCGCAAAGCAGTTATGTCATCTTATAACTCATATGATCAAAGTTTAAGGCATTTATTTTTTTCTGATTCCACAGTCCCCCCTTTGAGACTATTTAGTCTTACTTTAGCCTTAAACTTCTATTCTTATGAGTTCATCTATTTCATCATGCAGCTTTTTATATTTTTTTTCAATCTGCTCACACTTTTGTAACACCATCATTCTAGACTCTGCCATGTGTTTTCTTGCCTTGCTAAAGCTTCTCCTGCTGGCTTTCATGCAGCAGAGAATCAGTTGCACTAAGACATAAAACATTGTCAGAACTATCAAGACAAACAATATTCCATACAGGATTTTCTTGCTAAGGGCCTCAAAATCTGGGAGCCAGGAGGTTAGCCAAGACCACATTTCTTCTAGATCTTAGTCGGTATTTTTTTGAGGCCATTTAATGTAGGACCTTTAACTGATTTCGAATTTTACAAATGTCGGTTTCTTTTCATATGTTTTGATTGATTTAGACACAACAAGTGGAGTTTACTAAGGCACATACTCCTCTCTGGGATACCAATAGGTAATCTAGGGATATGCGGTGTTGCATAGTTAGTTAGTTGTGAGATCTGGGAGATTTCTTCTTGCAGAGCCTAAATTGCATCCGCATTGGCATTTCCCATAGCTTTCATTGTGGCTGAAATGTTAATTATGGCTAGTTTCAATTCTCTTACTCCAAGCCACGGTATGAAGGTTCTCACAAATTGATGGAACCCTGTGTTTCTGGTAGCTAAGGGGTTAACTGCCCTTTTCATGTGATGGTTGAAATTTTTTACTTGTTTCACATATATTGCACTACACATTTCAAAACTAGGGATATCACGTCTAAGAGTGCATGCCCCCACTCAATTCCAGGGCAAGATATTATGAGCCCTGTTTTTGCAGAGCTAGTAAAAGCCTGGGGTGGAAAGGGTACTCAAATTTGAACAGGTGTTCTGCTTTATCCGGCACTTTCGGTTGACAAACATTGTATAGGATGGACCACGTTCATCTGCTGTCCTGCTGGACCGAGATATATTACAAGAAGTAAAATTGGAGAGAGGGTACATTACCCAACAGGACTCCACTTGTGTTTTTAGGGCTATAGTTTAGAATAGTTAGGCAATGAGGGTAGTGTCCTACAAGTGTGGCTTTATTATAAGCTCTGGTGTTGTTAGATCTGTAATAGAAAGGCGCCTCTACTCTTGGGGAGATTATTCAGTTAGCAGGGGCGGCTCTCCATTCCTTAGGAGCGAACCAATGGACAACTAATGAGTAGGGTCCAACAAAGCCGCCGTTTATTTCTCCCCATTGCTGGAGGGATATTGGTACTTCGATCATTTGGATTTCTTTGTGCAGGTGCACTGGGCTGTGAGAGCATAACCAGCAGTCACTTTTATTTCCAGCTTAAGCCACCGTAAGAGAGATCTGTAAAAACAAATTTTCCTCTCACCCCCATTAGGTGATACTAAGATACCTAAGTGTGTTGTATAAGGATATCAGTGCCATTTTAGAGACAGGAGGGACAAAAAATTTCAACAACAAACATAACCAGCATCAGTAAGAAAAGACCACTACCAGCCAATCTCAGGATGGCAGCCAAAGTCTTTCTTCATCCTCTGGGCTCTGGTTACCTAAAGGACTGATAACGTTGCCTCTTGGTTTTGATCGAGGTGGTGATCTTTTGAATGGGAGCATTTACTTTTTTCGAGGCCAGACATGATATCTTCGTTCTTCAACTGATGAATCCGGCTGGGCTGAGGTGCTGGGTTCAGGGGAGAGGTTACTAGCACTTGCACCCTGATGCTCCTCACTTGCCTGGGTGAGGTTTTGAGGGTCTTTGTCCTTGGCTTCAGGGAAAGGTCCCAACCTTCATTGGAATTCAGCTGCTTTGGGGTCCAATGGAGGTGATACCTTTTTGCAGTGTGAGGCGTGAGTCCACATTTGGTGACCTTGGCAACGAACAGCAGTATTAGTGGTCAGAAGTACCTGGAAAGGTCTCTTCCATCTGAGTTGAAGTGTGTTTTTTTCCATTGATAGACCTTTACGTAGACCCAATTTCTTGGTTCAAGGTTGTGACAAGGAACATCCGGTGGTTGAGTTAAGGCTTCTTGGACCTGTGAATGAACAGCCCTTGCATACTTCATTAATGCTTTGCAATAATTTAGTATAGTTTCATCAGTTAATTGTAGGTCTGTTTGTTGTGGGGCAACAGGTGGTGTGGCTGGCATCCTCATGGGTCATGCCATGAGTATTTTATAAGGGGTTAGGCCATGTTTTCTGTTAACAGTGTTCCTAATGTGCATAAGAGCAATGGGCAGTGCATCAGGCCATTTGAGGCCTGTTTCAGCACAAATTTTTGAAATGCACTTTTTCAAATCAGAGTTTTTATGTTCTACAGCACCACTCGATTGTGGATGATAACTACAGTGTAGGTGTTGCTGTATGTTGAGTGCTTGGCAGATGTTCTTTACTATCTGTCCTGTGAAATGGGTGCCTCGGTCGCTATCTGTTGTGAGGGGCAATCCAAATTTAGGGATGAATTCTTTGAGCAATTTCTTTGCTACAGTGTGGAATCAGCATGTACGCATGAGTAGGCTTCTACCCATCCAGAGAACACATCAATAATAACAAGAATGTACTCATAAGAACAGCACTTAGGTAGCTGCACAAAATTAATTTACAGATTCACAAACGGTCCCCATGGAGGGGAATGGGCTGTGGGTGTCATTTTTACC
>JAGPOW010001296.1:7445173-7455704 GCA_030014935.1 Caiman crocodilus | reverse complement strand
TTTTTTTATCAGGGAAAACCAGGATCCCTGATGATGATGAGATTCCTGGTAACTGGAATGGTAATGTACTTTCCCTTGAGCCCCCTCCCAAACACACACACCTTTGAGGATGTGGAGAAGAAGGGGGAGAAAGGAAGGATGTTACTTTCCCAATTCTGTCAGGAAAGGCCACAAAAGGAGGCAGAGCCATGACTTTAGTGATGAATCCACAGAACTACCTGCCTGCCAGTTCATCCACCCCACTAGACACCTGCCTCATTACCCTTTCATGCATCATGGTCACACATCATTCTGAACATATAGATAGAAGTCATAAGTAATATGATTTATGTTTACTATAATAATTGCCCAGTACCTTCCAGCTTCTGTCATTCACCACTTCTTCAACATTTAACTCTGACTGCATCAATTTCAACTGCAAAAAATGAGAAAAGACAAAACACACTCATTACTCACACAATACAATAACCAGAATGACCAGTCCTCCAATCTATTCATATGCCATGAAAACTTCCTCGCTCAATGTGCCCATCAAGCATAGGCAAGCATCCTCCTTCATCGTACAGGCTCAAGCCTACAGTAAATGAGTTTTACAGTTCCTGCCACTCGGTCAAGGATCTATCAAAGACTGAAGACGTTAATACAGAGGTGGGCAAAATGCAGCCTGCCAGGCCATTCTATCCGGCCTGCGGGGCCCCTAAAACATTTAGAAAATTACTATTTATCTGCCCCTGGCTGCCTATATGCAACTCTCGATGGCTTGCCAAAACTCAGTAAGTGGCCCTCTGCCCAAAATAATTGCCTGCCCCTATACTAATAAGACAGAGGTGGCCTACCTGTGACACACATGCCACAAATGGCACAGGCAGTTGTGACTGGCACACAAGTCCCAGGCTTTCAGTAAAGGGAAGTGCCAGAATAGAACAGAAGGTCTTGAGCCTTCACAACATAGAGTAGGAGTATATGTGAGGAAGAACGACATTGATGCAGGAGGTGGTCTTGGGTGTCACTGTCAAAACCCAGGTTAATCCCCCCCTACCCCTGCAGTTGTCACTAAATTCAGGACTTTGGATTCTCACTCAATACAAAACTGAAGCAGTTGCAGGGCCCAAGGGAGGTTAACCTAGCTTTTGACAGTGACACCTCTCTTGCAATTGCATTCTGCCTCCGCTGCGCTCCACAAGTTTGAAGGTCCTTGCTCTCCTGCCGCCATTCCAGCACCCCAATCAAGTATGCCTGCAATAAGGAGAGTTTAAGAATATAGATCCATGAAGGCAACTGCCTGGTAGAAACAGTTAATGAGAAGCAACATCCTTCTCCAATGAGTACTATTTGTGCAAATTAATAAGCAATAAACAGGCCCCTATAGCAAGTGGGTCCAAGAAACAAGTTAAGGCTGAAGTGTCAAGCACTTAAATTTTTTATTACAAAATAAAGGTTAGCTGTGCAACCTTAGTTTTGGTCCCTTGCCCATACGCATTATTAAAGTCGCACAGGAAGTCTGCAACAGAGCCAAGACTAAAAGCTTTCCTAGTTTTTTCCAATTAAAACACTGGAATGGAACCTATGTCTTTTGTGCAGCACACTGGGAGTCCTACAGAACTGGTAATGTGCAATAAAACATTTTTAAAATTGTGTCACACTGCATATACAAACTGGGGTAAAATTAAAAATACAGTTTGCAAGTCAATCATAGAGAAATTTAGCACTGAACTGCCATTTGTACCTCATAAAATCCCTCTCCAAGGCCCTCGTTTCTTAAAAGCAAATCTTAGCCAGCACCTTTAAAAAGAAAGAATATCACCTTTGTGCTAAAGGATCAATCACTACTTTAAGCTCTTAGGTCAAACTGTTTGTTCCACAAATGACAAAAACAGACAAAGTAATCCCTTTAAAAACCTCAAAGTCTCAATAAACAGAAATGGCTATTTTTGAAGCGCTGACATGACTGCTAAGTGACATCACTTAAAGATTCCAGATTGTTTTAAATTATAATCCATCTTTAAGAACCTGACAGGTTGATAAAGATCATACCCTTTACAAAATATCTAAACAGAAAATATTTACCATTTCCTAAAGATGTCCTACCTGAGAAAGATGTATGGTACTTTCAGAGAATACTGCTGTTCAAGTTACTTTAGTAAGAGAGAATGTATGCCGACAGGCTCAGTGACTTTAGATGTAGACAGAAAACTTCCCTTTGATTTCAGTGAGCAGATCATGATGGATTGATAAGAAGACCTGTGATTCCAGTGCTAAGTTCAATAAATCCAAAATTGGAAGAAGCAAAAGATAAAGTAATCAGACTCTCCAATCTCTCAGTTCTAATCCTCAAAGGAAACTTACAAAACATTTCTCAGAGACAAGCCTATGAACTTCACTTCATCAACCTCCTGGATACAAAAAATCATGGACTAAATACAGACACTAGATTTGTGATGCATTATAACCTGCCTGACATCTGACTCCCCAGGTACCTCTCCACTATTTAACTCCTACATTCAGCCTCATCCTCCCCGCACCCAGCCTGTTTCTCACCCACTGGCTCCTCAATTTACATCTTCACTAACTATCTGTCTTGCATGCATATCAGCCCAGCCTCTGGCTTCTCTGCTTTTCATTCCATCCAGGAAGAGCACACACCAACTGCAGAGACCTCCTTAGCCTGACAAAGGGTTTTTAAACCTGAAAGCTTGCTAAAAAAATTTTCCAACTATTTAAGTTGGTCTAATAAAAGATATCAGATTCACCCAAAAAATCTTGTCTGTGCTACTTGTAGCACTCCTGCCACAAGCTGGCCACCCCTGCACTAATGCACAGTTCTGCTAACCACCGTGTGGACTTTGTTGCCATGAGACTTTACCGAACTCACTGTTGAAAGAGTTTAAGAGTTTAGAAGACTTCAAGAAATATTTGTATGAATAATGAGGTTATCTGAAGTTACATTAAGGCAGATATGACCCATACCATTAACTGACAGATGATTAGGAAAAGCTTCCCTTAAAAGGCAGAATATTGAATCATCAGAAACAAGATCTTACTACTGCCAAAAGTAGATGGAGGGAGTCAGCAGAACCTCACAGCACACAAAAGGATCCCGCTTCCCTAACCTTTCCAGAGTCACATACTTGTAGTTCAGGAAATATACCCCATCCAGATTTCCAAGAGTGCACATACTGCAGTCTTCCTGGAGCCTACATGGCCAACTCACTCTTTCTGAAGGACTTAAGCCTGCCTTATAAAGTCTATATTAGGGCCATGCAGGCATTCTCCAAAGAAGCAGGAAGTTTAAAGATGCAAAAGTACTTGTGTTCAATTGCCAAATTTTACCCAGTCCTAAACCTACTATGTCAGCTTTCTATACTAGTAATGACAAAAAGAATTGAAAATCTGGGTCAAACTAATTTGTTTTTCTGGTTTTGTGTTCAATCTTAAATTCTGAAGATCTAGGGTCATTCCCTCTATCCTCCCCCATGCCCCCAACCTAATTCTAAAACTTGTTGAGGCTTAGCTTTTATCACCACCTAGCTACAGACAAAACCTCCACAGGCAGGGTCACTGATTCCCACCCCTCAAATCCAAACATACACACAAGCTGCACAGCAAGGGGGTATGTTAAATAGCAGCTACACTAAAGTTAGACATTTTCAGGCATAAAAATTTCTGGATGCAAGGTATTCAGGTGATGGGAAAGGAATTCTCTGGAGCATTGAAGTTGCACAGAGCTGGAAGAAAGTACTGCTGCACCAACTCTGAAAACAAATGGACTGAAGTGGGGAATGCTAGGTCTTTCAACCTGACATTGATGCTAAGCAAAATAAGTGAATGCAAGATTTGATGCTTATGAGAGAGAGAGAGAGAGAGAGAGAGAGAGAGAGAGAGAGAGAGAGAATTGAAGGTAGAAACAGAAGTATTGCTGGAATGGTCTTTCAGACGTCATGTGGGCCAACCCCTTGCTCAAGACAGAGTCATCCCTATCCAAATCATCTTATACAAGTATTTGTCTAACCTATTTCTAAAAATGCACAATCAACCAAGATGCAGAACTACAAAGTATATTGTCCAAAGACACCACAGTGTTAAGTAGGGCGATGAGGCCTGTCATTGCTGCTGCAATACAATATAAAATATCAATGAGTAATGACAATCACCATGGGTTTATGGAAACTACATCTTTTCTAACTCTTTTTTTTAAATAAGATTACAAGTTCAGTCAATACAGTAATGATGACATGGATAAATATAGACCTGGAAGGTACATGACTTCATACCACGTAACAATTTGATTAAGATACTAGAATACAAAAAGTAACAACACACTAAATGGCTTAAGAATGGACTTCAAAGCATAACTGCAAATAAAAAATAACTGAATGGATGCATTTCTAGAGGCATCCCTACAAGGATCTGATCTTGGCCCCATGCCATTTATTTTTTTTACATTACATACAACAGTGATTTTCAATCTTTTTCATTTGCAAACCCCTAAAAAATGTGAATGGAGGTGTGGCCCCCTTTGGAAATTTTGAATGAAGGTGCAGACCCATTTGAATTGTAAGTTTAGGTATTCACATACTTTTGATATATCATGGTTATCTTAGACATAGTCTGTGGACCCGAAGGAGCTCAGACTATAGGTTGAAAACCACAAAGTAATTCCAGATACCATCTGCAGATAATGTAAACTGGGAGAACTGGTAAATAATGAAGACAATAAGACATGGACAATAAGATCTGGATTGCCTGGTAGCTGAGTACAATTGAACAGCACACATTTTCAGTGTGGTTAAATGTAAAGTCATAAACTGAGCAAGAAAAAAATTTAAAAAAAAAAATCTCTCTACAGAGGTAAGTCCAGATTGGCTTGAATATTAGCTACATCTATGTCCAACACACATTTAGTCATTTGGCTTGTGGTTTCAAAGATTAAATAATGTGTAAAAACATGATCTGGTTTGAATAAGTTATCACACTATTGCTGGTTGGTTTAGTAGGCTCTAAAAAGGATTTTTTGGTAAGGCCTTGGAGGTAAGGACACTTGCTCTAAGTTACTGAGATCATAAATTGTAAGGCCAGAGGGGACCTCGGAAGATCATCGGGTCCGGCCCCCCTGCACCAGGCAGGAAAGATAACTGGGGGTCAGGTGACCCCAGCAAGGTGACTGTCCAGTCTCCTCTTGAAGATTTCCAGGGTAGGCAATTGCACCACCTCTGGAGGACTTATTCCATAGTCTGGACACCCCGATTGTGAAGAAATTTTTCCTAATGTTGAGCATGAATCAATCTTCCAGGAGTTTGTGGCCAACTTTTTTTTTTTTTTTTAAACAACATAGGTTGCATAACCCATACAAACCATAGCTTGGAGAACAGGAAATGGTCCTGGAGTTTTGAAAAAACAAATTCAAATCCTCTTTTCTGGAGATTTGTGAGCTATGACAACTTCATTCAGACTCAAGCTTGCTTAGTGAAGTCTGGAAAAATTTCTCTACTTGTCATTTGTATTTCATACACAATAATACTGCAAATCAAAACTGCTAGGGACATGATTATAGGCTAATACTGCAGATATACTGAGTACAAGTACCAATTAACAGATTGAGTTATGGGGTGGCGATGCCCCATCTACCTAAGGAATGAATTACGGCAACAATCAGGGGGCTGATTTAAGGCTGTATCAAGGTGTGGTAAAAAAGGCAGCACTCAAACAGTACAATTTCCTAGTTTTCCAATGTTTGTGTTTTATTGCATGTATTTTCAAATTCTTGGATGCGTTACTTTTCTCAAGTTCTGAAAAGAAGTAAGACACTGGCAGGCATTTTAAAGTGAATAAAAATATGAATATGAAATGGCCTTCATTTTTAGCTTATCTGGTGCTAGTAAGTTTTGACTAGAGTAATTATTAGGTGGGTGTACTGTGCGCATTTATCTTTGTGTATATCAGCACAACCAGGGGTAGAAGCAGGACATTCAGAGAATGTAGGGAGTACTGTCTTGTTGCCTGAAGAGGCTGATCCTTGCTCCAAAAAAATTCACAAATCTTCAGACTTTTTAGATCAAATTCATCTCAGCTAGACTTCAATACAGGCCAACAGTCTTCTAGAGACAACCCCCTACCACCCTCTCAAACCCACCCACCCACTTCCTTTGTGACTTAAAATGTTACCACTCACCTTCGTCTGCTCTTTTCTGAGTTGCTTTAACAATGCTATATCATTCTCAGCCTTCTCCCTCTCTTCTTGGAGAGCTTTTACTACATTGGAAGTCTGAGCAATGCAAGTTTTGATCATCATGTCCCTGCTGGTATGAGCCTTCATCAGCTAGTTGGTGAGTATGCGGGGGAATGAAAGCAACAAGTTAAATGTCCCAAGAGAAGAAATAGAAAGACCCTCAAATCACAAAACAAGATAAAAAAGATGATGCCTAAATAGCTCTGATGGTATCAGTTTTCCCACAAATGCTTCTCATGTCTTCCTGCCTGTGGAACAACTCACTTCCACACATTATAGGGAAGAAGAATACCCCTTCCTCTTCCAAAAGCAGATCCTGCTCCTTACAAACTGACAACTGCCTTTGGGGGCAGGTCTTACTTCCCATTCTAAAGCAGGTAAGGAAATGAATTCCAGTAAAATTACTATATTGGCTTCCTTACCATGCTTCTTTACCACTGTCAGCCTCATACTATATGTTATGAAGAAACTTTCTAAGTAGGTGCTATAAGAACACAATATCAGCAAAGACAGATAAAGCTATTAAAATGGTATTCTCTTGCTTTCTGTAAATAGAAAATGTCTCATGCAAACTCTCCCCTCTCATCCAGCAACAATCATTGAATTTTGTCCTGGGGTACAAGTCATTTAGACAGATTGTCTCTGACAATGAAGTAGGTGGGGCAACAGACAGGAGGGTTGTACCGTAACCACCCACACCCAGTTCTGAGGTTAAAACTCTCCTAGGGGTGCTTCCCATTGATGAACCCTCCTGCTTTGTTGTTTATGTACTTTGTACCCAATTCTTGTCCACAACTTACTCTGCTACTTCACTGAGTCAAAGGTGCTCAGTATAAACGGTTTGATATCTGGGTATCTGCCATGATAGTTTGATTCCCATTGATGCTCAAGGCAGTAAGTAACTGAATTTAACAAGTGACAGCAGATGGGAATCAAATATTGACAGGAACCGGACTACTGTGTTACAAAGTAACACAGGAATATGTCAGCACCACTATTTATATGGAGACAATGAAAGGACTATCTATTGCCACGCAGAGATCAGAACTATATCCTGAAGGAACATTACTGTAAAGCAAAAGAAACATGTGCATGGTAGATCTGCTGTCAAGTAAATGTTACATGCATGGGACTATAGAAGATCAAGTAGGCCACTTAGGAATGCATAGCGTGCTACATGCCAGGCCAGTAATTCTCTGAGAAACAAGGATGTGGTGCTCTACTGCACTAGACTCTATATTTAATAAAGCATCAGGGATTGGGACAGAAAGGAGCAGATATACTTACAGATTCATAGAGCTCTTGACAGGTTTGCTTGGCATTGATTTTCCCTGCAAAGGAAGCCGTTGGAATTGTAGTATTTAATTCATGGACTATCCTGTCATCAATTGTCCTCATCACCCTGAGCAACTCCTGTACTTAAAAAGAAATCTTTGCTTACACTTGCGCAATTGGAAAGTCAGAGAAAAACTACACAACAAAGCACATTTTGGTAGGAAGCTGAATTAGGTTGGCAAGAGAATGTAGCTAAAACAAACTGCCAACCTCTACGTACTTGAATACAGTCTTTAACTTTTTTCTTTCTTTTTTTTTTTTTTTAAATGTGTGGGTCACAGAGATACTCAGGGACCTAAAATTTGCCAAGGAAAATATTCCACTGTCTGGTCCAGGCAGCATGTCTCCATTCTCCTCTTCTTCAAGCCTAAGGGTTTTCCAGACTTCAGTCCCAGTACTGTCCACCATGGCCACCAGTAAGGAACTGTAGCTTGCTTGAGCACCTCCTTTGTTCTAGGGGTGGGAAAAGCTTCCAAGCTGCTCCTGACTGCTCCAGCCAGGCTACAGAAGCTGGGCTCAGCTGGGAACAGCAGCAGTCTAGCAATGGGCTGGGAGCTCCCACTCCTGGAGGGAACCAAGCAGAGTGGGGCAACCCAGCCCTGACATCACTGCTAACACCACTGTGGTTATTCCCAGCTAAATCCAGTCTGCATGCAGCTCTGAGTGGCTTTGGAGCTTTTCCTGCTCATAGACAGCAAGAAAAGCAGTAGCGACATGCTGGGGAGAAAGGTGAAGGCACATGCCTTTGAGCATGCAGGACAAAATGGGGGGGGACGACACACTCTAATTTACTTCAAGGACTTTTTTAAAAGCCTCCAGGGGTTCCTTAGACAGTGGCTCGTCCATTCCTTTCCAAAGAAAGTGAAGCTAAGCCACTGTACAGCACATCCTCTCTATCCACTCCTGCTGTGTCTTCCTAAGCACCTGCTGCAGGAAGTGTCTAATTAAGCTCCCATAGCAGAAAAGGCTGGACAGCACAACTACAGACAAATCACAGGAAAAAAACCACCATAGGGGTGGGACCATCTTTTGTACAATACCTAGTGAAATAAAGGTCCACAATGGAAGGACTAAGGTTCTTACAAACTACCACAATAAAGAAGAAAAATATATATATACACTGCAGCAAACTGGCACATCTCACAGCAAAATGTACTGAATTCTGCAATGTCTTGGAAAAACTGCAGATTCAAGGGATACAATGTATGCGAGTCCCTGGTTACAGCACTGCACAGTTGTTTCATGTTTTGCATTTGATATGAATTAGTCAGGAAGCACAAGAAACTTAATATGGAGGAGTGTGAGGGCAAGATGTGGCACTAATATTTGAACGGAGCTGCCTTTCATCTGTGATACCAGAGCAAGAGTGGGAACCTGCTGGAAAGAAGATGGAAGAGGAAGCAGGTATTTAAATAAACTAGACTTGTAACCATGACCAAACAGGCCAGCAAGCAAGGCTACAGGACAAACACACTGGGTCTCCTGGCTGGGAATGGCAATGCTGGCCCTTCATTTCTGGAAAACAGAGGCAGAGTTTTGAGAGTAGAGCCCTGTTCGAGCTGCAAAACAAGCTTGTGGGGAAGGCCCATGGGAAGCACTTCCACCCCAACCCTTTTCAGAGCAGCTTAGACCTGCCCTGAGCCGGTGGCTGGTGTTGGGGAACAGCATCAAATACGGAGCTGTCTCCATGCTGCCCATAGGCAGATTAATGCATGAACCAGTGGGGCCCAGGGCCAGGGAAATGGCGGGTTTCCCCTTGCGGGTGCGATGCAGTCTAGCCCACAAGGGGCTGCTTGCAGCTGCGGGGAGCGGGATGCAGAGGACCCATGTGCATGTGCACAGCTGCATGCATGCATGTGGGCAGGAATGCAGCCAGGCAGCATGGAGGACAGCTCCCTGCAGGCAATTCTATGGAGGGGAAGCAGCATAAAGAGGAGAAAAAAGAGGGCAGGGGGAACAGATTGAGGCCCCTATGGTAAGGGAGGGAGTGGGGCAGGGACTGGGGGTGCAGCATAGGATCCAGGCTGGGAGCAGGATGGGGCCACAGGCTACTCATCTGGGTGCACGCAGGGACGGAGTGCAGTTCCCAACCACTATGTCCACCCCCCAGTGGTGGGGGAGGCACGTGCTCTCTCTGTCCTGATTTTGCCCCAGGAGCACTGTGCCCATGGCTCAAGAGCCGGGGCCATGAGCTGTGCCTCCCACCACAGACCGGGCCGGGGGCCCGGGGCACAGGCAGCGCAGCAGAGAGACCCGAGCCCACAGCCTGCACCCGCCCTCGCCGTCGCGGGGAGAAGCCGGGCCGGGCCGGGCCGTCCTGCACAGAAGCCCGCACGTCCATGCGGAGAGCGGGCCGTGGGGGCCTGCGCTCCTCTACCTGCCCCGGACCCCAGGACGTCCGCGGGGCCCGCAGGCGGGGTGTCCAGGCCCGGCACCGCAGCGCTGGGCAGCAGGACGCCCGCCCGCCCGCCCATCCGTCCCCCGCGCAGGCCGGCGCGAGCGGAAGCGATAGCCCGGGGCGGCACGAGGCCTCCCGCGGCCGCCGCGCGGGACCGGCTGAAGGGCGGGAGCGGGGCCCGCGATCACC
This sequence comes from Caiman crocodilus, assembly GCA_030014935.1. Classification (NCBI taxonomy): domain Eukaryota; kingdom Metazoa; phylum Chordata; order Crocodylia; family Alligatoridae; genus Caiman; species Caiman crocodilus. Next base: position 7,445,556 of record JAGPOW010001296.1, on the reverse strand, counting down.
CGTCTCCGCCGCTGCAGGCCCCCTCGAGCTGCCCTCGCCCCCGGGCCCAGGCGCCGGCCTCACCCCCACCTGGAACTCGGCGAAGTCCTCGCAGCCCGCACCTTCACCGGGCGCCGCCATGTTGGGAAGGGGCGGGAGCCGCCAGCCAATCGCGGGGCGGGCCGGCCGGTGCGTGCAACCAGGAGTCTCGCGGTCACGGCGCACGCGCAGGCCCCGCCCCCGGTCCGGTCACACTGATTTGCCGTCGGCTCGGCTCGGCCTGCGCGCTGGCAGGAGGGCGGGGCGGGTGACATTGGCGGCTGGCCCGGGCCCAGGAGCGGCTGTGCGGGGTCTCGTCTGCGCCATGTGGGGACTGCCCGGTGAGTGCCCACCGCCCCGGTCCC
>JAGPOW010001296.1:7380458-7445073 GCA_030014935.1 Caiman crocodilus | reverse complement strand
GGGCCCGGGCCCCTCTTTCCTTCCTCCCCTTTGCAGAAGGACTGAGAGCAGGGCCCGCGCGGGTAGTAAAAGCGCTGACGTTTCCCCGAGACTAGAGACTTCCTGTTTGGGAAAGCAGCCTGCGGTCGAGGGGCGCGAAGGAGGTGGCCGTGGAGCGCCTGGCAAAGACCTGGCAGCGCAGCACTTTGCTGTGTGGCGTGCGAGCCGCCCCCCGCCTTCATTTCACTGCTGCCAGATATGCCTCTTCTTTTCGTTTTCCTTTGTCTACCCAGCACGGCAGCCGGCTTCTCGTCTGCGTACCTCGTCGTTGCCTGTTTACCTCTGCCTTGAGCGTGTGCTGAGCGTTGGGGTAACGCCCTAGAGGCGTCACTGCCTGACCTGCATCCGAGGCAGGTGGAAGCAGAAGTGGAATGCAGTCGCTGTGTGTCCGTAGGAAGCTGCATCGCTCTCCATCTCTGTGCAGGCAGGGCAGGCTCAGGCACAAGTACTAGTGTGTTCAGTTTGCTGTTCCTCTAAAGCTCTGTTGTTAGACCCTCCGCATCCTGTTCCATCGCAACGTCATCACCTCGTCTTTATTTGTCCTACCTTCCAGCGTGGAGAATTGCTCTGTTTCTTATGCAGCATCTTGCGTGTCTGCCTCGCACGCTCCGAGCTCTTTGGATTCCACTCGGTCCTTTACTGCCCGTTTCTTCTGGTTCGCAGGCAGAGCGATGGCTGCGTTGCAGAGGAAGGTTCCACTGAGTCTGAAGCTGACCAGAGGGATGGATCTGAGGATAAGGAGGGGATTCTGCAGTAAATCCCAGGAGGGGATCAATCAGAACTTGAAAGGTAGGGGCTTGGGGCAAGCTGTAATTAGTTCATCAGCAGATCAGGCCTGTAGTAGTGCAGCAGGGACTAGGGGTGCAGCATAAGATGCGGGCTGGGAGCAGGATGGCGCCACAGGCTACTCATCTGGGTGCGTGGAGGGATGGAGTGCAGGTCCCAACCACTATGTCCGCGCCTGGTGCCCTCCCAAATTTGTGCATGGAAGAGATGTAGGCTGCTCGCTGTGGGCTCTCTCTGTCCTGCTGATTTTACCCCAGGAGCACTGCGCTGGCCCCACCCTTGATGCCAGCCCAGCAAGGGTGGGGGCCATGAGCTGTGCCTCCCACCGCAGCTATGGGGCTGGCGCAGGCCTGGGGCAAAGGCAGTGCAGCAGAGAGACCCGAGCCCACATCCTGCACCCGCCCTCGCCGTCTGGGGGAGAAGCCAAGGCGGGCATGTGCCCCCACCGCTGGCCCAGCTAGGCCGTCCTGCATAGAAGCCTGCACGTCCATGCGTAGAGTGGGCTGTGGGGGCCTCCGCTCTTCGACCTGCCCCGGACCCCAATACATCTGCGGGGCCTGCAGTTGAAAATATTTTTAGCAGTTTTCACAGCCAGTCTGAGGTGTTACAGGTATAAAGCAATGGTGCTCAGTTTACAGTCCATGGAGCCATGTCATCCAGCCCTAGTTTTAGTTCTTATCCTAGTAATTCTACATTCAGAATGCTCCCACGGTATTCTTGAGTTGGCCACTTGTTCCAGTAAAGAGTATGTATATTTAGAAGTGGTATGATAGTCAAAACAGCACTGAGACTTTCTCAGCAAGCAGCAATCCATGAAACTGCCTTTCCTATGCACTGTATGATCATTCTGACAGAAGGCAGGATAGGTAAGTGGTACGTTAAAGAGAGGCATGAGCTTTTGTAGGTAACAACTTCATCAGATGCTGTTCGTAGATCTATGGACAGCAACTGAAACAGAAACAGTTGTCATTTAAAATGTGATCCTTGAAATGCAAGTTAGAAATTGTTGCACTGGAAGTGCGTAAAGCAGTTCACATGTTGGAGCAAGTGTTTTGGGCACTCTACAAACTCCTGGAGATACAGCTATCAGTGATTACATTTACATCACATTTTGAAAGCTCTTTTGCAACCCTGGTAACTAATAACTTCTGTTAATATAAGCTAACTCTCTGGACAACAGTTTAACTGTCAGTCCTCACCTCACCAACCCCAGCTATCTTCATACTTTCACTGGCCTTATGGAGCACATCCCACAATTTGGGAAGCACTTCCCTGTCATGATGTACCTTATGCCTGTTTTGCATAGGTGTAAATAATGACAGAAGGTGCAAGGCAATGGAGAATGAAGCCTGTGACTTTTTAGGAAATGGAAGCATAGATTATGGAGCATGAGTCTGGGCAAAGTGTGGTTTCTGCAGCATTTCCTTTGGCCTCAGAAACACCAAATATGCAAGACATTAAGTAAGATTTGCCAGCTTTTTCATTTGTTCCCATTCATTCTGCTTGTTTCATAGTTGTTGGGGTCAGAAGGGACCTCAGTAGATCATCAAGTCTGATCTGCCATAGGCAGGAAAGTGCTGGGGTCAGATGGCCCCAGCCAGGTGCTTGTCCAGTCTCCTCTTCAAGACCCCCAAGGTAGGGGAGAGCACACCTCCCTTGTAAACCCATTCCAGATTCTGGCAACTGTTACCGTAAAGAAGTTCTTTGTGTATACGATTCCTTCTCCTCTTTATTTTCAGCAGTGCTCAGGAAAGGAAATCTGTGGTGTTCAACACGACCAGTATTGTTTTAACTATAATGATCATCTTTCTCTTCCTCATTTGATTTAGGTCCCTCATTCAAAACTCCAAGACACAGGCCCACAGTCTGGGACAAGAAGATTCTCCTGTGGTCAGGCCATTTCAAAAAAGCAGAGGATATACCAGAGACTGTCTCGTAAGTTCCTGAAATTATAAGCTAGAGATTGTCTACATAATGATGAGGTACTTGTGACTTTCTCCAGAGTTTCCTGTCCTAGAGCAAGTGGGTTTCTGTAGGTGAAAGAAAATTGTGCAGAATCAAATACTTCTCAGTTTTTAGCAGTTGTGATGTCTGGAGCATGGGATGCCTGGAATCTTACTCTGTTGCGATTTCTGATAGAGGAGCTATATATCAGTTGCCTGGAATTCTGTAATTTAACCCTTTGGATTGATTGTTCCCAAGGGAAGTCTAAAAGTATGGGTCAGATCATTAAAAGACCTTGAATCAACTAATTTTGGAATATGGATGAACTATCATGTTATAGCAAGTTAACATAGAGCAGTAGTCAACAACCAGTGAATCTCGATCCACTGGTAGATCTTGGAGCACACGCATGCCCTGGCCCAGCAGGTCAGTTCGTGGAGGAGGGAAGAGTCTTTAAAAAGGTTGGAGACCACTGACATTAGAGGATTATGGTGGGGCAGCAGAGATGTAGTAATGCATGTAACCTCCCCCCACCCACCATGCTCAAAGTAGAAATATCCTCATCCAAATAATCTTAAAACAAGTGATTGTCTAACCTAGCCTAAAAGTTGACAAACAACCCTCTTCTGCAGCGATCAGCAGAGAGGTCTTTAGCTATGTTAGTTTGAAGTCAGGCAGTGCAGGGTAGCACCTTAAAGACTAACTTATTCAGGTATGCCTTTTTTATAAAACAAATTATGCTGACTTTGGACATGTCTACACATGCATTCTTGCGCTTTTCCTAATGCACGCTAAATTCATTACCTCCAATGTAAGCTACTAAATGCATGTTAAGTTGCACTAATGTGCAGTAGTGCATTTGCATGCTTTTGTAGTGACAGTTGATATACAGTAGACTTTTACTGTTCATTAGTGTAATGTCATATTTTTGTGCATGACACTTTAATGTGCAGTCTACTACTCATTAAAACGCACATGTAGATGCACCCAGTATGTTTTTTAAATAGTAATCTCTTACCTATTTATATATGTGCCTCAAATACATTATACCTTATTGCTTTGGGAGGTGGTTCTTTCCCTCTGTTCAGTACTAAGGAGACCTCACTTGGCATACCGTGTCTAGTTTTGGGCCCCAAACATCACAAAAGATGTAGACAGATTGGAAAGAAACCAGTGGAGAGCAACACAGATGATTAGAAGCTTGGGAAGTATGGCTTATGAGGGAAAGCTGAAAGAAGTAGGGTTTTTGAGTCTGGGGGAAAGAGGGGGATTTCATAAGTTTTCAAACACCTGAAGGGCAGTTAGGGAGAGGATGGAGAGATGGGCTTTTGTCTATGGCTGTTGGAGAGAGAATTAGGGGCAATGGCCTCTAGCTGCAGCTGAGGAAATTTAAGCTGGAGATTAGGAGGAACTTTCTAGTTATGAAAGTGGTCAAGCATTAGAACAGGCTTCCTAGAGAAGCTGTGGAATCTCTGTTCCTGAAAATTTTGAAGAGCAGGTTGCACAGACATTTGCCTTGGGATGGTTTAGTCAAGAGATGCTCCTGCTTTGAACAGGGAGTTGGACTAGATGACCTTGTGAAGTCCCTTCCAGCCCTACTTGGCTGTGATCCTAAGGCAGGCAAATCTGGGGGCCCTTTCCATAATATATTCCATTCATCCTGATACACAATGCAGAGACTGATTGCAGAGCTGTATTTTTAAAAATTTTTTCCAGGGTGCAGGCATGGCAGATAAAAGGCGATTTAAAAAATGGATTTTTTAACTTTACTTTGAAAGGAAATCTACTTAACACTTGATTTGAAATTTCAGGATTCTGTGAATGCCTACACTTACTGCAAATACATGAAATACATTTAAATTAGGATATTCATGCACTACCAATTTGCTGCCAGAATTTAAAAAAACAATCATACATTGAACTGATGGAAGTTTTGTGACTAATAACCTAGGTCCAGAGTTCATTGAAATGCTAAGCTGACTCTTGATAGTCCCAATTTTCTCTGCAACTACAGAGATAAATTTATAGCATTGAGATGCATCTGGTATTTGATATCCTTAGTATCAACTTCCTATGATTTTGTTAGGGGCCTGTTGAAATTGTACCATCAAAGTTATATTTCAGTCTTTTAAGATTTAGCTCAGCTTAGGACAGAGACTTGTTGATAGTTGAACTTTGAAGCATTTGATACATCCTTTCATTGTTCTTTTTGGCTTTCACGGAGGGCATTAGGAATGCTTAGTTCAGGCGTTAGGCACTACTGCAGACCATTGATTCCCTTACTGCCCCAGCTGTCTCAGCTCTGTATGGAAAGCTACTCTTACATGCCTAATGCAGCCAGTGCTTAAAAATGTGCTGCTGAAAGCAGTGGAGAGGGTGAGCTTGAATTGGCCATGAAAATGGTAAGCAGAGGCTGCACTGGGGAGGAGTGGGCAGGAAAGCAGTCCTCAGAACAGAGCTTGGAGGGCTGGAGCAGCAGCAGGGGATTGGTGTACTTTTAGTAAAATATGAACTAGACTGGATGGCCGAAGTGTCAGCAGTGGATTGGCACATAATTAATAAAACACAGGCCAGACCCAGTCTTTTTACAGCTCATAAATTGCTGACCCCTGGTTTAGATGACTCAGCCATTCTCCCTTTAGAAAAAGCCAGATTGTAAATGTTCTGCAGCAAGTGATGTAACCACAGATGTTGGGCTTCTTGAGATTTAATAAAATCTTCTGCAAAAGACTGGAAGCAGACAAAGCTTGCATGGCATGGTATGCTGGCTCCTCACAAGAACAGATGAGTTCCCTTAAAAGATTATTCTAGCATAGGGGTGCTCAACCCTTGGCCTGTGAGCTGGAGTGGTAGCTCACCAGGCCAGGCAGGGGCAGTTCAGACTGTCAGGCCCCAATCCTGATGTGTGAAGGCCATGAAAGGCCCCAGGGTCTGATCCTGGCCTGCAAGGGCCAACTGAGGCCCCATGGGGCTGGTCCTGGCACATGGGGCTTGTGGCCTAAGGACTGGCCCAGCACCAGGCACCTGGCCAGCAGAGCCAAAGCTTGAGCACCACTGTTCTAGCAGATGGTGGGAAAGGTCATTTGTAGAGCGCTGTCTACTCAGATTTTCTAGCAACATAAATTGCTGGTAGTCATGCTGGAGGTGGATCATACAAAATCTCTATTTATAATAATTTTCCATTAACATTTTCAAGCCCAGTGCTGGAAGCAGCCCATCTTACTAAAAAGGGGTATCATCTTTTTTTTTTTTTTTTGTGATGGCATAATGTGGTGAACCCCCACCTCCCTCTCTCCTCTCAAAAGTTTGCATTTCACAGTTTATTCCTGGTTACAGGAATGGTTACTAAAACACAGACCAGATCCAGTCTTTTTCTGACTCATAGATTGCTAACCCCTGGTTTAGATGACTAAGCCACTCTCCCTTCTTTAGAAAGAGCCAGATGTAATTACAGAAGGCGGGGTATGTGTGCTTAATCCTGCAGACCTTTAGGACATGTCTACCCGAGGGAAAATGATGTGTGACAGGCAGCAGGGGGGCAGGCACAAGCAGGGGATAAACTACTTGACCTCCCCACAACACCTACCCACTATAAATTTATTATCATTTTTTATGTATAACATCTGATTATTGGGCTTAAATTCAGGGTCATCTGAGATTCAAGTAAAGACATTATCTGATTATTAGAGCAAAGAATCAAATATCAGGAGAACTAGCTTCCTTTCCCAGCTTTGCTATGGACTCCTGATCTTGGTTAAGACATTTCCTTGGAGAATAGTCCTGTCCTATCTTGGTAAAATGTTTATTATCGTTAGTGAAAAGCATACAACAAATGCTATTTCCTTGATGGAAAGTGATGTGAGTATTTGCTTTTCTGTCTTTGGTCTCTCTCTGCCTCGTGAGGCTCGAGATGATTCATGTTGCAAAGGGCAAGTTCCGTGTGAAGATCTGCTACGTGATGATTATCCTGACGGTACTCGGATGCCTAGTAATGGTTATTCAAGGGAAGCAGGTGAGTATTCAGAGCTGGCTGGCAAAGTGGATCTTGATCTTCTCACCCAGTCTTCAGATCCCTCTTGGGAATATAATGTAATAGGAAATACCAAGGAAGTGATAAAATAATGAGCCTGATACTTTCTCAGAACTTGCCCTCAGTATTTTGTGCAGTCCAGAGTAGAAATTTAGAAGTCATAGTGTTTAAAGGAGAAAAACATGAAAAACTGTGGCTTCCCCCTTGCAGGCTGGCAGAGTTCCAGCCTGCAAGGCGCTGGGAAGTGGGATGCACACATGCACATGGCCAGGAATATAGCCCCATGCAGAGGTGGAGAGAAGCTCCTACAGGTAAGTTTGGGAGGGGAGCACATTGCAGCAGCCATGGGGAGGGAGGGAGGGAGTGGGGCAGGGTTGGTATCTGGGGCTGGGTGCCCTACCTAGCCTCCAGGGTAGGGGTGGGAATGTGCGACTGCAGTACCTGGAGTAGGGTGGGGACGGGAGGCTCTGTGCTGCCACCACCAGGTGCCCCACAACAGCAATACCAGCATAGCTATATTCTCAGGTATAAGAGAACCTTTGCCTGAACCCCAAGGAACAGCTTAATAATGGGGAAATAGTGATAGCCTGTGTCCTTTTAATTACATTAGGAAGTGCCACTTCCTCACATTTGGAAAGAGAGTTTTCCCAAGTGATTTTTATTAACAAAAAACCTGGTAGTACAGTTAAAAAACAAACCCAAGCATAATCCAGTGAAATTCCTTTCACCTCCATTCTCAGTCAACCCCAGTGAGATTGGAGGGTTCTTAGTAGGGCTGTGCAAAGCGTTGGAGGAGATTCAGCTTAATTCAGCAGCCGAATCTCTGAATCGAATTGGGATCAATTTAAAGGTCCAGATCAATTCAAATTTGCTTCCCCAGTCCCCGCCATTGCTGTCCCTGCTCGCCCCAGCTCCATACTTTAAGAAAAAAAACAACCTGAAGATAGAAACTTTTTTTTGAAGGGCCAGAGCTGGCCCATGCAGGGCACCTGTGGGGGCGGGTACAGTCCAGGGGCTCATACAGAGGCCCCCATGCAGTGTGGGGGCAGCGGGGATTGCTTCCCACCTGGCAGCACCTGCTGAGCTGAGGCTTTTCCCCCCCCCCCCCCAAGTACTGGGAGCTGGGGTGGGCAGGGCAGCCATTGCTGGGCTGGGAGAAGGGCAGGGGATGGGCCTGGCTGATTCGGCCGAATCAAATCACTGTCCCCCGAATTGGCTAAATCCAAATCTGAAGCAAATACTAGCCGATTTGCCCAGGCCTAGTTCTTAGCGTCTGGTAGGATCAGATCCTACAGTTTTCTCAGTTACAGCACAAGAAATCAATAAATGTGGGAGCTTAAGCTCCAAACAGCAATATTAGTTGAGCTACATTCCATAAATGTAAAGTCCTACCTTGACATGATTGTTAGCTGTTAGAGCCAAATTATGTTAGTTGTGCAAAAGCCATGTCTGCGTGGCAAACCCACTGTCCCTTGGGGTCTGTGCCCTCAAGCATACTGCTCTGTTCTGGGAACGTTGTCTTGTAAATCAAAAGCCGTGGAACTGTTGCCAGAAGATGGGTTCACAGGTACGGCTGAGTAACGGTGCCAGTAAACCCACCTCCAAGCTAATGGGCCTGCCTCTGGCAGCAGCTGTATTGCTTTCCGGTTTAGGCAACTCTACCTAGAGCAGTGCAGCATGTGTAAGGGCACTACTGCTGGGGACAGTGAGTTTGACACGGAGACCTGGCCAAAGCCTGTGTTAATTGTTGTATGGCTTGACTTTGGCCATGTTAACATCACATCAAATCAACAATGAGCTTTTGATGAGAGGAAAAGATATAGCCCCAAAGCATCCTTTCTGAGCAGGCAAGCACAGTTTCTTGTAAATTCACAGTAATGTCCCTGAAAAATACACCCATTATTTCCTGAACCTCTCACATGCACATGTTCTTGACTAAGTTAGCACTCAGACAGTTTGGGGTGTTAAATCTCATGATCCCCAACATTCAGAAAATACTACTTGGGGCCTAGCCACAAGGTAGGAGGGTCAAAATTTAAGAGGTTGTATGTGGCCAGAATAGATTTCCTAAATTGATTCAGCATGTGCAGGTATGCTGAAGTGTACATTATGCTTCTGCATTGAACACTTTGTAATATGTGCTCAGTCGGACATGTGCAACTGTTGTAAATTTGTAGAAAACTAGTCTTAAAATTTGTTATTAAGTCTTGCTTTCCTCAGTTCAGAATACAGGGAAACCTTGATAATTCAAAACACAGGGGGCCAGAAAATTCCAACTTGAAAACAAATGGTGTTGAAGTAATATAGCCACAATAATTTGCTTCTATGCAAACTACAGCAGTACAGACTTGGTTCTGCAGGAAGCCACGCAGGCATGAAATAGAACATTAACAGAAAAACCCCATGCTATAATCATTGTTCTAGTTTGATTTATTTTTGTAAACTGCTCTACTTTTTAGCATAAGCACTCATTTTATGTATGTTTTAACACATTGCAGGCCATATAAGATATTAGTTGAAAGCCAAATGTTTTGTGATTTAGAATGTGTTGGGGCTGGGGCCTAGCAGAGTCAACAGTGTTTCAAGCCATGGTGACCCCACAGGGCAGCACTAGTCAGTACGTGTGTTTACTACAGAGATCTCCCCACAAAAGGATCCATGTGCTAATTAGGCCTCCACTCACAACTGGAACCAGGTGTTGTTGTCAAGTCCTAGGACCCTCCAAAAATGTAATGTGCAGATGGAAAATGGGGCCACACCAGTCATATGTGATGAACTTAATGAGGGGGCAAAAGAGCCTCCCATCTACATAGCCATTTGGTGAGGTTTGCACATTTAAGGATGATAAAAGAAATGGGAATCTTTGGAAATAAGAAAAAAGGTACCTGTTTAGCTGTGGGAGCGAAGAGGGAGTTGAAATGTAGTCAGTGTAGTGGTTCGCTATGACTTGTAAAGTCAGTGCTGAGAGGAATGGAGCACAATGGGCATAATGCTCAGATTCAGATGGACTGCACTAGCCCAGTGACTCTCAACCATTTTTGTACCGGGACCCAGTTGCCAAGTTTGATGGCTTGTCCCAAGCCACAGCCCCCTGGCATTGCTGGCACCCCTGACCCCCAAGTCACAGCCCTGCCCACCCAGGCCATGCTGGCACCCCTCACTCCTGCCCCTGCCCAGCTCTCCTGGAGGGGGCCCCCAGCTGCCCCTGTCCCACTTGGGCCAGAGCGTGAGCAGTGAGTGCTGCCCCCCAAGCAGCGAGTGTGGGCCTCTTCATCTATGAGTATTGGACTCATGCTGCTGGCCCAGGCACGCAGCTCCCTGCTGCAAAGGACTGACCCTGGCTGTCAGGCACCTTCTCCTCCCTCTGCCCTGCTGCAGTGCTGTGCCTGGCCACCATCCCTAGTGCCAGTGTGTGCACACATGCGCGCGCACCCCCCCCCCCCCAAAGTCCTCCAGACAGTCCCCTGGACTTCCATCCACCACGCCTCGTACATTTACCTGGGTCCAGCAGCAGGGGCTGCTCCCGTGATCTGGCCTCGCTGTATGCTGGCCACATGCAGATGCACATCTGCTTGCTGCCTCCAGTCATCCCAAGCAGCCCCTTGCAGGTTGCAACACTGCTAGCCTGCAAGGGGAAACCTGCACTTTTGCCAGTTTTTCTAGGACTTCCTTCCAACCCTTTCAAATATTCTTGCAACCCACTTTTGGGTCACAACCCACCAACTGAGAAATGCTGCACTAATCTATTCTTGTGGTCTAATAAAAGATATCAGATTTACCCAAAGAACTTTGTCTGCCTATTCCCTTAGACCAACACGGCTACAACCTATACCCCAGAACATGTTTATAATTGGTAAAATATATTATTGTGTCCTCTTCTCTGAATACAAACAGGACTGAAAGGGATTTCCTTCTGACTTCTAAAAGCTAACTCCCTTTCTGCAGAGGCTGGACAGAGACAGCTCCAGTCCTGGCTTTGCCAGTTTATGAATTAGTGAAAACATTGGAAAGTGAGATTATAGTGGAAGTAGTTTTTAAGGGCTTCCTGATCACAGCAGTTTGTACTGGAATCTGTTGTAATTTTCATATCTATCTTTGGTTTGCTTCCAATAACTGCTGCCTTTTGAGAAATAAAGAAGAATATAGCCATCTAAAAGAAACTGGGACATGTCTGCTGAAGCTATTGTTGTCTTGGCTTAATTTGGATTCAGGGAAATAATAAACTTCAAGAATCAGGCACTTTTTTCTTTGGGGCTTTCATTTTAATCCTCTCATCTCTATATTAAAGTTGACAAAGGTTGCAAATGAGCAGCTGTGCCTAGGCTCAAAAGAGCCATTTCTTAGTATGAATGCATTAATATTATTCACCTCAAAATCAAATGTCTTGTTGACTCCTAGTTCCAAGTTCATTGCTACAGCCTCTTATGGGACATGTCCACTCTTTCCTTGTCGTTTTATTTTAGGCTGTCAAAAGACATGAAAGCCTTGTAAGCCAGAACTTGGAGAAGAGAGCACGCTGAGAGATGAATATGCTCAGAGTCCATCTGCCAAATCCTAATTTAGAAGAAACCAGTGAAAGGAAAACAATGCTGACCATGTCATCTTTAGTCACAAGGGGAGGACCTTTGTATGTTCTCCTGGTCTGTTGTTCTACTCCTGTTATTTTGTTTTGTAGAGAACAAATAAATGGTTTTCTTAATTCTACTAATCTATCCTGTTTTGAACTGTTTATTATAGGGATTACATAAGAAGTTCCATACTGTCTCAGACCAGTGATCCCTCTAGCCCTGTATCCAAGGGGCCCGACGTTTCCTGGGGCTCTCTTTTTGCTCCCCACATACTTGAAAAGGGACTTCCTGTTGTCCTTGATGTGTTGATGGTGATCAATAGGGCTGGGTGAAGCTTTGGGTGATGATTCAATTGGGAGAAGTTTGGGCTAATTCAGTGGCCGAATCTTAAAATCTGAATCCAATCGGGACCAGTTGAAAGGTCCAAATCGATTCAAAGCTCTCCGAATCTTTGGAAGATTTGGAGAGCTTTGATGACTTGGACAGTCCCCAGTGAACTGAATGGAGTTGCAGCTGGACTTGGAGTTAGTAAGTAGGGCCAGGGGAGTGGGGGCTGTAGGAGGAGGAAGGGACCACGGGGTCCCTGCCAGCTCCGCTCTGCCCCCTCCCTGGCTGCCTGCCTGCCCCCGCTCACTGGGTGCTGCCAGGTGAGAGGGCAATCCCCGCTGCCCCCCACTGCCACGAGCTCCTCCGACCCCCCCCCACTATTCCTCCCCATGGCTGCCCCATCCAGCCCTGCTCCAGTCCTTTAAAAAAAAAAAAAAAACTGAGCAAAGCCCCGGGACTCACCGGCTCCTGCAGCAGCCTTGGGGCTTCAGGGGGCTCATGGAAGAACCCCCCATGAAGTGCAGGGCAGCGGGGGTCGCCCCCCATCTGACAGGAACGGTGAATCTGGGGGGGTTTCTCATTTTTTTCTAAAGGGCCAGAGCCACGATGGGCAGGACAGCCATGGGGGGTTGGGGCAGTGTGGGGGGGGGTTGGAGGGCTCATGCAGCATGGGGCAGTGGGGGGCAGCAGGGATTGCCCCCCGCCCGGCAGCACTCAGTGAGTTGGGGCTTTTCTTTCCCACGTGCCGGGAGCTGGGGCAGGCGGAGCAGCCATTGCCAGGGCTGGGAGAGCCGGCAGGGGATGAGCCTGGGTGATTTGGAGGTTCAGAGGTTCGGCAAGAGCCGAATCTCTAAATCCAATTCAGCCAAATCGATTCAGGACAATGATTCAAATCACTGAATTGAATCACTCTCCACTGAATCCAAAACGAATACTAGCTGCTTCACACAGGCCTAGTGATCCATGCCCACAGCTGTAGCTGGGCTACTACCACAGCCACCCCGGCCTATTCAGAAACTCAAGTGTTTCTGATCTGTCAAAATGGTAACTCCCCATTGCAGCAAGGGTGGAGTGTGACTACGAGAGCTAGGCATTTTTTCTAACTGGGAATAGCCCTATGCATCAGGCGGTGGTGACTGGGAGTTATGTCCTGTTAGGTTGTTCTCAGACGCTTCTGCTCTCGCAATGAAATGTTACAATACAGTGCTTAGTTTGGGTCAAAAGCAACATGGAGTTCCAAGGACCTGAGCCGCTTTTGAAACTCCTGGAAATCTGTCTTTTCCCCACAAGAGTGGAAAGAGGTGTCTCCTTTTGCAAGAGTTGTTCCAGGCCTCTTCTCAGAGGTTGATTGCATTTTAAGGTCCTGGGGTCTTTTCAACTTGCCCTGGCCATCTCTACCTGGAAAATGTGATGTGTTGACCTTCCAAACAGCAATCTATTGCAGTAGCGTAGTCACTGTGAGCGCTTACGGTGATATTTTTTTACAATCCTTCAGTCCCATCTACTGCTCCACATCTGACATAACCAGCGTCTAAATGCTGATTCCAGCCCTCCTCCTTATTCTGCACATGAACGGGCCATTAACACCGCTGAGGTTCCTTAATGGCTGGGTAAGTCCTGCAATGAGGATTTACTGGAGGACTGGTGTTTTGTTAGACACTAACTTGAACATTTCCTCCCACTTCTTGTAACAAGCCTGATCTTTGACAAAGTAACTACTTGGGTGGATAGGGAAATGCTGTGGATATAGTGTATCCAGACTTCAGTATGACTTTTGACAAAGTCCCATATGGCCATCTCATAAATTGGAGAAATGTGGGCTAGATAAAACTACGAAAAGGCAGATAGATAACTGGTTGGACAGGTGCAAGCAAAGGGCCTTGTCAAAACAGCAAGAAGTTTCAAGCCAAGTGCCACAGGGGTCTGTTCGGGGCCTGGTGCTGTTCAGTGTGGTTTTAACAATTTAGGTGCTGGCATAACAAACTTGCTCAAGAAGCTTTCTAACATGAAACTGGGAAGGAGTGTGGACACGGAGGATGTGAACGCAATTCAAAGGATCTTGGCAGACTGGAAAGCTGGGCTGGCGCTAACAGGATGAAGTCCCATGTGGACAAATGCAAGGTGCAACACTTCAGGAGGACTAATAAAAAACTAGAGGTGTACCAATACGTCAGTCCAATATCAGATCAGTACCGGTATAAAGAAAACTGGCTGTATAGGTTATCTGCCTGATGAAGACGATAGTTTGGCTGATAAACACCCGAGCTGTGCAAAGCTACAGAGCGGCACTCAGGCAGCAAGGAGCAGAGCCACCAGCGTGGACAGCGGCCTCCGGCTGGTGAGCCTAGTGTGGTGGAAGGGGAGGGAGGAGGGAAGGGGCATGGGTGGGGGCAGACCAGCGCTCCCCATGGTGAGGAAAGGGGCAGTGGCAGGCGCTGCTCAGGTGGGTGGGGGAGGGCAGAGCCACAGCTCATTGAGAGGAGGCAGCCCCCACCACTGCTTGCACCCCAGGAGGTCATGGGGGGGCAGGCGTGTGCCCCCCGGATCCGCACGGGGTGGGGCAGGGCAGGGCAGGCTGCAACTGGGGTGCGTGGGGCTCTTCTCAGTGGGGGGCAGCGCTGTGGCTCCTGGGGGAGGCAGCTCTCAGCACTGCTTGCACCCCAGGAGGGCACAAGGGGGCATGTACCCCCCATATCTGCATGGAGCGGGGCTCTTGGAGTGGGCACCAGACGCACTGGGAGGATGCTGCATCCATCCTAAATTTCACTGCTGCCACCAGCCGCCCAGCGCAGCCCTGGCTGTTCCTGATGCGTGCGTGGAGGCGGGACATCGAGCTGGGGATGCACCAGGCAGCTGGTGGCAGCAGCACTGGCAGCAGCGCAGCGGCAAAATTTGGGATGGATGCACCATCCTCCCAGTGCCTTTGGTGCCCACTCCAAGAAGAGCCCTGCGCAGCTCCAGCTGCAGCCTGCCCCGCCTCATGCAGATCTGGGGGGCACATGCCCCCCTGTGCCCTCCTGGGGTGCAAGTAGTGTTGGGAGCTGCCTCCCTCACACACCCCCATGAGCCGCAGCTCTGCCTCCGCCCCTGCCCCCTCCCTCACCATGGGGGGCATTGATCTGCACCCCCATGCCCTTTCCCTCCCCTCTCCCCTTCTGCCACACCCGACTTACCAGCTGGAGGCAGCTGTATTGGAAATAGGATTGGTATCGGCCAATATGCCTCCTTAAATATCAACTATTGGTATCAGCCCCTAAAATCTCTATTGGTGCACCTTTTTAAAAAACACAGATACAAAATGAGTGTCACCTGGCTGGATGACAGCACTGTGAAGAGTGTCTGGTAGACCACGGACAACAGGAGTCTGCAGTATGATGCCGCTGTACAAGAGGCAAATGTAGTTTCGGGCTGTGTCAATGGAGGCATTAGGTACAAGACACAGGAGGTGATGGTGCTCCTCCTCAACCCAGCAATGATCAGGCCTCACTTGGACGAATGATTGCACAGGTGGGTTCTACATTTTAAAAAGGATGTGGAGAAGTTAGAGAGGGTCCAGAGGTGGGCAACAGAGATGATAAAGGGCTTGGCAAGCAAGTCATACGAGGAGAGGTTGAAGGAGCTAGACAATACTCAAGGAAAAGGCACTGAAGAGGGGACATGGTAGCAGTCTCCAAATACTTGAAGGGCTGCCATAAAGTAGAGGGAAAGCAACTTGTCTCTCCTCCTGAAGAGATGATGTGGAGCAATGACTCGAAGCTGTTGCAAAGTAATTTAGATGGGATCAGAAAAACATCTCGACTGAGAATAGTGGTGCAGTGTAATGCAAGACTGCCTAGGGAAGCTGTGGACTCTCCATCACTGGAGGTGTTCAGAAAGAAGGTGGACAGCCACTGGTTGGGGATGACCTAGACTAGTGGTTCCCAACCTGTGATAGGCGTGCCACCAGTGGTACAGAGATGACCTGGAAGTGGTATGTGGAAGGCCGGGGGGAGGGGCTGTACACACCCAGAGCCCAGCAACAGCCTGCTACACACAGCCAGGAACACAGCACCATGTGTGGAGCAGCACCCAGCAGGTAAGTGTGTTGGGGGAAAGAGGGGTAGATCAAGGCCCTCATGGTGAGGGAGGCAGAGGAACAGAGGCAGGGGCTGGAGTGAATGGGGCTCCAGGGTGGGTGGTGGGATGGTCAGAGCCCAGGTGGTTCATCCAAGGGTGTAGAGTGGGGCTCCCTGCCATTGCATGCACCCCAGGGAGGCATGTGAGGCATATGCCCCTTGGATCTGTGCGTGGGGCAGAGGTGGGCGACCACTCCATGCCGGGTTCTGCACCGTACTGCTGGTTGCTGCTGCAGCTGCCCCACTACCGCCACCTCGCCCCATGGGATACTAGCAGCCAATTGCAGAGCAGGAAAGGGAGGGGTCCCCCAGCATCTGATCGGCAAAGCCAGAAGTGCTGCTGGCACATCTCTTGGCATCCCCACTCCCCGGCCAGTGAGGGCCAATCTCAGGGGGGCATGCGCCCCCACTACACAACACCTGTGCCAGGATCCCATTCACCCCCACCCGTGCTCTTCCTCCACTTCTTCCCTTACTGCAAAGGCCTTGATCTGCCCCTCTCCCCACCCCTCCACAGACTTACCTACTGGGTGCTGTGTGTGTGCATGCATGCGTGCGTGCGTGTCACTCTCAACTCAGAGCCCCCTTATCCCTGCTGCTGTCTCTCACTCCTGACTCCCAACACCCTGCATCCTGCCAGAGCGTGCAGGATTCCCCTCCTCCTGAGGCTCCAACCCCCCCCCACACACCTACAGCCCCCATTCCTTCATAAATTACACACACACACACAATCCCCACCCCCAACCCTACAAAGCACCTATATAATATTGAGTTTTTCTGCGCATCATTTTGCATTTTAGCTGCGATTAAAATTGCCATTAATTGCAACTAATTTTTTTAATTGCACAATTCATCGCGATCAATTTTTTTAATTGTTTGACAGCCCTAATAAATGCCTCTGAAGAGTTCCAGTGAAGTCACAGCTTTCTAGGTGCTCAGAGCCACTTAAATTCAGGTCAACTTTACACACATGTAGGCAAATCCAGGGGGCACAGGCCAAAGCCCTGGGAGCCCCCATGCCCCTGGACAAGCTGCCTGGGTTCCAGCCATCCCACAGCCCACCTGGGGGCCCCAGCTTCTGCCCTACCGCCTCCCCCACCACGAGGGCCTTGCTCTGTCCCCCCGCCCCACACACACGCTCACCTGCTGGGCAGTGTCTGTGTAGTAGCACAGTAAAAGTATCTTTTAAGCTTAAGTTTTACTCAGCCCCCCCCCAATAATATTTTCTTCCGCCTACGAGGATACACATACATATGCCAGCACTTGCACCCCTAGGTGTAGAATCATCTGCAATGGAAAGGGGGCTGACTTCAACTTCTCTGAAGAGAAAGCACACTGAAACAAAGGGGACCTCTGAGGTGTTAAGCGAGTTGGGCCTTGAAGAAGCTGCTGAATTACCAGAAAGTAGTACAGCTCACCCTTGTGGGATTAAGTCCGAAGGCCACTGGCATTGTTAAAAGATGCCTGGCTGCTGCAACACTTGGTAAGCACAAGATTACCCAGGTGTGATCCCAGCTCTTTGGAATCTGGATTTACCTGGAGCGCTGAAGAAAGTGAACCAATACCTCAGTGCATGATTTGCTATGAACTCCTGTCAAACCATTGCATGAAACCTTCACTTATTCAGCGGCACCTTCATACAAAGCATAACTCTTTTAAAGACAAACCTCTTGATTTTTTTTAAAAAGAAAACTCAGCCAGTTCCAAGATGGTAAAAAAAACCAATCACCACTCTAAGTGGTGTTAATGTAAGGGCTTTGGGAACATCATATAAAGTAAGTTTAAGGCGAGACTCTCATGCTCCCTGCTGCAAAAGACATTGTTTAATCTGTTTTTGGAGAGACATTTGCAAAACAGCTGGATGATGTTCCTTTGTCAAACACAGTATCAAGAAGAGTTGAAGATACAGCTTATCAAGTGAAAGAAAAACTAATTGAAAGCCTCAAGAAAAGTAAGTACTGGTCATTGCAATCAGATGGAAGTACAGATATGGCTAATTTTGCTCAACTTCTTGCATATGTAAGGTTTGAAGCAGATATGGCAATTACAGATGATTTTTTGTTTTGTGAAGCTCTGTCAAGTTGTACAACAGCAGAACAGATTTTCAAGAAACTGGATAACTTCATAACCGACAATGGATGACAGTGGCAAAATTGTATTGGTGTATGCACTGCTGAGGCACGAGCCACGACTGGCACGTCAGGAGGCGTTCTGTCAAAAGTAAGAGAAGTTGCACCGGCTGCCAAATTCATGCGCCGCAGCGTACATCGTGCGGCTCCAGCAGCCAAGACAATGCCTGCCAATCTCAAGGTCATTTTAGATCAGGCAGTAAAGGTGGCCAACTTTGTCAAAGCAAGGCCACTCAATTCACAGTTGGTTCCTTTTCCATGCAATTAAATGGGGAATGAGCATGAAAAAATGGTGCTTTACTTTAAACTCCTCACAGCCCTGTGCCAAGCCCAAGTCATGCCCAGTGGAGGCAGTGTATTAGTTGGCCTGCTCAATGTCTGTATAGCTTGGGCACTTCAGTGAGGCTTTTTTGGCATTTTTAACTAATAGCTAATTGACTCAGCTTTAGATAACAGCACCAAAAAGCCGCACTGAAGCGTCCATTCTATACAGATGCTGCCAAGCCGGGTCGAAATAATGCGCTGTTCACTGGGGACGCGTAGGGGGTGCACACGGGTGCACGTGCACCCCCTGAGACTGGTTGCTGGTGCCAGCGCCTGTCGGCAGCTGCTGCTCGCCATCCCCCCACCGCCGGCAGTGTCTGCAGGCAGTCGCTGCCAGTGGTCGCTGACTGCTGATCGCCACCCTCCCTCCCACACTCCCTCCCCCTGCCAACACCACTGCAGCCGCCTGCAAGCGGCCCCTGCTCACCACCCCGCACCCTGGCAGCATCCGCGGACTGTCGCTGGTCACTGCTGGCAGCCACCGCCAGGCGTCTGCAGAGGGTTGCCGACTGCTGGTCGGCCGCTCCCCACCCCGCTGTGGCCACCGCCTGCGGGCGGTCGTTGTGCCCCCAGCCTCAGGAGGCCCGAGGCATCGCTGGCGCTGCTGCTTCCAGTAAAGGGCTTTTTTTGGTTTGTTTTTTAACATCTGCAATTAACCAGGGTGGCTGACAGCCGGCCGGCACCATAGCATGATAGCAAGTTTTGAAGAGTGTAAGGCCGGAAGGGACAAGCAGGGCTTGTGTATATTGGAGGCCATTAAGCTTCACCCAAAATAAGAGGCACCATAAACTCCAAGATGTCTGCAAAGGCAGGAAGCTAGTTAGATGAAGTATACGTGAAAATGCCTCAGTGCCCTGGAGATCTGACCTGGAGGAAACACTTCTGAGGCCCCGAATCTGTCAGTCAAGATGATTTTGGCCCTGTGAACACAACACGCCAACCAGGCACCTGGCAGGTTCTCTTTACCACGTCAGAAGTATCGGCCCCAAAAATACAAACCTGTCCTGTACCCCACACCCAGCCATCTCCAATCTCTAATACTCCAGAGAAAGGCATGCCTTCCTCCTGATCAGAGGCCAACTCATGTATTGCAAGGGAGGTGTGGTAAATAAAGGTGACCAAATGCCGGCAAGCTGTGCTCGCTGCACGGGGAAACAGCGGGTGCAGCCCAATCAGCCACGCGAAGCATGCTTGCAGCAAAATCCCTGCGAAAAGCGCACGAATGAAAGACCCGATCTAACTGGCTGTTGGGACAGCGTAAAAACAAAGCCCGGGAAAAGGGAAGACGGGACCTACACGACAACGGAGAGGCCTGATCACCCTGGCCGAGGTCCTGCGTCCACGGCTCCCTTCCCCCCGGACGCCCCCATCGGATAGGTTGCATCGGACAGGTGTTAAAGAGCTCTCGAGTGCCCTACGGTTTGAGGTTTTCCGGTTCCGGAGATTGTCGTAAAGGGAACTGCCGGCGCGGATGTGCGTACGAGGCATTTCAGTGCTTCGCGGTGGATTTTATGGAGTGAGTCTACGGTGTATTCTGGTTGTAAGTAAAGCATTTATTTCTTACATTGTCTTTGGATTTTGGGACGGGAAAGGAGAAGCAGGGCGAAACGTTCCTGAACCCTTGCGTCCCCGGCCTGTTCGAATTAAGGGGCTAATCACCGCCCCCCCCCCCCCCAATTCCTCCCCACAGGAGGGAGCAGGTGGGCAGGCATTCCTGCTCATCTCTTCAAGCAACTGGTTACAGTCTCAAAGCAAAACTAGAAAGACCCAGATCTCCCTACCTCCCCTCAGTTAAAGAATTTCTCCCAATTTTACCGTAATTTTATGTCATCCTCTAGACTAGAGATAAAAATACTGGATGGTGTTGGACAAGAACTTATCCCATGCGGGGGTCCCCTAAAAACTGCTCTTCTATTGATCGTGTCCATTCCAGATTTCAGGGAGCTAGTGTTTCATCCAATTAGCGATCGCTGTTGATTCAAATTAATGCACATTTTTTGGGTGTATCAGAACGCCCTGCAATATTAGGAGAAAGCAAAACTATAAAATAACAATATTTTTAATCCTGTCAAAAGCATTGTTTGATCAGACTGATCTTCAGTGTAATTAGTTAAATGGTATTCATTATATCTGTAGGCTGTAGCAATTTGCTCAGACTCCTGAATTAATTGCAACATTTTTTTACCTGGGATTGATATCAAGCTGACTCAACTTCTTGCATCATCTCTTTTTAAAATACCAAACCATGTGTAGTCCTTTGGTCCTCTGGAATTTCCCCAGTTCTCTCCAGACATGGTAAACATCGGCACGAGTGGTTCAGGGACTGCCTCACTTTTGAGACTCCAGGGTATATGCTTATCCAGCCTTGTTGATCTAAAAATATTGTGATGTTGCCGATGTCTGTTTTGCTACCGACGATACATTTTCTGTCCAAGAGAGGACTTCATATGACGTTGCATGCAGCTTTTTGCTTCATTCCAAACACAGGACAGAAAAAGGTATTGAACACATCTGCTTCTACCTTCGTCTAATTTACAATTTTGCTGTCTATCTGGATCAGAGCTGCTCAGCCTCTGGCCCTTAGGCCTGATCCAGCCCACAGAGTCATGTGATCCAGTCCAGAAATTTAGCAGTGGAGAAGCGGGGGTAATTAATATTGCCACCATATGCACTCCACTGCATGGAGTCACAACCTAATCCTGCTGTGCAGAAATGGCCGGCCCAGAGCCCAACACGGCCGTGGGGGGATCAGCCCTGGTTGGGCTGCTCCTACATGGAGAGCCTATCCGACTTGCCTGGGTGAGCAGGATCTGCCCCATTTCTCTACTTGCCCCCCTGCCAGACTCACCGCCGGGCCTTGGAGCCCTCATTCTGGGCACAGAGATTCCTGCAGTCTCCCTGCCCTGGGTATCACGCAGCCGCCTGCTATCACCTCCCGGATGCCACAGATGCTCAGAGCTGGTGAGCGGGCAGTGCCAAGCTCCACTGCACTCCCCGCACCGCTGGGAAGCACGCACACCAGGCAGCGGTGTGCTCGGCACAGAGCAGCAAGTGAATCTCTGTCAGCCTAGCCAGGGCTGATCCCACATGACTGGATCGGGTCCTGCCAGGCGGCTGGAACAGGCCCCAACTTGGCCACCCCTGCACACCCAACTGGACCCATGGGCTGGATCCACCTGGCCCGACAGGTGTGCCCTGGCCAGCAGTGGCCAAGCAGCAGCTCAGACTTGCAGGCAAGAAAGGCAGAGGCAGCCTGTGGCCTGTCCAGGAGGGCACACAGCCTGTGCAACACAGGGCCCGCTGTGCTCTTATGCTGGGGCAGGGCAGACCCAGCACTAAACTTAGTGCTGGATCTCATTCACACGTGTGTTACTGCACATTAACTAATCACACCTAAATTTGATACCGGCAAATGCAGGTATCAAATTTAGTCACCATTAGCTATTTTTACTGTGCAGTAATGGCACACACATGTAGATGCGTGTCCATAGTGTGCAATAAACTAAGCCAATGTGCAGTAACGTGTCTCGGGTAGACGCACTCAGTAGGCTTTCAACTCCTGGTGCTGCAGCAGTGCCACTGACTCTTTTGCAGGCTTCCGATAAAGAATTTCTTCCTTGTTTCTCTTTCTTTATGTATTTCTCCTTTGGACTCCATTTTGGACCTTCTAATTCCCCATTTACTTAGTGCCTGCCATAATACACACACCCTGACTATCATCTTCAGTAGCATACCATACATCACTTTTGAAGGATTTCTGTTTGGCTTAGGTCCTCTTTTAATCTTGGTCTGCCCATTTCCTTTTTTCACAATGGTAGCATCCATGCCACCCACTGCTTTCAGGCTTTAAATCTGTTTATTTTCAGCTCTAGGAGCATTTTGACTGGTCATCTTATTTTACTGAAATCTCCTTTTGTCAAGCTTACCCCAGGCCATCACTTTTTGGCACTCCACTTGCCCCTTGAAGGTTGAACTTAATCATACAATACATTGTCCGATAGCTTTTTTGACATGCTCAAGAAATAGTTGCTCAACGTAGTGATCTCTTCAAGAAAGTGCATCTCCAAACTTTCTCCTTTAATGCAGAGTTTGTGTGTTGTCAAATGGACCATCATTTTGCAGCCTGCTTGCTCCCCCCCTCAGCACTGTGTACTCCAAGGCTGCCCCTTCTTGATTTGGAGGGCAGGCAACATTACTCAGGCTTGAGATTGTAACGTATTTGGCTTGGAAGCTCTCTTCTGTTGAAAGGTTGACTATTCTAAGTCGTTTAAAAACCAGATTTATTGGATTGCTTTATAATCGGATGTGCTGCTGCATGACAGCATAAAGCAGGATTACAGCCTTCAAAACTAGAGTCATTTAAACAACAGGTTCTTTGGGTACAGTTTTTGGAAGAAAACAAGATCAGTACTTCTTAAAGTTGACACATTCGAAGAATGTGGCAATCCCAACTCTCCTCCCCAGTTCTGCAGGGACCCGGCACCCAGACAGAGGCAGCCTCTTCTGTAGCGCCTGCAATGTAACTGTGGATGCACCAAGGAAAATCGGCATAAATCAACACTTAAGAGTCCAAGGTACACATGAAGAGAAAGGATGGTGGAGAGGTTGAAGGTCAGAGCAAGAAGCAATCCACTATACCATCCCTGTTTAAAGGGACCACAGACAGCAGCTTGGCGAGGCAAGGGGGCATTTTCTGTCATGGAAGTATTTGCAGTGGCAAACATCCTGCTGGAGAAACTTGATCACCTGAAGTTAAGGCACTACCTGAACCAAAATGTCTCAATGCTGGCAGTTTTCTGTGTGCCAACAAGCTTCACCAGGACTATTTCCCTGCAGCGATTGCTTCACACAGAGTCTAGTAAGGCTTTTTTGGCAGAATACCATTCCTTTTCCATTGTGGCTGATGAAGCCACTGACCCTCAGGATAACTACATGCTACACATCTTGCTTGTACCAAGGAACTGGACCAAGCAGGACCTGCCTGTGTTTTAAACTAGAGGCAATCCACCTCACCTCTGTTAATTTTTGCACTGTGTCCCAAGCAATTGTGCAGGTTGTCAACTATGGTGTAGAATTTAACAAGATCTCAGCATTTCTGTCGGACAATGCCATGTACATAGATGTATTGATGTTAGGGTCAGAAGGAGTATCGGTAGGTCATCAAGTCCGACCTTCTGCCCTGGGCAGGAAAGAGCACTGGGGTCAGATGACCCCAGCTAGGTGCCTGTCCAGTCTCCTCTTGAAGATCCCCAAGGTAGGGGAGAAAACTGCCTCCCTTGCAAGCCCATTCTTGACTCTGGCAACTCTTACTGTGAAGTTCTTTCAACTTAAATCTGCTCTGCATCAATTTGTGGTCATTGTTCCTAGTTACTCCAGGGGGTGCCCTAGTAAATAGAGTATCTCCTATTCCCTGCTGCCCTCCCCTGATGAAGCCACAAGAACACCTCTCAGCCTTCTCTTGCGAAGGTGGAAGGGATCTAGGTCCCTCAGTCTCTCCTCGTAGGGCCTTGCCTGCAGGCCTCTCACCACGAGTGGCCTCCTCTGAACCGTCTCAAAATTCTCTGCATCCCTCTTGAAGTGCGGCGCCCAAAACTGGACGCAGTGCTCCAACTGCAGCCTGACCAGTGCCACACAGAAAGGAAGTATTACCTCCCCTGGACCTGTTCGTCATGCATCTAAGGCATGATAAAGTGATCACTTCATCACACTGATGACTCATGTTCATCTTGGAGTCAACTATGACTCTAAGATCCCTTTCTGCTGCTGTGCTGTGAGAAGGTCGTCTCCCAGCCTGTAAGTGTGCTTGTGTTTCTTTTTGCCCATGTGCAGCGCTTTGCACTTGTCTTTGTTGAACTACATCCTAGTTCATCCTGCCCATTTTTCCAACCTGTCCAGATCTGCCTGGATCCATTCCCTACACTCTGGTGTGTTAACTTACCCCATAATTTGGTATCATCTGCAAACTTGGACAGGGTGCTCTCCATGTCCATGTTCAAGTCACTGATGAAGACATCGAATAGCATCAGTCCAAGGACTAAGCCTTGTGGGACTCCACTGCCCACATCTTTCCAGGTCAATATCGACTTGTCAACCATCACTCTACAGGTAATGGTAGGGTAAACTCTAGGGGTAATGGGTAACCCCTAAGCTAATTTGCCACCCACCTGACTGTGTAATTATCTATATCACAGCCTCTCAGTTTATTTAGAAGAACAGAATGAGATACTGTATCAAAGGCCTTCTTAAAGTCTACGTATAGACTGGTCATAAAAAGAAACAAGGTTAGTCAGGCAGGATCTACCTGAAATGAATCTGTGCTGATTTCCTTTCAGCATTATTTCTCCTGCTGTGCTCCCACAAATGTGATTCTTAATAATTTTCTCCAGAGTTTTCCCAAGGATAGAGGTGACCCTAACTGTCCTATAGTTTCCCATGCAAGGCTTTGTTTGTTGTGCTCCAAGGAATGCTGCCCAACACTGCTCATGTCACCTGCAATGTGCACATTCTGTCCCTAGTAAGTGACATCTGGCATGTGCAGTTTCCCAAGGTGGATAACTTGATGTCTTCTTTCAAGAAAGCCCTCAAATACTGTCCAGGTGGTCAGGTTCAGTACAGGGAGACCTTCGCCCAGCCAAAGGGGGAACTTGCATGGCACTGTCACTGCCATCGGTCTGTACTCACATGGTGAAATTCCTGGTTCAGCATGGTCCGTTACAATGGCAAGGTGTGGAAATCACACCCAGCACACAGCGCATGCTTAAAGTCATGATCTCTTAGGGTGAAGTGACATTTAAGATCAAGTAACATTTGTGGATGACAAATGCCAGCCAGTTTGTGAAGCTCCTGACCTGGTTTGAAGGCCAGCAGGCTGTGGTTTACTATGCACACAAGGTAATGGATTTAATAAGCTGGGTCAAAGACAGGGCATCACAAGAATTGTCAAACCAGTGCAGAAGGTACCTAATCCAGGCAGTAGTGGTAAAGCTGAACTATTACTCCATACATGACCCATCACTGCCACCACAGTTCCAGACCTTGGCCACTCGAAATGTGAAGAAGTTCTTCCTAATGTCCGGTCTAAATCTGCTCTCTGCTAGCTTGTGGCCATTATTTCTGGTAACCCCTGGGGGTGCCTTGGTGAGTAGAGCCCCACCAATTCCCTCCTGCGCCCCCATGATGAATTTATAGGCAGTTACAAGGTCACCTCTCAACCTTCTCTTGTGGAGGCTCAAGAGATCCAGATGCCCCAGTCTCTCCTTGTAGAGCTTGGCCTGCAAGCCCTTAACCATACAAGTGGCCCTCTTCAGGTTATCCACATCCCTCTTGAAGTGTGGGGCCCAAAACTGGACGCATCCCAAATGGGGTCTGACCAGTGCCCAATAGAGGGGAACTATCACCTCCTTGGTTCTGCTTGTCATGCATCTGCTGATGCACGATAAAGTGCAGTTAGCTTTCCTGATGGTTTCATCATACTGACGATTCAAGTTCATCTTGGAGTCCACTCCCTAGGTGCAGCACTTTGCATTTCTCCTTGTTGAATTGCATTCTGTTGTTTTCTGCCCATTTGTCCAACCTGTCCAGGTCTGCCTGTAGTTGTTCCCAGCCCTCTGGTGTGTCCACTTCTCCCTAGTTTTGTATCATCTTCAAACTTGGACAGAGAACACTTCATTCCCTTGTCCAAGTCACTGATGAAGACATTGAAGAGTATTGGTCCAAGGACCGAGCCCTGCAGAACCTCACTGCCCACACCCTTCCAGGTTGATAGCAACCCATCCATGACCACTCTGGGTCCTGCTGAGCTCTCACATATATGAGCCTTAATAATCTTTTCAAAGACTTTGCCAAGGATGGAGGTGAGACTGACTGTTGCTTGTATCCACCTTCCTCGAAAATATGGACCACCCTTTTCCAGTCCTCCAGGACCTGGCCCATGCGCCATGAGTGCTCAAATATTCTTGCCAGTGGCTGTGCAATGATATCAACCAGTGCCTTCAGTACCCTCGGATGGAGCTCATCCGGGCCTGCTGACTTAGTGCAGAGTCACTTGGAAGGACTGAATGCGTTTATCTCAGGGTCAATGCTTGGTAGTCTAGTGCCCTGCTGTTGTCTCTCTGTGATCCCATTGTGAGACTTGTCCTGCCCCTCACTTAGGAGCACTGAGGCAAAGAACTCATTGAGGAGTTCAGCCTTGTCCCCCCTGTCCGTCACCAATTGCTTTTGCCCATTCAGTAGTGGTCGTATACTACCCTGGGCCTTCTTTTTACTCCCTATATATCTGAAAAACAATTTTTTGTTATCCTTAACTTGGGATGCCATCCTCAGCTCCATGGTAGCTTTGGCCTTTCTAAGTGCCTCCCTACAACTGAGAGCTGAGGAGGCATTCTCCTCTTTAGTAATTTATCCCTGTTTCCACTCCTTATATGCCCCCCTTTTTTGCCCTTAGGGTGCTCTGGATTTCTCTGGTTAGCCAAGGAAGCCTTTTGGCCCTTTTCCCCCCACATTCAGATCATCTCCCTCTGTGCCTAAAGGATTGCTTCCTTAAGGCACAGCCACCCTTCCTGGGCTCCCATCTCACCAAACCTCTTACTCTGCAGTGCATCATTGACTAAATGCCTGAGCTCGCTGAAGTCAGCCTTCCTAAAGTTTAGCACTTCCAGCCTACTAGTTACCTTTCCCACTCTACGCCTCATGCTGAATTCTATTATTTGGTGAATAATAGAATTGGGTCAGGGCCGTGCGTTGCCCCCACCTGTACTGTGGGGCACTGGGAGTAAGCAGGTGTGGGAGCAGGGCAGCAGGAGTACAGGGTCCCAGCTGGCAGGGGCTCTATGGAGCCAGGCCAGCTCCCTGCTGGCACAGCCCAGCCCAGCCCAGCTACACAGACCCCTGCCAGCCTGCGCCCCACTCTGGGCCCCACCAGTGCTGGCCCTGGGACGTTAGTTCCAAGACATTGGGACACTGATCCCAAGATGGTGACCAGGGGGCAGTGCACCTGTCAAGGGGTGGGGCTACCCATGCGACCCTCGACAGCTTGCCACAACTTGGTAAGCGGCCCTCCACCCGAAATAATTGCCCACTGCTGCCTGGGCACTAAGCTCAGACCACAAAATTAGAAGGCAGCTGCCCCAAATATGGTAGATCCTTATTTATCAGTACTTACACAGTCAGAACATTTCAAAATAGGTGCTTTATCTCCAGTCTATTGCAATAAAGGCTATGGGAGAGGGTGAGAACATTAACAAATTCTCATTGCAACAGTGTGGCCAAACTGAAAGAATTTAAATAGTTCTTGAGACCTAGGCTCTATTTTGGCTTTGATACTGGTGTGCCAAATAACTTTGGGAACATCACCCTGCTTCTCCATTTAAAACAGGGAAGATTTAAAAAAAAGTGTCATTGCCTACACATAGAACTAGATAGTGCTCACATGCAAAGCCATACAACTTCAGCTGCCTAAATAGCATAACTGTCACAAAAAACACTTCTCACTTGGTAAAATAACTAGGACATTACATGGCAATAACCTCCATTAACACAGTTCAGGTTGTCCTATGGTATTCTGTCCTCTTTGAACCATCAAAATTCAGTAGCACTCAAATGTCTGGAAATCAAGAAATGAAGAGTTGAGGTAAAAGTACTTGCCAAAACAACATTAACTGTGCCCTCCTTGAGCAATGACTCCAATACATCAATAACACATATACTTGCACTGCCTTTGTAGATGGTGCACATCACTTGGGAAATAAGGCAGGTAACTGCATCATAGTGCTGCCTTCTCTTTTTCAGAGAAAACATATTCTTAGGTTATTAAATACAGTAACATCCAACAAAATAAATACAGCTGGAGTGCATACACATAATTCCAGTGTCTAGTATAAGCTTCAAGGACAAACATAAGATTGCATTGGTGCATACCTGTCTGGATTGCCTCGTTTTCAAGTGTCACTGAATTCACCAGTCTATAGTAATGTTGTAGTAGATATAACTGTTGAGGGAATATGCAAGAAGCAAGGTATCTGAATCAGCTTACAGAGGGGAGAGATGTTGCATAAGATTGTGGGTGCAAAATGCCCTTCCCTCAGGTCTGGAAAAGTAGATATGGCTTCACCTAAATACCAATTAGAGCAATTGCTTGTGGTTAATCCTATGGCAGAATACCATCTCTGTCTCTCGCCAAACTCTGCCACCTGACAATCTGGTTACCATGGTCACTGCAGAGGGCAGACATCCCATGGGCTCCAGGTAGTCCTGAGCTGGATACATTCCTGAGGAAGGGGGGAAACCTGCTCTGTCTACATGACTGGCCTCACACACCTGAGTGGGGGCTTAAACTCCCTATTGTTCAAAGCAATGCCAACCTGACCGGGAGGGGGCTAAAGACCCTACCAGTCTACCTGACAACCAGTGATGCATTTCAAATTGGTTGCTGGCAGCCAACAGTTGCTGGCCTAAATTGGATCAGGTAAATGAGGTCATAAGGTCTATATAACTTAAGGACTGCCCAGGAGGACGAGCAATAGCCATGATGAAAACTCATAGAGTGCCTGCTTCCAGAGGGAATCTCCACCTGCCTCTGGATGATACTTGTGAGTAAGCTACCTGAGATCTAACTAGATATATAGCTTGCAGTAACTCAGATGGGTGATCAAAGGCTACCATGCCACTTTGCTCTAAGCGATTTATCTTGATATTGCTCTACCCTGTACACTATTCCAAACCTACTTCTTGTAACCAATAAAGTTCTCCTTTGTATTTAGCATGGGAGACTTATTGGAAGAGGGCCTAGATTATGCCTTGGGGTCCCCTTGGTTCAGCTGACTAAAGGAGATCACTATTTGTCCTTCAGACTGAGGGAAGCACCCAAAGTTCTTGCAGTGGGTTAAGCACTCTCAGGGGCTTATAGGCCTGTGTTTCCCAGAGGGCACATGTCTAGGATCAGTCCAGACTCTGGGTGGTGGCAGCCGTACCCCCAGGCTAGCAGGTGTGCTCCAAGAAGGGGGTCAGCCGGACGCGAGGCACCCCAGGGAGGCACTCGGAGCCTGGAAGATGGTTGGGCGCAGGGAGGTGGGTGGCTCAGCACAGGAGCACCCCCTACTGGCCCACCACAAATCCCATGCTGTCAATGACAGCGATTGCTTAAAAAGCACGTAGAAAACCTGTGGAACAAAAAGAAATTCAACAGAAGTAATGACAGAACAATTAAAGGACAGTTTATTGTTCCAACTGTCCTACTAGAGTGAGACAGCTGGAACACATAAACCTTATGTAAATAAACCCATTCAAAAGGAAAAAGGGCCATTATAACCTGTGTATCAGAGAGGTTAAGAGAGGGAGATCTAAGATTCATGGAGGCAGCCTTTGTGTTAGGTATGTTTCAGTGAATCCGTACAGATTTAACTGCATTTTTTTTCCACACAGAATTATTGAATACTTCATATACAACACTACTTCCCAACCTCAACTCAGTGGAGGCATCCACACGTGTGCTTTACTGTGGACTTGCCTAATTAGCTCTGCACTAAAGTGTCACCATCTACGTGTGCAGTGCTATTAGGCCAGATTAATTAACTCCATTGCAATGCATGTGTAGAGGGTGATTAGGGCTGGCTGGGGCATGAGTGTGTTATGGTGAGGGGCTGCCTTTGCAACCCAGCCAGCCCTTTCACAGCATATTGAGCTGGGGCAGAGCGGCTCCGGGCTGGCACGCTGTGCTGCCCCAGCTCAGCGTGCTGTGGTCCTGGGTGCAAATGCTGAATCCAAGAGCAATAAATGATGACACAAGCTGTGCTGGTGTTTATTCAGGTGCACTGTATGTGTAGATGCACCCATTTTGTCTCAACATAGCATTTATTGAGAAGTAGTGAACAGTATTATTTTGAAGTCAGGCAAAAGGCAGAGCATGGTAGTACCTTAGAGTCTAGTTCAGAAAGACGTGAGCAACAACCTATGAAAAGTATCTGACAAAGTAAGCTGTCACCTATCAAAGTGTATGCATCAGTCTGTAAAGTGGCATCCATCCCTGTCTTCTGCACAGCATTTATTATTTCACCATACCTCCATAAAGCCTATTATAGGGTGTTTAACTGGTAATACATGGGCCATCTGTAGTCCCCAAGGAGTCTCTAAAAGAAGTCTTAGAACAAATCAATAAATTAAATATTCATTAGCAGGGATCTGGGTTTTCCAATTTCCCATGGAAAAACAGAGTAAACTGCAGATTTTACCTTTTACCAGAGGCAAACGTGGATTATTCATTTTACAAGGGAAACGCATACAGATTTGGGGGGCATGGGTCCCCCCTACCCCCAGGGAGTGTGTGTGGTGGGGAGCTGCCCACAGCAGGCGGGAGTGGGGGAAGGGGGCAGTGGACCCGGGTCAGTCGCCCTGGCACCTGAGGGTCCACTTCAGTAGGTCTAGGAGAGCAGGGGCTGTGGGTGGGGAGGAGGGGCACCAGCAATTGGGGGGGGGAGGGGGAGTGAGAGGCACAAGCAAGGCCAGTAGGGCTGTAGGGAGGTTTGGGGGGGCCTTTAATTTTAATGACAGATTTTGGAATTTTTATTAGAGAATTTGCTATTTTTTAGTGGAGAATTGGGTATTTTTTTTATCAGGGAAAACCAGGATCCCTGCTCATTAATCACTGAGACTGGATGGCATTGGTATAATCATAGAGAAATAAGGCTGGAAGGGACTTCTAGATGTCGTGTAGTTTAGTGGTTCTCAACTGTTTGCTATTTTTTCCAGGACCGATTTGTAAACACCGATGTCCAGCCCTGAGCCAGTAGACAGTTTAAGTAGAAAGCAGCTCCCTGGCCCTGCTGGTGCCCCTTACTTCCAACCCACAGCTCCCCACCCCTGTTAATGCCCCTCACTTCTGATGTGCTGCCCCGCGCCCCCAGCCCTTCAGTGTAGGGCATGGGGGAAGCAGGGACACGTGCCCCTGCAGATTTGTGCATTCACGGTGGGCACAGAGCTGCAGCCTGGCTGGACCAGCACAGGCAGGGGCCACCTCCATGGCCCGGCAGGCAGGACTCAACACAGGAGGGCAACAAGGCTCATTGCTGCTGCCACCACTGGAGCCCCCATGCCCGCCATGCTGCCAGCAGTGTGAGGAGTAATGGTGGGGAGGGGGATGCTGCACTGCCCTCACCTTCTCCTGCCACCAGCCACTTGGATGCTGGGCTGCCATTCCCCTCAGGCCACAGCTCTACCCTAAAGAGGAGAGAGGACGTAGGGTGGGCTGGAAGGCCTGTGCCCTCCTGCCCCAACGCGTTATCTATGCGCCCCCCAGAGACTTACCTGTGGGGAGTTGCTCTCCATGCTGCCTGGCTGCCACATGCGTATGCATGTGAGCACATGCATGTGGCACCCTCCCTGACTGACCTTTCACTCCCCACAGTCTCAAGCAGCCCCTTGCAGGGTGGAGCTCTGAAGCCTGCAAGGGTAGCCTCCAATTTTTCACATTTTTCTGCCTCAAAGGAGAATTCATTTTTAAAGTTTGTTCGTGACCCTTTCATATATTCTTGTGACCCACTTTTGGGTAACAATCCACAGGTTGAGAAATGCTGATCTAGTCCAACTCTGCCTGAAGCAGAATCATCTCTATCCAAACCATCCTATACAACCCATAATCTAAAGTCTACATAAACCTATCACCAACCCTGACACAACACAGACCTAACAACCTAGCCTGTCACAGGTAAAGCAAAGGGGAACCACAGCAGCCAATGCTCTGCTTCTATGAAATGTCAATATCTGCTCAAGAGATTCTGGGTACAGAGAAAGACAAAACCTCCCACAGCCCATACCAATCTAGCCATCACATAATATTCCCTCAAGACCCCAAGTATGGCAATTGGCCTGATCCTGAGTGAAAGACAAAACCCACTAAGCCAGGAACCTCCAGCTTTGGTCTCAGCAGGAGTGTTCAACCCCCACCAGTCGAAGTCCCCAGCCTTGGCTCCAGCTAACACCCAATGCCAAATGCAGCAGAATCGTAGAGAAATAAGGCAGGAAGGGACTGCAAGAGATCAGCTACTCCAACTGGAAAGAGGGGGAGAGGGGGGGGAGGGAGGAAGAAGGGCAGGGGCAACCAGCAAAGTGCAGAAGGGAAATATCCATAGTAGAACATAGGCATAGTTATACCTACATCATCCCAAACCTGTGACTGGTCCAACCTCTTTTTGAACACCTCCAGTGATGGAAAATCCACAACTTCCCTAGGCAGTCTATTTCACTCCCTCCCTATTCTTACAGTGATTATATTTTTTTTGATCCAATCTAAACTTACTTTGCTGCAACTTCAAGCTATTGCTTTACACCCTCTTCTCTTCGGGAGGAGAGAAAAAGATGCTTCCCTCTACTTTATGGCAGTCCTTCAAGTACTTGAAGACTGCTATCATGTCCCCCCACTTAAGCACTTTTCCTCAAGCTGATCGTGCCTAATAGTGCTGAGTAAAACACCATTGTTTCATTTTGACGTCCGTTTTGCTGTTTCAAAGGGACAGCATTTCATTTCGTTGAGTTTCGAAGCACTGTTCCATTTCATTTCATCGAAACCACTTCACTGTTTTGTTGCATTTCGACATTTCGCCCATAGGCTATAATGGAGAATCATGACAATGCCGAAAACTGTCATTTCTTGCCTGATTTGGATGAAAATTGCAGGGATGGTAGCCCCTTCTGTGGGCATGAAGCCTGCCATGTTTCAAGGAGATAGGTACAGAGGTTTCTGGGAAACTGCACCTCAAACTATTCAAAGCAAAACTCATACTTGCTGGCAGCAGCAGCCTCCTGTCATTCAATACGCAGATCCAGCAGCCTGCACCCCCGGGAGGGCTGCATGGCTCTGCTGGACTCCTCCCAGGGATGCAAGGCCCTGGACCTGCACGCCGAATGATAGGAAGCTGGTGTTGCTGCCTGGGACCCAGCACCAGGGAAATCTGACGCTGTCGCTGGCCCTCGGCAGCAGCAGCAGCCTCCTGTCATCTGGTGCACAGGTCCAAGGCCCTGCACCCCAGGAGGAGTCCAGTAGCACTAGGAGGGCTAACTGAGCTCCACGGGGCTGGTGGAACCAGTCGGGGCACAGCCCTGGCTCTCCCTGCCTCCCACTGCCAGGTTGCACTCCGACCACCTCCGCTGGTCCCATCAAGCTCAGCTTGGCAGCCAGAGGCAGAGCACAACCCTGGCTCTCCCTGCCTCCTGCTGCCAGGCTGCACTCTGACCAGCTCTGCAGCCCTATGGAGTGCAGCTTGGCAACAGGAGGCAGGGAGAGCCAGGGCTGCACTCCATGGGGCTGCAGAGCCACTCGGAGTGCAGTCCTGGCTCTCTCCTGCCTCCTGCCACCAGGCTGCTTTGAAACTCGAAATGCTTAGAAACTTTCAAAACATTTTAATTGCCCACATTTTGTTTGGAAGCTGTTTCAAAGCTTTTAGTTTCATTTCCCTTTTGCTGTTTCAAGCTCAAAAGACATCAAAAGAGCTTTGAAGCAAAGGTTAAATTTTGCACAGACCTAATGCCTAGCTCCTACAGCCACTCCTAGTATGACCTGCTTTCCAAGCTCTTTATCATCCTTCTGAATCGTGATCACATTCTCCATGTTTACAATCCTTCCCAGTTTTACACTGTCTGCCAAGTTGTTCAAGAAGCTTTCTATGCCAGCATCCAAATAATTAATAAACACATTGAACAGCACTGGGCCCTGGGGGACTCCACTTGAAACCTGCCATTCTGATATATTGCAGCTGTTGAGACAATTATCTACCCCCCTTGTAGTGGGTTTTATCTAGCTCACATTTCTCCAATTTATGAGAAAGTTGTGCAGCGTCTTGTCAAAAGCCTTGCTGAAGTCCAGCTACTGGCAATAGTATGTAACCTATGGTTAACAACACAGCCTGTGCCAGAGGACTGGCAGATTTTTAATGCAACTCCAATCTTCAAAAAGGACTCCAGAGGTGATGTGGGGGAACTATAGAGCAGTGAGTCTCTTCCATCCCTAGCCAGTTGGTAGAATCTAAAGAATAAAATCAGTGGTCACATGGAAAAATATGATCAACCTCTTTTTCTGAAGGGAAATCCTGCCTCACCAATCTGGAGTTCTTTGAGGTTGTCAACAAGCACATGGACAAGGGGGATTCAGTTGACATAATATATTTGGACATCTAAAAAGCATTTGACAAGCTCACTCACCAAAAAACCAGTGTTCCCACAGGACTGGAGAGAGGGTTCTTTTGTGGACTGAGAGCTGGTAAAAAGATAGGGCATAAAAGGTAGGGCTAAATCTTCACTTTTCATGATAGAGGGAGATCAAAAGTGGGGTCCTCACAGGGATCTCTGTTGGGCCCAATTTCATTCAACATTTTCATCAATAAGCTAGAAATGTGGGTATGCAACAAAATATCCAAGTTTATAGATGCAGTGGTGGCGATTAGGATGCCTCCTTGTACCCCTTTATAGTCCCCTAACGAACTGTAGGTTTCCTGACCTTCCCTCCTGCCACGTCTTGGTTGTTATTATTACATGTTCTAATTTTTGATGTCACTAGTGGGGAGGGTTATTATGTAAAGTTTTTTATTGTCCATAGTAGTTCATTCTTAGTACGTCTCTATTAGGGGTCCCAAGAACTATGGATAAAATATCTCACTCGCTTCCCAAATATCCACTCTCACTCGCAAATATATATATTAGCAGTCTGGTTCAGATTAAAACTTGTCTTTATTTTTGTCTTTTATCACTCTGTACAACTTTCCTTTAGTTTCAGGCAGAAGCTGTCTTTTTGTATCTTTCTTTCCTTTTTTTTTTTAACCTCATCTATAATATCAACTTAGTAACTCTACTTATATAATGCTTTTACATTATCACTATTAACTTGGATGAACAGAACTTAGTATTCTTCCTTTCTTGTTCACTTGTTCTTCTAGTCTCATTATGGTCTTTTATCTTCAAATCTCTCTATGTACGCTCTATTTACCTGAGTAACTTATGAATCTACCTTTTACAGAGTACTTGGATGATGTCCCGAATCCTCTTGAAAGGTAATCAGACACCGTCCGAGTCGAATTCACGCTTTTTTTTGTTTACTTTCCAGGCAGACAGCATATGACGCATCCTGCAGGGTTTGTCTGCTGTGGAATCAGCCCCTCTCCTCATAGCTCCGTTCTCCCCTGGTGCAGTGAGAGGCTTTCAGGTAAGTTGTGGATCCCTCAAGGATCCTCTTTCTTCCTTCTTTTCTCCCTCAGTCTCCGTTTTTTTTTTCCTTTTAAACCCCTTTGTTGCCACCTCGCTTTGATCTCTGAGCTTCCATCCTGATATGGTAATGGCTCCAGAGCGGGATTCCCCAGGTCTTTTCGCCACATCCTCCTTCACAATAGATGATACTAAATTATTCTAAGTCACCAAGTCCCAAGCTGATGGAGAGAAACTGCAGAAAGATCTTAGAATAAGTGAGTGGGCAAACAGTGGCAGATGAATTTCAGTGTTGACAAATGCAAAGTAATGCACCTGTGGGAAAATAACCTCAACTATACGTACAGAATAGTCAGTTCTGAACTAATTATTATTACTCAGGAAAGAGCGCTTGGAGTCACTGTAAGTAGTTCTCTAAAAACATCAGCTCAATGTGCAGTGGACAACAGAAAAGCCAATATAACATTAGGCATCATTAAGGGAACTAAAAACAAAACAGAGAACATCATCATGCCATTATGCAAATACATGATATAGCCACATCTTGAATACTGTGTGCAGTCCTGGTCTCTGCATCTTAAAAAAGTTGTAGTAGGACTGGAGAGAGTACAGAGAAAGGCAAACAAAATAATCAGGGTATGGAGCAGTTGCCATACCAGGAGAAACTAAAAAAGGTAGGATTCTTCCATTTGGAAAGGAGAAGACTGGTGTGGAGCAACAGGAGTAGGGAGCTCTCCTGTGTGTGGGTAGCTTCTCACTCTCACCTGCCAGCCTCGATGGATTGATTGTTGGAAAGATATAGTGGGGAAGGCTCTCTTAGGTCTGTGGCCCTGACGTGGAGATCTAAATACCCAGCTCCACCATCCCCTACACCGCGTCTGTCTCCACCCTTAGATCTTAATAGCACTGTTGGTCACTAGATATTTTAATTAGGGCTTGAGAGGATCTTGTTTGCCCTCTGGACCTACATGTTCAGTTAAGGAGGATTAGATATGAAGAAGGTCTCCATATCTCGTTCCCTGTCTTTATTAAGCCACCAATGAAAGTAGTAATTTATATTAAAGAGTTGTCATCACTTGTTATATCAAACCAAATCAGCAATGCACAATGAGGAATTGGTATCTTCTCACCAAACTTCTTCTTTCTGGGATTTCCTTTTGCAAGACAGCTTCTTAGGCCCTGCCTGCAATGTCCCAGGTCCCCCTCACTACAATCTAGGCCGTCATAAGCCGCAGAATTACTGGCTGTGCTTGACCACCTGGGCGAGTCTCTCCACTTTGGTCTCTGTCTCATCAGGGGTGCCTTTTCATGGTTATTGCTCACAGTGTGGATATAACTCCATCTCTGCCCACAACTGGGTTCTCTCTTTACCTGAGGGCTACTGCTGATCGTCAGTTATAGTCCTCCCTCAGCTGGGTTTGGCTTTTTACTTACGGTTTCTGCCTCAAACCATTACTTTCAGTTTCTTTTCTGTCTTGCAGGTCGAGAGAGCCTGGTATCATCAGTGCCCTGTGAAGCTCTTATGAGCCATCCTTGCCCGGCATCCTCTGCCAAACCTGCTGCTTTAGTGTAGGTTGACCCTACCACCATCTTCACACGAGCACCGGTAAGTATTGACCCTGTCCCCGTTTTGGTCTTAGGGGCTGTATACCACTCCTTGTGGTTGAGAGTCTTCCCTGCCTCTTCAGCATCCAGGCATCCCTTTTAAACTTTGCGCACACCTGACATTAACTTCCTCCATCCAGTTAAAAGGGGCCATGTTCGTGTTTATTTTTTCTTGCGCTTGTCTCCTGGTGTTGGCTTGTCTGCCAGGTAAGTGTAGAGAGGCAGAATCTGCCACTGCTGCTACAGGGGGATGCAAGAGAGGCCTATAAAATCATGATGGGTGTGGACAAAGTGAACAGGGGAACTGTTATTCACCAAGTCCCAGAATGCTAGAACTAGAGGCACCTAGTAGGAGACAGTTTAAAACTAAACAGAGAAAATACTTTTTAACACAATGCATAGTTAATTGTGGAATTCCTTGCCATAGGAGGTGGTAGAGGCAGATAGCATAGCCAGATTCAAAAGGGGACAACACAAATCCATACTTGATAAATCTATTAATAACTGTTGAAAAGAATAGTTAGAGATGTTTTCTCTATTCCCGCTATACTATTAATTGGCAAATGCCAGGAAGGATAATGGATAAATCATTCTAGTATCTGGTTCAATGCTCTCCCTCCAAAGCATATACTTCTGTCACTGTAGCATACAGGATACTGGGTTAGATGAACCGTTGGTCAGACCTTGTATAGCACTTAGTTTTTCCCACTCCCTCCCTCCTTCTGGCTGTGCTCTCTGCCCTGGTGGCAGGGCAGGGTGGTGTGGTACGCAGGGCTAAAGGCTCCAGCGCTGGGCAGCTGGAGAAGGTGCAAGTAATCCCACAAACCGTAGTGTAGCTCAGTACAGCAGGGCATGAGGATGCAAACTGGAAGTCGGGGTGGGGGGCAATCACATGGGATGCTTGGTGCAAAAGCACTGGCGCTGTAAGGAGGGAGACTACCATAGTGTGACATGGTCTTAGCCCACAGTTCGCAGCTGGGGTTCATGTGAACCC
Source organism: Caiman crocodilus (assembly GCA_030014935.1). Taxonomy (NCBI): domain Eukaryota; kingdom Metazoa; phylum Chordata; order Crocodylia; family Alligatoridae; genus Caiman; species Caiman crocodilus. The sequence goes on along the minus strand of JAGPOW010001296.1, from coordinate 7,407,031 downwards.
CAGCCACTCAGAAGCTGGCCAGACCTGGTTTTTTTATAATCAAAGGTAATCATTATTGCAAGGCATACTAATGGGCCTGTTTTTGGATATTAAACTTCCAAAAAATTAGTCTGCTAATTTTACATGCATTTTTGTCTTGTACTTTCTTGGTGAATACTGGATTCCATGTCTTTAACAGAGGCTTCTGTTCTGGGTTTTGTACGGCTAGTAGGGTCATCCATGCTGGCAAGGTCAAGAGTGAAGTTTCAAGTTTGTAGCGATCCAAAAATTTAAAAAAAATCTTCAACAGCAGAGCAGGCAGATGAAGAAAGACTACTTCATAATGGCTGCAAAAGCAAATGAAAGCTGCAGAATGGAAACCTCTCATCCATCCAGGTTTTCCTTGCCATTGGATTGTTTCCCTCCTGCAAAGTATCACGTGTTTACTGAAGAACAATTGCACCTCTAAGTTACAACACAAGAAAACATTTTCTCTTTCAATAACTTTCTTATTTGCTGTGAAACTATTTTCCTTGTATCAAGGGACTGTCACTGCCACCAATGCCTATTTTACTTATGTATTCCTCAGCCCTTAACTTCTTACATCTGAAATGTTGTTATGTAGCAGTAATCTGGCTCCATTTTGGTTAAAGTGGAGGATGTCCTCTTTGCATAGGATTCCTCAAAAATATTCCCAGTGATTAACACAAGTAAACTGCTCTTTGCACCACCTTTTTAGTCACACAAAGATCTTAAAGTTCTTGGTTAATGTGGATCTGTATGAGGACCATTTCTGAAAATGCAATGAAGTCTTCTAATTACCAGTTGAAATTTTGCCTCCAGGTCCTCTGTCCTTTTGTCACTGATACCTGTGTTTTATGGTAGGTTCCTCCCCAGCACTCATCAGAAGTCAGATTAGATATTCTCTAAAGCAGGCAGTCAATAATCTTTTAGACTAGAGAGCTATCCTGGCTGCTTATCCCCTCCACAGTGCCCAGCCCTCCCTGCTCTGTGCCAAGGGCTGGTCTCCTGTGCCATCCTAATGCAACCTCTACTTACCTAGTGCTGCTGAAAAGTACGGCTAATGTAAACTGAAAATAGCTAATTTGGTGGTGAAGGGGAGAGAAATGTCAGGGAAGCACAAGAAACCATTCCTCAGAACTGAACAGTCACCTTTAAGGGACTGATGCACATGCTGCTGCAGGTCATAAATACCCACCCTTAGGGGCAGATCCCGTCTGCAGGCCATAGTTTGACAACCCTTGTTCTAGAGAATAGATAGATTACTGTCTATGGCGAAGGGGAACAGGACAGGACTGACAATCTCCAATTGCACCAGGGGAAATTTAGGTTGGATATTAGGAAGAACTTTCTGATTGTAGGGGTAGTTGAACATTGGAACAAACTAACAAGAGAGAGTGTAGGATCTCCATCCTTCAAAATTTGCAAGAGAAGTTTGGACAAACACTTGGCTAGGATGGCTTAGTCAGGGATAATTCTGCCTTGAGTAGGGGACTGGACTAGAGGACCTCCTGAGGCTCCATCCAGCTCTATTTTTTTTTTTTTTTTTTTTATGATTTGTCTGGCACCTCTTGCTCCTGAGTGGCTTCATCTCTCCCAGCTATACAGTTAGTCCAATAAAAGACATCAATAAAAAATTACTTGCTTTTCATATAATTCTGGAAGCAAAGCTACCCTGTAGGGATGTCTTGATTCTTTCCACATCCTCAACTAGAGATGATCAGATCAGTCTCCTGACAATTCACTGACTGTAAGGCTGGAAGGGACTTCTGCCAGAAAAGAAGTCTCTGTTAAGGACAACTGGGGTGACCCCAGCAAGGTGACTGTCCAGTGAGGTATTCAAAAGTCCCTAGCTCCTCAAATCCTTACAGTTCTTTTACAAAGAAGCTACATCCAGTTTGACCAATTGTTTAAGTGCTGTTAAGTATGGTAGGACCAGTCCTTGTTGACTGATTATAGTTACTCCTTCTCATCCATAGGCTAAGCTTTTACCCTCCAACAGGCAATAATTTATTTGCATTGGGTTTGGATGTACATTTCTTCCAACTAATTTAGATACATAAGGAGTGTGGCAGCTTGTATTTCAATGCCTGTGCCAGTTCTTGCTAAGACTTGGCTTTTGCCAGCCAACCATCCAGACATTGGCCTACTGCTGTCAGAGAGCAGCTACCACCCTAGGTATGTGGTGAATATTCCAAAGGGCTACAAGACAGGCTGGACAGGACAATTTTAGATTGAGAAGAACTAGCTCAGACAAATCTCATTTATTTGATGTGAAGACAACATGAAATCAAGCCTCTGAGTTGCATGCTTTCCAGGGAAGGCACATCACAATCTCTCACAGCAAACAAATCAAATGTGAACATCTTTATGCATCTGTTCAAATTCCTTAAGTCTAGGATGCACCTCTCCTCTGCAAAAAGAATAGTAGATTGAAAAGGAAATACAATCCCCTCTATCAAATGGGATTTAAATCAGATTATTGCTATGTTTTAAGGAGAAGTGGATTCAATTTGTTCTCCTAAAAACTAGGGAGGAAGACTATCCAGTACCCAGAGATCTAAATTAATTCTACATCAGTAGAAGTAGAGAGGAAGAAGAAAGGAGACCCAAAAGACAGGAACAGAAAGACTGCTGACAATAGTTAACAGCTCTGGCTTATATCAAATCTGTTCTCTGGGAGGAGGTGGAGGTGGAGGACACAGGAGGTTGTAAGGAGGCACTTCAAGCATTTGTTTAGGTCTTTTTGTTGGTGGGAACTTCTTCCAAAATAAGTCTCCAGAGCAGCCTGGTGCTCTCTGTAGTTAAAAAAGCTGGAGCGCTGGAATGGAGGAGTATTTGCATTAAAGTGGAAGGTTTAGATTGACCTAAAAAACTGGCATTGGCCCATACATTTTCTCTAGGATCCCAATCCCTTCCATCCTTTCATTAAAAAGGCAAAGCCCCATAAAAGGAAGATCCTGGGGTTCACTCTTTGCTTCAGAGAATAGATGGAAGGACTGGAGCTGTTGCCCTTAAGGTCAAATAACTCTTCTAAATAGAATTAGCATCCCTGTTACTTTGTATTCTGGAGTGTATGATCAAGATTGGCATGTGTCCAATTCATTTGGATTATAAACTGACCTCTGTCCAGATGTTCATGGGTCTGTGCCATTTTCCAGTTTGTGAAATATTTTAAACAAATCTAGCTTTCCACTTTATACTTACCCAAATCCCAGATGATCCTAAATTTAAGATGACCTCCCACCTCATACTTGATTCCGAGATGAGGGGCTTCCCCTTATTGTAAAATGGCAGGGGGCAAACTTATCTTCGAACTGAGTAAATATGATGCATTGTTACAGCATTTTCCAAAAAACATCTCACTATTCTGCCCCAAAACTTATAAATATTTTACCCTGAAGCTCACCGAGCTTGACAGAAGCTCAATACAAACAGCTCAAACCTTTCTTTCCATCTGCTCAAAGGTCAGGTCTTTCCATACTATTTCTGAAACAGCTTAGAGATCACGGATATCATATGCATGCTTCTTTGGTGCTTCTAGATGGGTCCCAGAGTCTCAAAGCTGAGTCATTTGGCTATCCCTGTCCACTGCTAAATTATTATCTTTTTTGTTTGGCTTTTAATGGGTGTCAGGAAAGAAAAGTAAACTTTGTATCTCATATGGGTGGTGAAAGAATCCATGTTTCTTTGCTTTCAGCTATATGGTACTCAAATAAGATGGCTTTTTTCCTATTATGATAGCTTCCATGAAAAAGCCAACAGTGAAGAGTGAAGAACAAGTTTCCAGCCTAGATAGATCATCCGCTTGATCAGTGTCTGCCCTCCTTCACTCCACCAGGCACTTTAGACGGCTCCTGTTCTTAGTCAGGATTTCAAGGCCTAAATTCAGACTAACAGAGGGGAGGAGCACAGGAAATACTTAGAACAGTATTTTAGCTCTACACAGGTCTATGGGTGGTCTGCACCAGGTTTAAGGGTCATGTTTATTCCAAAAAAAAAAAAAACCCAAAACAAATCACCAATATGTTCCAAAGGCAGCAAGTAGCTTCAACAGCTATATCAGGGGTGGGCAATTATTTCAGGCCAAGGGCCGTTTACTGCGTTTTGGTAAGCCATTGAGGCCCGCATGACAGGCAGCCAGGGGCAGATAAACATTAATTTTCTAAATTTTTTAGGTGCTCCGTGGGCTGAATGGAATGGCCTAGTGAGTCGCATTTTGCCCACCCCTGAGATATATGCTAATGAAAAACGGATGTCCTCTATGCATGGTAGCTAGTGGTCCTTACTTTCCCTCCTTTCATGTACTTGAGAGGATGGTAAGAAGTCTTTCTTTCCTACTACCAAAACTGGCAGTGGTGGTAAGGAGGACCCTCAACACCAACTGCTAGTATACTGATAGTACCTTGTGCTGGTCCCAAGAGGACAAACCTTGGTATGGTTCAAAATGAGACTGCTGATTCTTATCTTATTACTTGGATTAGCTTTTATAACCCCTGTCCCTTAATGGGTTAGTTGCTTTGTTTTGATCTCATTTACCAACTTTGCCTCTGCCAGTAGTGCCCCCTCCTTCTTCCTCCTTCCCTGCCCTTTGTAGTCTAATCACTGCTTTCTATCTAGAAGCTCTGCTTTCTGCAACTCTTTCACATCTGATGAAGCAAGCTGCTGTAATAGGTTTCGTAAGCATCTCTGATTTTGTTAGTTTATACAGTGAAAATCTATCCTGCCTTCTATCTCAGCGCAGGAAAGAAGTAGGATAGCTAAAGGTCAGATGTGGCCCTAGAACTGCTGCTGTACGAACCCCCTGAAATTCTGAGCATGACAAAGCCAGTGCTAGAAAGTAAGCTTCGTACCTCAGTATTGTTGGTGCTGATAGCACACACAGCAGCATTGGTAAGCTCCTTAAGTCTTTCGTTACAAGGAATGTTTTTCAAATTCTCTAATCATTCTCTCATTCTCATTCGAACCCCCTCAATTTTTCCAACATCTTTGTTGAACCAATAACGTGAAAACTGGACACTGGTGATAAATGCAGAGATTACGTAACCACCCTACTTCTACTCAAGATTTCCCCAATTAAAACACCTTAAGGCCACTTTAGCCCTTTAGGCCAGGGAATCTCACTAGAAGCTCTGGTTCAAGTGACCTGGGGCCCTAAGTTCCAGATCTACTGCTTTCTGGACTAGAGATACCCGATTCTGTAGCATAGCCTGAATTTTTTTACCTAAGTTACTAGCCTTGCATTTTGTTCTATTGATACATATATATTTTGCTTGCACTCTATTTACTAAATGATCCAGATGGCTCTCTGAGCAAACTACTGTCTTCAATATCTATCACTCCCCCTCAACCATCGTATCAGCTGGAAACCTGAATCAACAGACATTTTGTTTTCTTCCAGGTCATTAAGAAAAATGTCAAATACTACAGGAACAATAACTGATCCTTACAAGAACTCACTGGAAACACACACTTGATGATACCCCCCTCACAATTAGATTGAGACCTATCAGGTAGCCAGATTTGAATCCATTTAATATGTGCCATATAGATTTGGTTTTGTTCTGATTTTCAGTCGAAATATGATGTGGTACCAGTCAAATCCCTTACAGAAGTATAAGTAAAACAACAACACTATTACCTGTATTAACTAAATCAAACATCCCAAGCAAAGATATAAAGTTTAAAGTCTTATACTCATCTGCTCTGGTTTAACATATTCACTGGCAAAAGTAACAAATGCTGGCAAGGCTCTTTACACAGAAAGGCACACCATTCAGTTTAAATGGAGTTTGTTTTAATTCACTCATTTAGAGGCAACTGTCATTATATCCTAGAGGGTGAGAATGCCAATGCACCACATTTTTCACTAGCGTGGGAAAGGAAACACTAATATATATATACACATATATACACACACATGCCTGTGTGTGTGCGTGTCTGTGTGTGTGTGTGTGTGTGTATGTATATATATATATATGTATGTATATATACATTTTTGTATATATACACAGAATATACATATATGAATATACAGATTATATACACACACACTCTGCTTAGATTTGTTTACAAAATATGTAGCATTTTTATACCGTCCAATAAAAGGTACATGATTTTAAACAAATCTTATAGAAATGACATGTTATTGGAAATTTACACGTAAAAAAATCCAGCACAAAAAATCCAAGAGCTAAAACAAGATTTTGCTACTAAATCAGTGCTTCTATCACTCTTCAATAAAGATAAACACAGTTAGTAGTATGTGATGTAAAGGCAACATTGAGGGTTTTCCTGTTGTTTTTAAATTAACTTCCAAATTTAAACCCTAAAATTTCAAAGAACTGAAGTCCATTTACAGGTCAAGTGCAGTAAACTAAATGTTCCTTCAGCACAAAGCAGCACTAGAGAAAGTAACATGGAGGGCAGAGGCCAGCAGTTAGCTAGGGAGATAGTCAATGGCTGCTGCAATGGCCACACAGGTCAGAATCTCCATCCTGAAGTACAAGCACAAAATGAAGATTATAATTTAAGTAATGTCCACACAGAACTGGTGTTTAGGCCATGACCTAGCTTCTTGCAGTGGTACATCATGTGATTTTGTTTGAATGGGTATCCTGTGGGTTGTTTTTGCAGTGGCTTGTCAGTGAATGAAGTCACGAGGAAGATCTTTCAGACAGTTCTGCCAATAGAATCTACCACAGATGCATGATACCGCAGCAATGGCAACTTTTGAAATGTTTATATTGGGGTAAATAGGTGTGCCAAAAATCCCAAATGTCTTGAAAGAATGTATTCCAATGCAGGAAAGAGCAGATAGCTTGGAAAATCCACTGAATTCACAGAAATAGAATAACGACCTTCAGTGACGTGGCATCTCTTATGTTACATGAAGATTATACTGATGTCAACTTAATTTAAGTGAGAAGTGATTGGCTTTTGCCTTCAGATGCCTGTAATCCAAGGAGGCTGCAGAGCTAAGAACATGCTGCTAGTAAAGGCGCAGTCTACAGCTGCACAGGACAACTGTCATGCATTTAGCAATACTTAGAGATATAGCTTGTGGGAACCACTTGTTCCAAGCTAAGCCGTCTGGGATCCTGTGAGTAGTGAGGTAAAAATGGAAGGGCAGGAAGAGGAGAATGCAGGGAAGAATATTCATATTATTTTTAAATGTAGTGTCATTATACTGGTTAAACAAAAGGTTGATCAGCAGGATTCTTTTTTGGGGCTGGACTGGAAGGGAAGCTCTATTGCATGAGGATGAAAACAGTCATGAGAGCTAACTCTACAGTGCCTTCCTTCCAGTGACAGTTTAGCACATTAAGCTATTACATCAAAAGGTATATTACAGAAGAGAAGCCTGTTCCAGTCAAGCTGTATAAAAAATGTAAAAAGTGAATTATCAGCTTCACAATGCTAAGGATGACCAGATAATTAATTTCCCTATGAAAACAGGGAAGGTACAACTAATAAAGAGACCATTTTGAATCATACAGTATTAGGGATGAGGAGTGGGAGGGCTTAATTTTCTCCATTCAGTTAGGAAAGTTGTTCTGGGGAAGTGATAAGACTGACCTACTCATACATTCTTTATGTATGGAGGGGAAATGAGAAACTATCCATACCTCCAAAGCGGTCTGCAGTCCAGCTTGGGAACTCAAATTTTGTAAAGTTGTGTTCAGTGTTTCTAATAACTAGATAGCACATCCATTGGTGCCTGTAATTGCAGGGAATACAGAAGTGATTCCAATATCTGTGACACATTCTATATGCCTAAAGCCAGGCTGGCACATACAGCGAAGTAATCAGATATGATGAATGTCAGGATTGAATGCATCTCACAAAGCCATCCAAAGAGGCACCCAAGGAAGAGCGTGGAAAAAACTCACCTAGAGAGGGATAGCAAATCTACATTAACTCCCTGAAATACAGGCACACAACTGCAAATACAAGAGAAAAGGCAGCCTATCTTGGATACCAGGAGTGTAGGGGCTAGTGGAGAAGGGATTGTTCTCCTCGAGTAGGAAAGGGTAGTATCCAAACATACATATAGCTGTCCCAACTCCACAAAGATGAAAGTGGAGAGGTCCAGAGCCTAGAGGCAAACCATTCTGGTCAGCCCTTGCCAAAGGGGCATCTTGCCACAGAGCGCCAAAGGTTTTCCAGGTGTGTGTAACAGCATGTGCACAAGGCAAGCAAATGAGCACAGACAGGGTTATGGAAAACACTGAGAGAATCACTCCATAGGTGGCTTGAGGCTCAAAAAGTAGGACTGACTGGATAGCGGAGCACACAGCATGGGGGCACCTCAAAGCTGAAAGCCTTCCATGGGAGCCTCGCACTGCTGGAAGATGTACTGCTGCTGGCTGAGATCAACTTGCGGAGCAATGCTGCTATCCTCATCCTCCGTCCCAAAGTAGTGCTCAATCAGATCAAAAGCCTTCTGATAGATTTCTTGGTTCTCATGGCTCTGCAGGAATTCAATCTTATCAAGACCTACAGAAGGAAGCAGATCACAAGTAATGCAGTTTTAGTGAGGCAAACATCTCTCTCCCCCTCTCTTGGCCTACTAGAAATATCTAGTCTATTAAACCTGCCTTCACCTCCAAAAAAACCAGGCTCCATGGCAAAGGTTCCACCCCTACCTGCCCTGGCCAACGCCTGCCCCACCAAAAAAAGAAGCAAAAATAGGTCTTATTTTTGGCCAGAGGTTCACAGAAATAAATAGTAGACTACTGTTCGGATTTCTCTGTCAACATCTTGTTTCCCACTACACAAGCAAATCACAAGGAGAAACTATGAGGGTCTGGAGAAATCCAGGCCTTAAAATCTTTTCACGATTACACTGCGTCAAGGGCATGTTTCTGTTTGACAGACGAGTTAGCTGCACTATATACATATACTGACTGACTACAAACAGGCTTTTCACATGCGTAGAGTAAACAGACATCACAACATAAGACTTGGTAGCCAGGAAGGGATTTTTTTTAATACTAAGCTGCTGCATTTCAGTGTAAGCAGGTATACTGAAGTAATGAAATCTAGGTCTTGGTGATGGAACTAAGTCATAAGCACTGAATTCTGACAGCCTCCTTGTGTGTAGCCTTTCATTACTGCATGAACCCAAAAAGAGATAACTTGGTGACCTTCAGCTTTCTAGTATTATCATCTTAAGAATTATCATTTGGGATAACAATGTGCAGGAGGAAGTTCTGGACTGTCAAATGCCCTGTCTAATCTCCAAATCGTTTTTACTCTCATTAACTTTAAGTCTGAGCCAGCAGCACTCCTGAATGTAGTCAGGCTAACCCAAAGCAGGCATTCACTGTGAATCTGAAACAAGGAATTTTTCATTATTTACCTGACTTGGTGTTTTTACCATACCCAAAACCAAATACTTACATATTATAGTAAGAAGAAACCTAACCAAGGAGCTTAGAAAAGACTGCCTCCAATTTCATCTACAAATTGACAAATACCCTGCACTTTTCCCAGTCAGGCTTCAGACCAGGATATGGGGAAAAAAACAGACTGAGGAGGGCATAGATAGAAGGATGACCTCTTGGCTAAGGACAAGGGCCAGATATCCAAATCCATGCTGCTGCATCTTCCTGCAGCATCTGATAGAGCTCACTGTGAAATCCTTTTTATAGCCTTAGAGATACGGCAGGGGCTTAGAGGATTGCACTACCACTACAAACATGGTAGTGCTTCACACTTCTTTCATTTAGAGAAGTAATATATTCACCCTCTCCTTTGCTTTCAAAACTCCTCTCTTGTAGGATTCAGCATTTACTAAGCAGAGGCAGTGAAAGAGCATGAGCTAAAATGCCAGCTGGCAACCAGCATTTGAGACGGGGATGGGTTGAAGCTGAAACCACTCAGAACAGTACTAATATAGAAAGAAAGAAAAATGTAAGATATCCTTCAGGTTGGTTTAGTGGGATTAACAGACATATTTGACCTGTATGCAGCAATGCAACTTGGGAGGCAAAATGAGAGAAGTGGGGTACCAGCAACATGAGCACTGGAGGATCCAGGGGGAAGAGTCGTGATGCAGTTGTATCCCCTTTGGATTTCTACTCCACCCACATTTTAAAACCAACTACGCAGGAGATGCAGCATTTCTATTCAGGCAGCAGTATGGGAATCAATTCATTTCATGGCTCATAAATGTGCCTGATTCCTGCTACTCTCTCTCTACTCCACAGGTGCTAATGACCCTCTCCTTTTTAAAGATCTTGATGTTCCACTAAATCAAGTTAATCTTTCTTCTGCAATTTTACTGTCTGTTTGCTATTTCTGGTAAGCTCTCTCTTCTACTTCTCAGCCCCAAAGACTGTTTTCAGTTCTAGCTCAAAACCTTATTCAGGTGTAGTAATATTAACTCAAGGAAACATTAATTTAGCTGTGTGAATGATTGACAGGGAAGTACTGGATGCACTGTCAATATGCTCAAGAAGGCTGGATTTTGTTTTACAATTATGAATGAGATGTAGATTTAAATATAAATGACTGCAGGACTACCAAAACAACGCCTTTGGATTAACACCCCAGTTTTTCTGGAAGTGGAGAAAAATATGTACCGTATTATGTCTGATGATGCCCCATACCACCTGCACCAGCTTTTCAAAATCCTAGAGGATGCCAAAATGACAGTGCCAGGGAGCTTGTGTTCTCCAACTCCCACCCATGTCTGGGGAGCTTCTAGCAACCTCTGAATGAGAAGGTAAGTGGCTTGCTTCCCACCCATCTCCAACCCACACCTCCTAATTGCTCAAACCAATCCTATTAGAAATTATTGCCACTGTGAGCAATACCATATTTTACAGACTGTTAAAGAAGGAGGATCATTAAAGGAGGATCATCTGCTGGAAGTAGGTTCCAGGTAGAACGACAGTGATCCTTTCAGGAAACGTGACAGAGCTTCTTACACCTTCTAAGCTATCTAAAGTGTTTGTCACCTCATCCACGAGCTTCACAACAGGATCAAACCCCTAAAAGGACCAGGGTGAGATCTCTATCCTGTAAGGAAAATCCTCTCTCTGTTTAGATTTTTGACTGAACCAAGTTATAACACCAAACTAGAAGAGGGGATGTCTTCCCAAAACAGATGAAGGAAGCATACCAGGACCTTACTTACATGTATCAGCTTCTCAAGTATGACAGGGAGGTAAGCAGACACTGCAGTGCCCAATTGTTCACCATAAGCAATTCAGCAATTAAGAAAAAGATATCTTGTCCTGCCCAAGCAAAGGCTCATGGTACGTGAGGCCCACAGAATCTTCTACATCTTTCAATATAACCCAGTTGGGCCAAAATTCTCTAGTTACAACAGTGAAACTGGTATGTGGCACAACCTAGCAAATCCACAATGAGCAATCATTTTGCTGGAGCTGAGGCAACCAATTAGAATGGAAAACTAGATATACTGCACAACAGAACCCAAGATGGTTGGATCTGAGCACCAGGTTTCCACGGTGGAAAGACTGCAGAACCAGAAGAGAACCTAAAGATACACTGAATCTTCGCAGTTGTTACTGAAGCATCATGATGTGGTACCAAAGCCTACTAGGATCCCCAAGGGAGAATGACAAAGCTGAACTATGAAATAAGTAAGGCAGGGAGTTCCTGTCTGCAATATTCAGGCAAACAAGGAAAGAGGGAGATTATAGTAATGAGTCCTCTATCTTGTGCTGTACCTATTGAGGAGGAAGAGTACTGAAGCTGAGAGACATTGCCAAAGCTCTTCATAAGCATTAAATGCTTAAAAAAAAAGTATATGATCAACCTCTACATCAAACATGAACAGCGCTAACTCAGCAGATGGTGCATGTTGGTGGATGGGCATGGGCATCCTTCGGGGAACAAAAGGGCAGAAAGATGACAAAGAAGTCTAAAGCACCAATCCTGAGCTGCTGTATATTAAAGGGTTCCCAATTACTGCACATCTAACCTGACCTCAACAGGTATTTTGTCCTTACCGTATGCTTCTTCAATAAGAGCACAATAAGGATTAATGCCAGCACCACTGCGTCTAGATTCCTGCTCTCCAAGTCTGAGGATGTTCTCCAGACCATTCAGTGCCACCTGAACAATCTTTGAATCCATTACTGTAAGAAGGTCACAGAGTGGTTTGATACATCCCAGTTCTACTAAATACCTGCAAAACACCACATACAACATGGTCAGTAATTTAGATGAGTCATTTGCACACTATATGACGTTGCATGGCCTAGCAGTTTGTGAAGGCCATGCATGTTATGAATCAAAACAATGAGTAGTGAAAGACCATTCCCTTCCTGGTCATCTAGGTGTCCAGATTTGGTGGCTTATATAATGTTTTTCATCATCTATGTGCCAAAAATGCCACTTATGTAAGGCTAGTATGCTATTCCTGGTGGCATAGCATGTACACAGTTGGCTGTGTGACTATGCAGTCACACAGAGTGGGCATGCATAGTAACAGCCATACCACATATGCACGCCCTTTGTGGGCACATATACAATTCTCAGATGCCCAGAAAGAGAGTTGGCCAAATCCATGAATGCCAGGCCTAGAGCGAGGACCAGAAAGGTAGTAGGTGCAAAGATCCATCTCTCTCTCTCTCGTCCCATCGCTCAGTGACCAAGGCACTTCTGGATTCTAGGGCCTCTCACCCAAAGGGGAAATTTAAGAAACTGGGCCTGATTGGACTGTACCCATACTCAAGGTAAAGGCTTTCCAGCTCTTCAGCAACTAATGTGGTACTTTACACATAAGCATTAAGTTCATTCAAATATTCAGAACAACTTCCATTTCCACCTACTTAATTTGTTCAGCAGAGCCTCCAGATGTTGCATTTGTGATTGCCCATGCTGCTTCTTTTCTTGTCCGAAATTCAGCTGTTTGCAAAATATTTATAAGGGCTGGGAAAATATTGGCATCTATGACTGTCTGCAAAAAGGAATGACACGTAAGGTTAGAGCATCAGTTATCAGACGTACTGTTTCTTTGTCCTGAGCTGTCTACTCCAATCTCAGTGCTATGTAAGAAATAATGAAAGATTCCTTCTAAAATGAAATGAAATGAAAGATTCCTTCTATAGGACCGCTCAGCAATCTTTAGGCTTACATTCATAACTGCATTTACCATTCAATTCTATGCTGTATGGGGCCCCTGAACATAAAGAAAATCTCCACAAAAATGAAAACAGCAGCAGATTCTCTTCTGCAAAACAGGCAAAGCAAGAGATTTTCTATTTAGATAGTTAAGTATCTGGCACATCAACCTAATGCTAGTCAAAAGACCAGTTTGTAAAAGGTGGTTTTCCCTGGGAAAATGGTCTTTTGCATTAATGGACAAATATTCGTAGCTAGAAACCAATTTATTTTCAATATCATGACAGAATATCTGAGATACATACATACAGCTTTTACAAATGACAGCAGCATCTTATATTTATTGCAGTGTAATTAAATGCAAGTCCGAACAGAAGTGTTAAAAGCAAACAAAGGCAATTCCTTTTCAACAGTTTTGCAGAGGAGAACAAATGCATGTATTTGGCATAAATAAAAGCTATATTCAGTGCACTGGACAGATGGATGGATGAAGTTCAGCAAATGAGGCAAAAGGTTCGATAGGGCGCCAGCACAATTTATGGCACAATTAGTACCATTACATGTTGGTATACTGCGAGCAATTTTGGGTGCCGCACTTCAAGAGGGATGTGGATAACCTGGAGAGGGTCCAGAGAAGGGCCACTCATATGGTTAAGGACTTGCAGGCCAAGCTCTATGAGGAGAGACTAGGGCACCTGGACCTCTTCAGCCTCCACAAGAGAAGGTTGAGAGGTGACCTTGTGGCTGCCTGTAAGTTCATCACGGGGGCACCGAAGGGAATTGGTGAGGTTTTATTCACCAAGGCACCCACAGGGGGTTACCAGAAAGAATGGCCACAAGCTAGCAGAGAACAGATTTAGACTGGACATTAAACTGTGAAGAAGTTCTTCCTGAGTGGCCAAGGTCTGGAACCGGCTCCCAAGGGAGGTGGTGCTCTCCCCTACCCTGGGGGTCTTCAAGAGAAGGTTAGATAGGCATCTGGCTGGGGTCATCTAGACCCAGCACTGTCTCCTGCCTATGCAGGGGGTCGGACTTGATGATCTATTGAGATCCCTTCCAACCCTAACATCTATGAATGTTCAGCCAATTTATGGCACCATAAAATGGCCAACCAACCACGATAATATAGAACATCTTTGTGGCTGGTTTGTATGACTCAACTGAATGTGTGGCACATTCTGATAATCAGATGATTGTCAGAAGGGGTACTAGGCAGCCCCAGGTCCTGAACCCAACAGTCAGCTGATTGTTGGCATCAGGACAGGGACAGCCCATGTCAGCCTCCCAATGCCAACAATGGGCTGGTGGACAAGTGGCACTAGGTTCCTGGGCCCTTGATTTCCCCCAGGAATCTTGCAACCCTTGGCCTAGCACTTTAAAGCCAGCACATTTGCTGCCTTGCCTAGTGCTACAAACATCAACTTCTTATATTCCCAAATGTATTATCCTGATTATCCCAATTGTATATAGCACAATATTATGGCTACTTTCACTCCCCTCCCTGATGAGAGTGGCTTAACTGAAGTAGACTTTTATGACTGAATAATTATGTTCTTTGGAAGTCTAGTAAAATATTCCTGAATGTCAAATAAATTCTTTTCTCAAAGGAGAAAAGTAGAGTCTTTAGAAAAATCTACCTGGAACACCAAAAAAAGGTGCATGCTACATATTTAACATTCTTCCTGAAGCTATGGTATACAAAACCTTGAGATAATGCTGTGATGATAGAGTTCTGTTTCAATGGAAAAATATTCATCTCCTTAGGACAGGAGAAACTAAGAGTAGAATTCTTTTTCCCTTTGTTATATCTAAATAGAAGATTTTAGCTGTATAATTAGCAATAATATCACTTACATGCAGGTTGTAAGTCTCTCACCCGTACAGTGTGGAAGCATAAATGGGTGTGCACAGATTAAGGATATAGGAGGTTGCATATATAGCTACATATGTGAGACCGCCGTGGACACATACATGCATCTAAGTCTAAAAAATGGAGGCAGCCCAGACCTAGCAAGAGATAGACTTCAGAGCAGGAGTCTCCCATATCCCTGAAGAAGATAATAGTCTTCAAGTACCTGAAGGGTAGTTATAAAGAGGATGGTGATGAGTTATTTTCTGTGGCTGCAGCAGATAGGACAAGGATCAATGATCTTAAATTGCATCAAGGGAAATTTAGGTTGGATATTAGGAACAGTTTTCTTGCCATAAGATCAAACAAACATTGGAACTGGCTATCCAGAGAGGTTGTGGAATATCCATTCTTAAAAGTTCTTAAGAGCAGGTTAGACAAGCATGGATGGCTTTAGTCAGGGGTAACCTTGGCTTGAGCAGGTTGGACTAGATGACTTCATGAAGTCTCTTTTAGCCCAGTTTTTTATGATTCTATCTGTATAGATATGGAGGCAGATAATTATGGAGAATTCCTTCCAGAGTAGAGAGTCTAACTCTGGATCAAAGATACCATCTGAAAGGAACCGCAAAGGAGATGAGGAAAGTCCCATTCTGAAACCAGGCAGAAACCAAGCTGGCCAAGAGTCACTTTTGCATGGATATTTCAATTTAAATTTGCATACAACTCTATGCAGTGCCAGTAGACCTCTGGCATATTGATAAATGGAGTACACACATGATATACTTAAAACAACTCCCCACCCCAAAAAAACAAGTCCTCATAAATATTTCAAATAATTACTTATTTTCATCAGTCTCCTCAAGGCACACCCTGTGATGTAGGAACAATGATCCTGCTAAAACCACAGGGCACCTATAAATGTGAAGTGAGGCTGCTCTGACATGCTATAATTACAGCACGTCGGAGCGGACTCCAGCATTTCATGCATCAGTGTTCCCATACTGAAAAATGGTGGCAGAGGTACTTTAACTAAAGTTCATTTGACAAGTTTTAGTTAAAAACTTTGGGCATTTATACACATGCTCTGGAGGGAGGTGGGAAGGCTTTAATTAGAGTGGCTCCAAGAGCTCCTGGAGTGTCTCAATCCCTGTGCTGAAAAATGGTGGCAGAAGGCACTTTTATCTCATTCTAGAAGTGTAAAAGATGTTCAAAACTAGTGTTTTTAAATTGCAAGAATCTTTCCAAATATGCTGGTCTTTAAAAACGCTAAACTATTTTGTTCAAGCTTTTGAAAACAAAATCACTTTGAAGTTATGAACGAGCATGGAAGATTTGAGCC
Organism: Caiman crocodilus; assembly: GCA_030014935.1. Lineage (NCBI taxonomy): Eukaryota > Metazoa > Chordata > Crocodylia > Alligatoridae > Caiman > Caiman crocodilus. The sequence goes on along the minus strand of JAGPOW010001296.1, from coordinate 7,390,736 downwards.
CACAACACAGAAATTAAACAAAATTCTGTGCACTGTATAATTATCTTGTAAAAACTCTTCTACAACAAGGACCACATGCAAATACAGTATGCTCCCTTGTGCTCTATATTACTAGTGTGGCAGATTGATGATTCTGTAGCAGCTTAAAAGACTATAAACAAGCACATTTTGAACCAAATTAAACATAAATCAAGTTAATAAAAAAACTGCATTTTTGTCCTGATAGTACTATTATTTTCTACCGAATCTACATTTTCCTGTATCGTTTCCTGTATCATATTTAGAGGAAAATATTAAAATGTTTGTTTCATTGTTCACGTTTTAGATAAATGGGTAGGAACAGCTAGGGTTTTTGGCATGTGGGAACAAAGTGAATTTGTAGGATAAGCATGTAAGCAGGATCACAACAAAATAGTTCACACTGACATTAAATATGCATCATTAGATTTCGAAGGTCCAATTAAGCTCCAATTGACAGCAACAATGGAGTGTTAACATAGAGATGGTGCTAGCAGTTCCTTCTGTTTTTTAAACACTCTGTTGTCCAAACCGACTCATGACGAGGCTATCTAACAGTGTGCCTTTGACACAGACAAGCAAGTTAAACCCTGCACTAGTGTTCCCATTACTGGACTTTTTCAGTGGGAACAAAAGCAAGCACAGCCATAACCTTGTAGAATTTTCTTCATTCAGAAGAGCTAGAAGAAAAAAAATTAAAGAATGGTAAAAGCACAGTCCTACACCCACAGAACAGACTGTATCCTAAAAAAAGATAGTATTATGTAGACTACCATTAACAATACTCGAAAAACCTTTAACAGTTTCATAAGATAACAGTATGGACTCCCTATATGTGGATATAATATCTAAAAGTAGGCTGTTGCCTACAAAAGGTCATGCCTCTCTGAACCACTTAAGTCTCTAGAAGTGTCAAGTTGCCCTACCTTCTGCCTGACTTCAGACTAACCTGACTAATGATCTCTCTATATGGATGAAATTATTAAAGTTAATAAAATGGAGAAGTGCATTAAAAAGCCAAGGGTCAAGATAAATGTATTATTCATGTACATTTGTGAACTGGAAGAGTAGGATCCTACAGCAGTATACTAGGACAGGTATCCTAGGATTTGCATTATTTACAAAATACAAACACAGAGCGACTTCCATTTTTGACACCCTCAGGAATGATTGACATGTTTGAGCATAAAGTTACACACTGGATAAAAATAATATCCAAGAGAAGCATGGTTTTACATGGAACTGAATGATGGGCTTATGATTAAGGGTGCATTCTCTTTGTCCACGTGTTTGCTGCTTATTCTGTGCACATGCACATATCCAAGAACATTTTTTGAACTTCAGACAAGGTGGCAAATCAACTTGGTTATGCAAGAAAATTAAAAAGCCTGAGATAAATTTATGGAGGGGATAGGATGAAATAAAAAAGGAATTCTGATTGTACAATAAAGATGTGATATAGACTCATACAGAAGTAGGGCTGGAAAGGACCTGTGGAAGTCATCAAGTCCAATTCCCTGCATGAGGCAGGATCAGCCCCACAGCTGCATCCAATACTGCATCCTTGTGTAACCTATCACTAAACTTACAGTCAATCCCATCACACAATGATAAGCCCTTAACCTGCCATGTGTAAAAGCACAGGAACAAAGGTGGTCAGTGTGCTGCTGTTGTGGAACAATCTCCAGGTTGCATTGCAGAGTGAAGATTGCCTGGTTATCCCAAGTTTCTAGGTTTGACGGTTGCCATATGGAACCAGGAAAAAAGGGTTTTTCTTCCTCTTGCCCCGGTCAGCATTCTTTCTGCCTTCCTAGGAAGCATTATGTGTTGGCTACAGAAAAACTGGGGACTGGCATACACGAATGCTCCTGATGAGAGTTAAAAAAATTAAAATAAAATCCTGAACAAACAAAAACCAAAAACAAGAGGTTCCTCCAACTCAGGATCAGACTCAGGGCCGTCCCGGGGTGAGGGCAAATCGTAGCAACCGTGCCTACTCCGTCCTGCCGTCAGCTTTACATCCAGCCACTTGGCACCCCTCTCCCCTGCCAAATCCGGCACTTCCATCTGCTCAATGCACACCGTCCCTCTGCCCTTGCCATCAAATCCACCGCTGGCTTTCTCCCATCTGGGGGCAGGGCCCTGCACAGGCTGATTTGCCCCAGGCCCCGCACTCTGCTCGGGTCGTTTCTGATCAGGCCGATTACCATATCCGGTATCAGGAAGGAATTTTACCCCATGATCAGATCAGCATAGACTATGGGAGTTTTTCCCTTCTTCTGTAGCAGGGATTACAGCTCTTTTCTTTGAATCTGTTGAGCGTAGTTTCATAGTAGCTGGGGTCAGGAGGGACCTGAACAGATCATCTAGCCTGACCCCCTGCCACAGGCAGGAATAAATGCTGGGTTCACAAGACCCCAGACACGCGATCATCCAACCTCCTCCTGAATTTGTCCAAGGTAGGGGTGAGGACCACCTCCCTGGGAAGTTGGTTCCAGATTTTGGCCACCCTAACTGTAAAATATTGCTTTCTGATCTCTGACCTAAACCTATTCTCTATCAGCTTATTACCATTGTTCCTCGTCACCCCAGGTGGTGCTGGGGAGAAAAGGGCTCTACCTGTTTGCTGTTGATCTCCTCTGATGAGCTTGTAGGCAGCTACCAGGTCCCCCCTCAGCCTCCTCTTGCTGAGGCTGAACAGGTTCAGGTCCCTCAGTTTTTCCTCGTAGGGTCTGTTCTGCTGCCCTCTCACCGAGCAGGTGGCCTCCTCTGAACCCTCTCCAGGCTGGCCACATCCCTTTTGAATCTATGTTCGTAGATTTCATAGACATTAGGGCTGAAAGGGACTTCGGAAGATCACTGAATCCAGCCCCCTGCCCCAGGGGCAGGAAGTCAGCTGGAGTCATAGGATCCCAGCAAGATAAGCACCCAAATTTCTCTTGAAGGCATTCAGTGTAGGTGCTTGAACCTGCAGGCTATTCCAGACTCTGGGGACTCAAACAGCGAAGAAATTCTTCCTTAGGTCTAGCCTGAAACAGTCTTGCAGGAGTTTATAACCATTAGATCCCATCATCCCTTGGGGCACTCTGGTGAACAATCATTCCCCCAGATCCTGGCGAACACCCCTGCTAAACTTATAGGTGGCCACCAGATCACTCGAGCCTTTAGCCTGGAAAAGCACAGAGTCCCATAGCTCTCAGCCTGTTATCGTAAGGTGTGCTTTCCTGACCTCTGATCATGTGTGTGGCTCTCTTCTGGACTCTCTTTAGCTTCTCCACATCCTTTTTGAATTGTGGAGCCCAAAACTGGCTGCAGTACTCCAGCTGTGGCCTCACCAGGGCTGAGTACAACAGGAGAATGACGTCCTGGGATTTGCCTGAGAAGCATCTATGGATGCAAGTCAGTGTTTTGCTTGTTTTACTAGCCACAGCATCACATTGAAGGCTCATATTCATCTTGTGGTCAATCATGACCCCCAAGTCCCTTTCATCTGTAGTGGTAGCCAGCATAGCACTGCTCAGCCTATAAGGATGCTGCAGGTTTTTCCTCCTAAAGTGGAGAATCTTGCATTTTTCAGTGTTAAACACCATCAGGCTGTCATCTGCCCATTTCCTGAGCCTGTCAAGGTCAGCCTGGATTGCCTTCCTGCTCGCAGTGTGGATGCTTTACCCCAGAGTTTGGTATCGACAAACTTAGCCAGTCCGCTTCTGACTCCAATGTCCACATCATTAATGAAGATGTTGAACAATATAGGTCCAAGGACAGAGCCTTGGGGGGCCCCACTGGTCACAGAGCACCACAACGATTGACTTCCATCAACCACCACCCTCTGGCTCCAGCCATGGAGCCAATTCCCCAGCCAGTGGATCCTGGTGGACCTGAGGCTGCAGTTGGCCAGTTTTTCAAAGATGTGAGCATGGGATACCAGATTGAAGGCTTTTTTGAAGTCAAGATATATGATATCAGTCTCCTCTCCCTTGTCCAGGTGATAGGTCACCTGGTCGTAAAAGGAAGTAAAATTGGTCAAGCAAGACCTACCCACAACAAACCCATGCTGGCTATCCATCAGGATGTTGCCATCAGCTAGTCCGTTAAGAATGGCCTCTTTAATAATCTTTTCTAAGACCTTCCCCAGGATAAAGGTCAGGCTGATGGGCCTGCAGTTTACTGGATCAACCTTCTTCCCTTTCTTGAAGATGGGCACCACATTGGCTTTCTTCCAATCTCCAGGCACTTTACCAGAGCACCAGGAGTTCTTGAAGATCCATGTCAGGGGCTGAGCTATGATGCTATCCAGCTCCTCAAGTACCCTGGGATGTAGATTGTCAGGGCCAGCTGACTTGAAGGTGTCCAGCCTCCCAAGGTGTTTCCTTCACAAGGTCAACATTGACAGAGGGCAGGGAATCTCCCTCATCCAGGCCTCCCTGTCCCATAATGGGCAGGGGCATCCTGTGGGACTGATGACAGACCGTTAACAAACTACTCCCTGTTGTTGCAGTAGCAGGACACTGACAGTACCTTCACTGCACTGCTTCCCCTGTGGCAAGTTAAAGTTTTCTTTTTGTTGTTTCAAGTACTATATTTGGTAGTTGCGTGCGAGGGCTGTTTGCAAAGTTTTTAAGAACTGGTTAGACAGAGACACTTGGCTGGGATGCTTTAAACAGGGATGATCCTGCCTTGAGTAGTGGGTTGGGAGTAGGGGATTTCCTAAGGTCCCCTTCCAGACCTGTTTTTTTTATGATTCTTCAAAATCAGAACTTTTCTTCTCCCTTTCATCAGTTCTCCCTTTATTAGAAATGCTTCTATGATTCTCGCAAATCTCTATGGCACCAAACCCATTAAATATGACAAGGAATTGTTCTTATATAAATCATCTACCCTCAGGACTCAGAGACCAAAAATTCAAAGTTCATTTTCCAGAAGAGCTGTTTATATGCTCACATGCGTTATCATTTCCACCAGTTAAGTCTATGAACCGTAAACCTATAAAATACTGCCTTGTGGAGAACTAGAAGAATTCTTCCAATGCCTCTGCCTCAAGGAATATCTACACAACCAAAACGAATCCACTTCCAACAACAATTCATCCTCTGACAACACTGAAGAAAAGATCAAACCCCAAACCCCCCAAAAAACATCAGATTGGACACCTCACAGTGGACGAAACTCTAACTTTGACTGCTATATTGACTGCTTCAGGGAAAGAATGAACAATTAAATAATCGACAACACACACCACTATAACACACTCTCCCTAGCAGAAGGAAAGCCATAGAACCCTTAAGATCCAACCACCAAACAGTAATAAAACCAGCAGATAAAGGAGGAGTCAGTCATCTTAACCACAACGGCCACATAAACGAAGCCAGCAAACAACTTTCTGACACCACCTACTACAAAGAATTACAGGAAGATCCTACAGGAAGATACTTTTCACTACAAAACTACCATCAAATCATTTCCATCAGAACAACAAAAAAACCTACAGACCCTGATTCCCCTCCCCAACCCCCATCTAACCCAGGGACTTTTAGGGACTTTTTACATATTCCCTAAAATCCACAAAGAAGGGAACCCTGTGCAGACCTATCATATCTAACCACAGGACCCTAACTGAGGAAATACTAGGTTTCATCTAATAAATCCTAAAACCGCTGATCACCCAAAGAGCGAGTTTTGTCCAAGATGCTACAGGCTTTCTACAAAAACTTAAAAACAAAGACCACCTTCCCAGCATCGCCCTCCAAGCCACCATGGATGTTACTAGCTTATATACCAACTTCCCACATCAGGATGTCATCCAAGCCTGCCTTACTTACCTACCCAAGCAAGATGATAACTCAGCATACAGACCCAAAGATATTACTGACCGTATACATTTCATCCTCACACACAACTTCAGTTTCAACAACCTATACTTCCTCCAGACCATGGGCGCAGCTACGGGCACTAAAATGGGCCCACAGTAGTCCAAACTTTTTATGAGCCACCTAGGAGAAGAATTCCTCTAGAACTGCACCATCAAACCCTTGCTGTACTTGAGATACAATTACATCTTCATCATTTGGACTGAAAACCTGTAATTTCTGATCAATTTTCATTAGAAATTCAGCAATCATCATCTCCCCACCTGACTATCTCTTGAATACTCCAGCATCAACGTCTCCTTTTTAGACACAATGATCACTATCCAGAATGGTAAAATACAGACCACAATATGCAAGAAACCCACAGACCAACATACACATCTGCACAGAACCAGCAATCAACCTAAACACACTAAGAAAGCTGTAATATACAGCCAAGCCCTCCAATACTACTGAATCTGCACTGAGAACATTTGTGATTGTCACTTCATAAATAGCAAAAAGGCTTTGACTCAAAGACACTCCTCCAGAGACAGATCACACTACCGAAAGAGCCACCCAGATACCACATGAAGAATTGCTACGGTACAGAAGGAAAACCCACACGAATCACACACCACTGGTTATGACATATCACCCCTCCCTGGAACCTATACAGAAAATCCTCAAACAACTGCAACCCATACTAAAAGAAAACCCAATTCTTAAAGAGATCTTCCCAGAACCACCCAACCCAGCATTCAAACAAGCACCGAACCTTGCTAACCTCATCACCAGAAGCAAGCTTCCTACAGCCCCAACACACTCAATAGATCCAGACCATGCCACGACAAGAAATGTCAAACCTGCCAACACATCTCCACGACTCTTGCAGTTACTACACCCCACAGCAGAACCATCAGCATTCCTGGATCACATAGCTGCACCTCCAGAAATGTTATGCATCTCATCCAATACACCAAATGCCCTGATGGAAAATACATAGGAGAGACCAAACAACAACCATGCACCAGAATGAATGCACACTGGAAATGTATCAAAGACAAAAATATCCAATTACCTGTGGGGGCACATTTCTCACAAGAAAACCTCTCTTGCTCTCCAATCTCTCAGTTCCAGTCCTCAAAGGGAATTTACAAAACACCTTTCACAGATGAGTCAACAAACTTCACTTCATCAACCTCCTGGATACTAAAACTTACGAACTAAATACAGACATTGGATTTATGACACATTATAACCTGCCTAACATCTGACTCCCCAGGTGTCTCTCCACTACTTAACAGCTACATTCATTTCCCTTCCCCCCTCCCTACCCCCACTCCCAGCCTCTCTTTCATACTCTGACTCCTCAATTTACATCTTCACTGACTGGCTTTCTTGCACGCATACCAGCCTTTGGCTTCTTGACTATTCATTTCACCCAGGAAGAGCACACACCAACTGCAGATGCTTTCTCAGCCTGAAAAATGGGTATTTATACCCTAACAGCTTGCTAAGAAGAATGTTTCCAACTCTCTGAGTTGGTCTAATACAAAATATCAAACTTACCCAAAGAATACTGTCAGCCTATGTCTTTAGACCAACATGGCTACAACCTATACCCCTGAACTGTAATACATTTTTAAGCAAGCTACACAATAACTCTTGCAAGATTACTACAGAGTGTCAGAAATAATGTTCAAATCTCATACATAAGAAATCCCAGTTTCATTCACTGCACTGAAATGTCCTTCAGAATTACTGAAAAGGTTTTAGTCAACCTATTACATCCTCTAAATATAATACACTGCACTCTTCTAGAGTCTGGGATTAAATCCAGAATTCCTAATAACTGACTAGAATATAATTTTATGGCCCAGTAAACATAAATTTGTACTTAGTTCAGATTTATCACACTTAAGATGTGAAATCACCGAAGTACATGCTTCACAGTTGAGTGCGTACTCCACTGATCAATGTATGTTGTATCCCATGCTTCTTATATACAGTTCACAGAGACTGAGAGCTTGTGACATCTCTCGACTTAATGATTGTGCTAAAGAAAAACCTGTTAATGATCTTTTTGTTCTGGAGGTTCTAGTGTTGGTCAAGATGGTATCTACTATATCTATAGCTGTTGCATACTAGCAGATTTGAAGGGAAAGACAGAACACCCAGAAGAAGGGGGAGTGGAGAAGACAGAGCTGCTGGTGGAACGCAAGCATGCAACCTACTGCTACTACTGCACCTGGATGTATCTAATTTCTAGGAGTAGAGAGTCCGTGAGTACCTAAGATGCATTTGTGGAAGTGGATGATGACAGATTCCTTCCTGGCAGCTCCCTGAAGCTGACAGGTTGGTTATATCATCACTGCTAAGACAGAATGAGTGTTCTTGGTATATCTGCTTTCAGTAACTTTTAAAAGAGTTAAAGTATAAGACAAAAGAAATTCACTGAGGCATGTCAGTCTTTCATACCCTCCAGAAGGGTTGACAGTCAGGATTAGCTTCAGCAGTGCAGTTTCTCCTCCTGAGTCCCAGGTAGGTCCAGCTCCCCTTCTCCCTGACTCTGGAAAAGCTATCCACTGAAGTACAGCAAAGCTGCATACAAACTAGGAAATTAACAAACAAAAACTATGCTTAGTGACAATTAAGGCTGCATCAGGACATTCCCGTCCACCCAAAACCTCAAAAGCATGGAAATAAAACATGGGAGACTCCTGCATTCCATTCCACCTTTCCATTCTATTGCTTACATCACTGTTGATAACGCACTTAGAAAGCTTTCACTTCCACCTTCAACAAAAAATTAACAGCAACTTCACAAGACCTTATATTAATTATAGAGAACAATCAGCACAAGTGGCTGTCACATGTCATGCATTTGGGAAGTTATTGATTTCATTAGCATTTTGTGTTAAAGGGTGAATATCATAAAGACAAGGTACATTCTGCTTCTTGGTATCTTTTGGAAGTGAAAAATCTTTGGAGTGCGTTACCAGCAAGCATAGGCAAAAAGGAAGTGGAAACCAATACAGAGGTCTTTCCCTTTGACTTCATATTTCCATACTTACAGAGTATGGATGGAGGGATGTGTGACCCAAGGCAATCTTAACTGACACTAAATGTAGCTGTTTGTTTGTTAATGGATATGGGTGAGGCAACCAGCCAGAGATTAACTTTACAGATCTGTTTCATTTTTCACTCAGCAAGAATTTGGCTAAAAGAAACATGGCTTGCCTCAAGAGGCTCATTACTGCGAGAGTGATAGCAAAGTTTGGTGACAGGGTACCTATGCGATTCTAAAGGCTTACCTACACTGGATGTATTAGCCTCCAGATACATCACGTGTAAAACTGAACAAGTGCCGTTACAAAGTTTACCTTGTAGGAGAGACCTCCGTTGTAAATAAATACTAAACCCCTGCATTCAAACATACAACTTTCTGAAAAGCTATTCTTTTAGGTTCAAAAGTTATAGTCTGATTTCTATCCAAAACAAATAATTTTCCTTGCAAAACTTGATCAACAATGCAGTTTACATTATTTGACAGCAAGGAAAATGAAGAACAGGATTTTTTTTTTTTCTTTTTACACGTTTTTCTTTAAAAACAAACAAACAAACAAACGACACCCCCAGCCCCCAACAATCCCTCCTTTCTCCCCAAACCGTGTGCTCCCAAAACAAACAAACAAAACCATAGAAACCCTACAGGCCGACAGTGTTTGCCTTAATGCCTCATTCTTCTAAGAATCTGATTTGTCTGGGAATGTTATACAAGTTTAACCAATTACGTTAACAAACTGCTACATCTGACCTGCCAATACACTTGGACATTAAGGAGACTGGAGGAACTCTAGATGAAGCCAAGGAATGAACAGATCAGTCCTCTGGAAGAAAGCATTTCAGCAAACAAGCTTAAGGGTGAGGAAAAGATTTGGCCTGGGACTGGCATTTCAGCAGGAGAGGATGCAGGAGGGGTGCAGGGGCATGACTGCACTCCCCCTTGCACTGCATGCCAGAGTCAGCTCTATGGCAAGCATGCTGGCTGGCTTCAGCTCTCCACAGCCCCAGACATCTGAAGGCCTTGGACAGGAACCGAGGTTCAGATGAAGTGGGGCTGGAGGCCCAGGCTGGCAGGGAATGGGCAAGGAGCAGGCGTAGGAAGGGTGAACCCATACAGTAACTCAGCAAGGGGAGGGGAGTGGCAAGTAAGGTCCCAGCACCAGGCACTAACTTAGGGGTACCAGAATGCCTCCCTCACCTCCAAAGGGTCCGTGCCCCTGGCAGAAGCAGCCCCGTGGTGTTGCTGTTCATAGTATCATAGTATCTAGAGTCGGAAGGGACCTGGGCAGATCATCTAGTCCGACCCCCTGCCTTGGCAGGAAAGAGCACTGGGGTCAGATGACCC
>JAGPOW010001296.1:7347639-7380358 GCA_030014935.1 Caiman crocodilus | reverse complement strand
AGTGCGGGCCCGAGGACCGAGCCCTGCGGAACCCCACTGCCCACGTCCTTCCAGGTCGAGAAGGACCCATCCACTACCACCCTCTGGGTGCGGCCCTCTGTTGCAGCAGCAGTTGGGTATACACACATCCGGGGGCTGCTGTCAGAGCAACAACTGCTGCATCCAGACCAAGCTGCAGCAGTAACGGGGGGTTATTTCTGAGGTCCCAGAGTAGGTAAGGCTCCTCCCTCTCTGGCAATTAGTATCATCTCTGTTGAAAATGTTCCTTGACATAGCAAAACCTAAAAACTCTCTAGGTGATTTCACCGTATCTAAAGGCAATTTCCATGAGCTTTATTTTATAATCTCAAGCTTCGGAAAAAATGCTGCATTGATAAAATGTTCGCGTTTCCCTCTGGAATACTAATCCACATAGACTTCTTGAGACCAGAGAACTGAAATAGACTGTGCACCATCATTTCCCTTTGAACTACAAAACAAAAGACTTGTACACTGTCCAAAGTATGTCTTCCTCCATGGACCAGGTTCTATCATTTCAATGAGGAGAGAAGCTACTTCAGTTCTTGATACTAAGAAATCAGCTGCCCTCCCATACATAGATGGAATGTGTAAAGAGGGTTTTCCCCACAGTACTATTACTGGCTGGGGGGTACAGTAAATGCAATAGGGAGGGAAGGTCTGCCAGATCTTTTCTTATAAGCTACAATCTATACAATACAGGAGTTGCCGTCTTATATTAGTAGATGGAACAGAGGCCACACTCAGCTTGACAGATCTCTTGGAAATGTAACTGAGTTTCTAGTACTTATGAAACTAATCCAATTTATACATATGAGCCACTTGCATTTAAGAGAATATTGGTGGTACCTCTAAAGCAGGGCTACCGCAGCTTTCCTCTCCAAAGGCTCTTGCTGCCAGTGTTGGTTTACTTTAGTGTTCTTTGGAAAAGGATAAGCTCATCCCTAGGACAGTATGGATATTTAATCCTAATATTGAATCCTCCTGATTTTCTCAAGCAAGCATTTTCTGAGGTTGTTTCACACTCAGATGAGGATCCATTCTGAAGTACCTATCAGAGGGTACTTCAGAATCTGACCAGACTCCGGAAACCTCAAAAGAAGAAAACCTTTTGAGGCCAGACTGTTTTGCAGGGAATCCCATCTTTGGCCTTCCAAGTCTCCTAATGTGTAATCTCTACAGCAGAATCTGGGGGAGCAGGAGCTTCCCATTAAAAGACCTGCCAAGATAAAAGTAGCTTAAACCTTATTGGAAGTAACTTATTAAGTACCTTATTGGAAGGAGAGGCTGTTTCACTTGCCAAAAGGCTAGTGACTGCTTTGTCTCTACACTTCCCCTAAGACCTTACCAACAAAATGCTTGGAAAGATATAATTTAACCTGTAATGCCAATTTCATCTAGTAGCTGCCCACAGAACAAGTATTTAGAAGGTCTGAATGAATGGCAAGTCAGAGTCTGAGAAGTATCAGTCTTGAAAAACTGCCAGGGAAATAGTTTAAAAAGCAAATGTTGTCAAGGGGTTCACCCTGCCTCCTCCTCCCTCCCACGCCCACCTTTTTTTTTTCTTTTTTGATATGCTCATAACTGCCTATCTAGTGAATACATCCACTATCAGAGACAGCATCCAATTAGGGCTGAGACTGATATATCTGAAGTCTAGTTTGAGTGATATGACTTTGCCTGGGCATGAGTACACCTCCAGCAGAATGACTATGCCCTTTACTAAGGATGTCTTGGCAGCAAAATCTAAGGGAGAATAATAAAAACCCCATAGGTCCTGTGATACACTGCCTCTTACTCATACTCCCACAAACCAGAACCAAGCAGTTAATTTTCCAAGCTTTTCTTTCTTTAGTGTTCTATTGGGCATCCCAATCAATTGGTTGATCAGGGAGCCCCTGACAGTCTCTCTCAGTGTGGGGGACTGAGATTTACTGTTACCGGCTTCATGATCAGGAATGGTGGGATGCACATGGGGAGCAGCAGGGACAGAGTCCAGGAGTGGCAGGACATATGAGAGGCAGGACGCATGCGGCTGAGCTGACCCATGCCCTCTGCTGCTCGAGCTGAGTGAGTGGGATGATCCCCCTCCGCACTCCCTGGCACCGATTCATAGATGTCAGGGTTGGAAGGAACCTCAACAGATCATCGAGTCCGACCCCCTGCATGGCTGGAAAGAGGGCTGGGTCTAGATGACCCCAGCTAGATGCATATCCAACCTCCCCTTGAAGACCCCCAGGGTAGGGGAGAGCACCACCTCCCTTGGGAGCCTGTTCCAGACCTTGGCCACTCAAACTGTGAAGTTCTTCCTAATGTCTAGTCTAAATCTACTCTCTACTAGTTTATGGTCATTATTTCTTGCAACTCCCAAGGGTGCCTTGGAGTTCTCACCATTTCCTCACCATTTCCCTTCTGTGCCCCCATGATGAACTTATAGGCAGCCACAAGGTCGCCTCTCACCCTTCTCTTGTGAGTGAGTGGGGCCCTGGTCAGGCCAGGTTGAGGACCTGACAGCTTGGGGCACAAAGCCCAGCACACAGCAGCAGCCGCCTTGTCCCGCACACAGATCAGGGGGGCACATGCCCTCCAGCCCTCTGCTGGAAGCCCACCTGCACAAGCCACCCAGGCTCCAACTCTCCCCCAGCCCGCCCCACCTGCCTGGTCAGGGCCCCACTCACCCCTGCCCCGGCCCCACTCCCTTCTCCACTGTGGGGGCCTCGATCTGCACCCCCGGGCTTCCCCAGACTGACCTGCTGAGCAAGGTGGTGAGGTGTGGGGGGTGCAATAGATCATGGATTGCCTTTACTTCAAAAAGTCATCTCCAAGTTCTTCACCTTAAAGAAGTTGGAGACCACTGGGATAAATTAACCAGAGCCACTGAACACAAATGCTTCATCTGTATTAGAAGGGCTGCAAGATGTGCCATCTTTTATGGCAGAGAAAGACTTGAGGGCTGCTTTCCAGTTCTCATTCATTTCTGCATGGATCTTGCCTTCATATCGACCAGGAGCTGGTGTTTCTTCTTTCAGTTCCAGGGATGACCTCACTTTCCTGAGTGATTTAGTTAAACTTTCCTGAGTTTTCTAGAAGCTGTGGAAATATGGGTCCTACGTATAAGCGTATGCTGAGAGGAAGGAGAGTAAGAATGGGAAAGGAGAGGGCTTTAGAGCCATATAACTTATTCTAACTCAGTGAAGGGAACTTCTGTCAGTCTGTTCAGTCTTAGTGTTGGTCAGGCAGGAGTTATTTTCAATTCAGCCTGCTGTCTGCCCGCTGTTTCTGAGGGGGGACACAAGGAAGCAAAATGGTGTCCTTCCAAATCTCCCACGAAGTCAAATAAAAACAAAGACATGGAGCCCTATCAGTTTTGAAGGGAAAACCACACAGCCAATGAAGAAAACAAATATTTAGTTAAAGATCTCCTGAAAGTCTGTGAAACTGCTACAAATGTTGGTCTGCAGTCTGCCATATGGAGTCAAAGAATTCTAGGAGTTCCACCACCTAAGAAACTGATGGCACGCTGGGGTGCTTGTAAGGCTGCTGTGCAATATTAGCAGTGTAAGGTATGCAAACACGTACACGAGTCACAAGATAAACCCAGAGAGTAAGTCCTATTTCAAATAGGAATCCATGGTGACAAAAACATTTTGACCTGCTGTGGTCATTCTGAGTCCTTTGCAAAAAAAGAACTGCTGTATTATTTTTCTGTAGTAGAAAGTCAAGATTTGACATTGTCCAAAGGGTACTTGGAGCCTAAAAAGGTTGAAGACCACTGGTCTAAGAGAGGGCCAAAAGCCCAAGCTATGAGGATCTGGTCTGTCTGGTCTGCCATGGCAAGGGAATTCCAGGGCAAAGACTGATGCACAGGGGACTGAAATTGCTGTCTACTCCTATATTCTCTAGCACTGAAGACAGAGACTAGAAAAGCTGATGGTTATGGAGGTGGTCTCCTCAAAGAGACTATCCTGGTAACAACTGTTTTGAATTTGGACAGCCTAAACTAGGTAAAATGGTTCACTGGTGCAAAATCTAAGAAAATTTATTAAGTGTTTTACAGAATCAACTACCAGGTTTGGTACTGAAAACGTAGGATTGTGTGTTGTTTAAACAAAATCTGGTTATCATTATGTTCAGTAAATTAGAAGGGTGAAAGCACTCCTTTCTTGCTTGGGAGGACCTAACTATACTGGGTGTTGAGGAGATGAAACAATTTTATTTTTGGTGATTAGATTTTATTCCCAGATTGTGTATAACAAAGCTGCCAGAGGCAAGGATTTTTGTGGGAGACAGACCCTTCCTCAGGACTCTGGCAGAGAAGCAAAAACAGCAGAAATAAACAGCAGATGGAACATGTGTAAAACTCCATATGTAATTAAAAACTGGATACAAGAGAAATGGCAAACTGTGGCAAAGCTGTTTTCTTGGGGTTAGCCAGTCAGCCCTCTCATCCCTGGCATAACTCTTCACCCTTTAATTCTGAGACCTGGTAAAGTTTCTAAGCTTTAAGAATTTGAATTCTATTACTGAGATGGCTGGGTTGTCTAAACAGTCACCTGTGTAAGGCTCACAGCCTCCTTCTACCTCTGTTTTAAAGTATATAAATGGAATGCCATTTGATAGGCATTTCTCCAAGATCAGAAGACAAAACCCATAATTGTGTGGGTTACCTGGATCTGGGCTCTGTTTCCAGCTGTTATGTTAGATATTGTCCAACATGCCTCCTTTTTAATAGATTCCTTTGGGCTGCTTAGCAAATGCAGTAAACTCTGGAGGGCTGAACAATTCAAAATTACCTAGGGGAAAGGGTAGAGAAAACATGTTAGATTATGCCCAGAATAATCAGCAGGGGAAAGGAGAAAGAAAGCAGCGGAAGCATTCACCTATGCTGATGAGCCGTAACAAGCCATTTGCTCCAGCTTTGTGGGCTGCACCACAGGCTGGAGGTTGAGCATCCCTGAAGTAGACCATACGCTAAATATGAGCCAACAGTGTGCTCTTGTTGCAAAAAAAGCCAACAAGCATTCTAGATTGTACTAATGGAAGCAGCACCTGCAAATCAAGGGCAGCGATTCTTCCACTCTATTTAGCAGTGGTGAAGCCTGACCTGTGGTACTGTATCTAGTTTTTCACCCCACACATCAAAGAGGATGTGAACAGCTTAGAAAGAACCCAGCACATAGCAAGATGACTAGGGGGCTGGGAGGCAAGACTCATAAGGAAAGACTGAAAGAACTAGGATTATTTAGTTCAGAGGAGAGAAGGCAGAAGGTGATCACCCTGAAGTATGATTACAGAAGGGACAGAGGTGGGCTTTTCTCTGTAACTGTAGGGGCCTCAAACTAGAGCAAAGAAAATTTAGGTTGGAGATTAGGAGGAACTTTCTGAGTATGAGGGTGGAACAGGCTGGAACAGGCTACTTAGAGAAATTGTGGAATCTCCATTATTGGAAGTTTTTAACAGCAGGTTAGAGAGACACTGGGTTGGGATAGTTTAGTCAGGGATGATCTTGCCAGGTCCCTTCCAGCACTATTTTCATATGATGCTATAACTGACATTTCTGGGAAATGCGCATGATATTTAGTGACCTGGAATATAAAAAGAGTTCAAATGAGATGGACTACTTCTCCCTTTTGACCTTAATTTCTATGAAACTAAGGAATCCTGTATATCAAAAACCTGATCTCAAAATAATTTTATGGCAAATTTACATGCCATCGAAACAAGCAATAAAGCACATGGTGCTAATGTAGCTCTCAGCAACAGAACATAAAAAACAAGATTAGAAAATGTATACAAACAAATCTCTCACTCTGTAATGAAGAATATAAGCAGAGAACATCTAGCTGTTACTCACCAATCTTCTTACCCAATATGAATCTAACTGGGTTAAAGGTTACAAAAGAAAGAGTCCCATGCATAACAACATATGGTAAGTGTTAAACTAAACTGTGGGCTAGGAACCTGAGTTTCAACTCTGGCAAAGATTAGAAAGTAATACTTTCAACTAGGCCAGGACTATAAAAACTTCTAAGCAGCTGGGGGCTGCACACCAGATGGGTCACACCAGTAAGGTCTGCACACTGCACATGCTCCACTCTTCCACCAAGACACCCTGGCCTCCTTCTTTAGCCCCCAGCTGAACCACATTGCCATGGGCTCCTGGGGCAGGGACAGGAAGTGGAAATCCGTAGAAGGTGCCTTGAGCCCCTGGTTGCTGCTGCAATGTGGGGAGGAGCAGCCAGATGGGAGCTCCCCACACCCCCTGCAAATTAATCCCTTGCCGGGTGCATGCAGCTGGACAATCTGAACTAGACTATAGAGGTAAGAAAGCCACATAAAGCCAAAAGCCAGTACAAGATTCAGCATAACAGCTAGCCTTTGCTTGAGACAGAATCAGAAAAGGAATACTCGCAAGTGTTGAATGTCAATATTGAATAGTATCAGCATGACTGTGTAGAAATTCATCCTGGGAGCTGTAGCTCAGGACTGAAGTGCAGCATGAGAGTGACATGCTTGGCTACAACCAATGACACCACTCTCATATTGGTGAGAACCAGAAAATACAATGGTGTAATAAGCAAAACAAAAAAGCAGTTTAGAGGCTTATGAATTATCCCATTAACCAAAAAGGCAAACAGAATTACAACCCAAAACAATGGAGTCTATACCTGGGTCTGGATGTCATCCCCAGTCACAATGTTCCCAACTGCTCGTAAGGCAGGAGATACCACTTTGTAATCACTGTGCCTAAAAATACAAGGAAAGAGGTAACAGCCCAAGACAATTTTGCAGCCCCATGCTTTCAATCAGGACCTACCAAGACTTCTTACTGGCCAAAGGAGAGTTTATGACCGAAGTCATAAAAGGCATCTCTAAGTTTGGATTTGAAACTATGGGTACTTATTTTTAGGGTCCTCTAGGGGCTTTTTAATGTTTTAGATTTGATGAACAGTTTCGGTGGCTTTTTGCTTTAATTTTGTGCACTGTTTTTCTCCCTTGCAGTGCTGAGAAATCCATTGCATGGTAAAGTAACTTACTGCCTATATAATGGAATCAATAAAACTGATTACATGCTAACTTCTGCCAAATAAAGAAAATAAATTAAGAAAAAATGAAAGAAAAATCCGTCATAATTTTCTGTTATAAAAATGAGACTCTTACAAGTCTCTTCTATTACAGAAAAAATTGGGCATCAGATTTAATTTATCCACATTCCCTTAAAATGAAGTTGTGGTTTTGAAAATGAAAAAAAACATATTCTTTTCCATAGGAAAAGTATTCCTCCAACTTTGACTCCTGACAAATTCCTTCAAGCAAACAAAAAACCCCCCTCATGGCTGTTATTTTGTTGCTAGCTGCTGATAAGCCAAGTGTTCTTCCTCTAACAAAATTTACTTTAAAATTATAGGGATTCAACAGGGATCGACTGAAACAGTCAATTTCTCATAGCAATTTGACAACTGACCACATATTCTTTCATAAACATTTTAAAGCGAGTCCATCACTAGAAAATGGCAATGAAAATGGCCCTTAACATGAAAGGAAAAATTCTAGTAAATATAAAAATCATCACTTAATAGCAAGATTCACTGATGCTGAGAAATCAATACATTCTCTAAGATAAAATTTAACTAGCAAGAAACTGCATTTCCTATATTTGTAACTGATTAATAACAGCATTTTACTAAAGATCAAAATGGGATAGTGTTTCCTCTAGTGATGAGAAAACAGATAACTTAAGAAAAGAAATAGAGTATTTTTCAATAATTTTCTGTGTTTTTCATTTTTTTTAAGTAAGTGATCATTCTGTTTAATACTACCTGAGTCTGTTTAATACACACAAGCTGGTAAATGAAGGTAATTGTATATTCTAGGTTTTTTTCCTTCCTTCTTTTTAAACATATTGTAGGATTTTGCATTAATGTAGCCATGTACTGTTTATTTAGCAATAACAGCTTCCTAAGATATGCATAGACCATATGCATAAACCAAAATGACAAAGCCCATTTTTGTAGCTTCAGCAGAGATGATCCTAGCAGGGCCCGGGGCAAAGTGGCTTGCGCGAAGCACCCCTCCCCATCCCATGGCATTTATGCCGAGGAGTGAACCCCCTGGCACACCAGATGCGGTGGGGTGGGTGGCAGGTGGAACTCCTGGCTGGAACAAGCAAAAAGCTGTTCAACCCAACAAGCGGGTGGGTGGGCTAAACTACAGCCATGGCCCTTCTGCTCTGATCTGCTCTGCAGGGTCCCCAGCGGTTGCCCCAATTCACCCCCACCAGGGATGGTCCTGGGCTCCAGTATAAAATGTCATATATTTAATATAATATAAAAACTCAGCTGTGTCTCAGTGGGCGCATCTACACATGCACTTTACTGCACAGTTAACTAATTCACTCCGCAGTAAAGCATCACAGTCTGGACGTGCGTTTGTATTAGGACACAGTAAATTAATTAACTCCACTGTAGGACAGTACTGTCAGGGATAGTACTGTCTTATAATGGAGTATTTTACTGTGCTGAAATGCACATGTAGACAGTGACCAGGGGCATAAATGGAGACCCATCAGCCCAGCCAGCAGGGGGCTCGTTCTATCTCAGTTCAAATTGCTGCTGTCCCAGGCACATGTATAGATGCTGCACCTAGGAGCAATTTGGATCCAGCACGCGCCAGAGTTTATTGTGTCACCTTAATTTCATGTGTAGATGCATCCACTGTTGTTTTTACAGAGTTTTAAAAGACACATATCAAAATTATTGATACTGGTGGCATTAAGGCCAACAAACCATGTTTGTTTTCTACTACTGCAGAATCTCTACTTAACTTTACTTTTGCAGGAAGTTGGACTGTAGAGAAAGGGTAAAGGGGTAACAGTAAGAAATCAAGTCGATTCTTTTAAGTTAATTTCTTACATTAGCAGCTCCACGAGTCTTCTACACACTCCTGCATCAATTACTGCCTGTATTTTATCATTAGGTCCATCAGACAAATATGACAAGGCCCAGCAGGCATCAGCTAGTACATCTGTGTCATTGACAAAAAGCAGCCAGGAAAGCACACTTAGACAAGGTGAAACCTGCAAAACATTAAAAAGATGTGTGATCTATGAAATGCAGAAGTCCAAAATCAGCTAGCATCCTGCACTTGACTCTGTAGGGCACTGGACTGGTATGCAGTCTGAAAGACCTGAGGAATCATTAAGGACCTACATCAGTGCTCTTATGAAAAGCTCCAGCTCCACAGACAAGCAGAAATAAGTCTTCCTTCAACATTAGAAATGAAGACATGTTCACGTATGCAGCAGCACATATAACTGGAGGGACTGGGAGCATCAGATGACATGTGACAAGGCAGCCAATGCCCTCAGCATTAGATACAGAATATGCTAGTCAATTTTTTTCAGAAAAGGACCTGGGGTTACAGTGGACTATAATCTGGATATGATTCAACTCATGTTACAACACTGTGCGCTTGCTGCAAAGAATGCTACTGCATCCTGGGCTGCGCTAGTAGGAGTGTTACCAGAGTATCAAGAGAAGTGATTATTCCCCTCTATTCAGTGCTGGTGAGGCCACACCTGGAGTACTGTGTCTAGTTTTGGGCCTCTCACTACAGAAAGCATATAGACAAATTGGAGACTCCAGTGGAGGAAAACAAAAATGTTTAGGGGCTTGGGAACATGACTTCTGAGGAGAGGCTGAGGGCAGTGGGCTTATTTAGTCTGGAGAAAAGTCTGGGGGTTTAATAGCAAACTTTAACTACCTGAAGGATGGAGCTAGACTGTTCTCAGTGGTGGCAGATGACAGAATAAAGAGCAATGGGCTCAAGTTTCAGCAAGGGAAGTTTAAGCTGGATGTTGGAAAAAAACAAAAAACAAAACCTTCTCACTAGGTGGGTACTAAAGCACTGGAACAGGTTACCCAGAGAGGCTGTGGGATCTCCATTCTTGGGAGGTTTTTAAGACCAGGGCAGGCAAAGCCTTGGCTGGGATGATCTAGTTGGGGATGGTCCCACTTTGAGTAGGGGTTGGATTAAATGACTTCCTGAGGTCCCTTCCACCCCCTCTGGGTTTTCTATGATTCTGTTACTCATAAACAGTACTGCAGACTGGATGGTAGGTCTCTGCAGGCCATGTTTTTGATACCCCTGCTCTAGTGCAATGATACTTGAGCCCATGCTGTTATTTTTGTTTCACTCAGACTGGCTTGGTACTAATAGCGGTCAAGTGCCTTAGCTGCTGGATAGGTCAGTAAAACATCATTGGTAGGGATCTCCAAAAATTGCAGCAGCTCCTTTAATTTTTTTTTTTATTTCACTGCTTTCCCCAGGCTCTGATTAGCAAAAGGGCCTCACCAGCTGAGCTGTTTGCTGCAGATCTCCCAGAAATGAAAATAAAAGTTCTAAATATGCCATGGTTTTTGCCTCCCTGCCAGTCAACAGCAAGTGGTGAGGCCACCGGGGCCCCTCTCCCAATCAGCAGTGGGGAGAAAAACACCACAGCACATTTCAAACGGTGCTTTTTCACTTCCCCAGCAATCAGCAGCAAGTGAGCTGCCGGGCAGGGCCCCTCCACCAATCAGGGTCGGGGCAGAGGAAGCAGCAAAATGAAAAAAAATTAAAGGACCAGCTGCTGGAAGCACTTCCCCTGCGATTTAGAGATCCCCAGTTGTTGGCTCTAGTTTGCACAGGGACCTGGCAGCCCTCCCCCCTCTCCACAGCTAGTTCCCTGCCCCCTCAGTAAGTTTTTTTGTTTTGTTTTTGGGGCTTTTTTGAAGTATAACATCTCTGCTGCACTCCTTCCCCTCACACTAGCCTCTCAAGGGATCCTGCCTATCAGCTCCCTGAGTGAGTTGAGTCTGCTTTTCTGAAGTCCCGGGTCCTTACTCTGCTGCTCTTCTTCCTTCCTTCCTCAGGACCCTGAACTCCTACATCTCACAGTTGCTGCTGCCCAGGCTGACACCCACTTCTACGTTCTCCACCAGTTCTTCCCCATCTGGTCTCTCCAGCACTTGCACCAGGAAGTTGTACCCAACATTCTCCAAAAACGTCCTGGATTGCCTGTGCATTGCTGTAGGACCCTCCTAGCAGGTGTCAGGGAGACTGAAGTCCCCCATGAGAACCAGGTCCTATAATGGGGAAACTTCCACTGGCTGTTTGAAGAAAGCCTTATCCACCTCATCCTCCTGGTCTGGTGGTCAATGGCAGACCCTCACAACGTCACCGTACTGCTCTCCCCTCTGCTAACCCAAAGACTTTCAACCGGCCTATCTCTAGTTTCATGCTGGAGCTCTGATTTACTTAAAAAGCAAGTCCTCTTCTCCCCTGCCTGAGCACTTTATACTGGAGAACTGTCACAGCTGGGTCATGCAAGCTAGCCCACCAAAGTCTCTGTTATTCCAATGATGTCATAGCTCGATGACTGTATGAGGACTTCCAATTCTTCCTGTTTGTTTCCCAGGCTCCATACATTCATGAAAAGACATCTGAGGTAACTAATTAACCGCTCTCCCTTCTCAGAATGAATGAGAAGGCCTCCCCTGTTGCCCCCTCCTGCTTGTGCTACTTCAAGGTCACCTGTTTCCCCACATATCTCAGAGCTTTGGTCTCCTTCCCCTGGCGAGCCTAGTTTAATGCCCTCCTCACCAAGTTAGCGAGCCAGTCTGCACAGATGCTCTTCCCTCACTTCATCAGGTGGATCCCATCTCTTCCTAGCAATCCATTGTCTTGGAACACCATCCCGGGTCTTGGACGTGCCACACAGGGCACAATTACTGGATCAGCCCTATGTGGTGTGCAGGTCGGGATGGATGCACAGCTAGTTCAATGCACATAGCACATGGGGCCAGTCTGGGGTGCACACTGAATGCAGTGCTCATGGTACTGTAGCCCTGTGCATTGGATCCTGCATGCAGGGCCAGTCTGCGGGCCTGATCGGCCCCATGGACTGGCCCTGCTCCATTTATCTGGGCTGTTCAGCCCCATGCCATTCATCCCGCCCATAAAACCTCATGAGTTGGACATCCCTGCACTAGAATGAGATCTTGCATTTATACATCTGGAGTCCCACACCTTTCTCCTGGGAACATATGTTATTGCTCATGGAAATGGCAATAATCCCCAAAAACATTGGACCGAGCAACTCTGCAGCCTGCCAATACACATTACTTGGAACAGTGTCCTAGGTAGGCCAATGGGCTTTTGACTGCCATATAGAGCACTATCAATTGCTCCTTGGTTGTCAAACTAGTTGCATGCTGTACGTGTGGTGTCTGTTCCCAGGAGTTAGCAGCTGGACAGACAAGACAAGACTTCATCAAGTGCAAAAGATTCTGTAGATCAAAAAAAAAAATCCCCAAAAATTGCACACATCGTCAAAGCTACCAATCTGAGCCGAGATACTTCTCAGCTACAATGTACTATATTCAGCTATATACTTCTCAGCTACAATAAGGACATTCAGGAAGACTTCTGAATTCCTAACTATTCCTGTGGATTTTTTTGTTTAATTTAAACATCTCGGTTCCTTCCTCCTCCCTTTTTTGGGCACCATGCCTCAACCTCTCATTCTCTTGTTTTCTCTCATGTTTTGTTTCTTACCTTGGCAAAGTCAGGAGGAGGATTCTTCCCTCTGCAGAGGTTGGATAGAGCCCATACAGCATTTCGTGTCATGGTGAGACGATTCTGTTTTGAAAGTAATCTGAACACGAAAAACAGCCATCAGTCCGTTTCTTTTAAGGTCTTTCAAAGGAAGGGTAAAACATACTATAGTGTTAATTAACAGATGAATGAAGTGTTCACAGGGTCTAAAGTTCTTCCAACTTAAGTCTATGGAAAATAGGTTAGAAAGATTACACCAAAATAAATCACTAGTTAAATAGTAATCAATGGTTGACAACTTCTGCTTTCAATTTATTACTGGATTTTACTAGTCCAGAAGCACTTGTAATGAGTTTGACCAAGTAACTTATTTTGATTTCTATGGAACTGTTCAGTCAGTTCAGGAGCTTTGCTCACAACCTGGCTGAACTGTTTTAGAGAACAGGACCTTTAAATGAGGCCTGGAAGTTATATCAGAGATGCTTTCTTTACGAAAGAAAGTTCTCCAGGCTCAAGTGCTCCATTGCTGAATCAGCTGGAGACTCAAATAGTGAGCCCAGTCTCTGTGAAAGTAACATACTATGAAGCTCCTTTCCTGAATGCACAATTTCATTAAAATTAGATCTCTGATAGAGCTTGAGCAAGCATTAGGTTCACAAAAGGCAACGAGATCTATAAAATGATCACTGACAAATAACAGAACTTCCTGAATGTCCCCAGCCTGGTCAGAAGCAGTACATCTTTTCACTGAGCAAGCCCCTGCTGTTTATCAGCATTATTCATTGCAACAAAAAATCCTTTTGTGCAATGGCAGCTGATGGGGAAGAATGAAGTATTTCCATTGCAGAACCCAAAGCACGTGTACCTAATTCTAGGTTTCTTCTAATATTAAAAAAAACCCATTTACTTATTTTACATAACTGCGGTGGTTAGATGAGCTGTCTACACAGATACCAGTCTGGGTGTTATGAAGGCATTCCAATCCTTTTAAATTCAGACCCTTTTAAAAAACAATCGACACTTCCCTGACACCCCAATGCCATCCTTCTCCCCATCATCAAGAGCATAAAGCACCACCTGTGCTCTATTCCTTTGCCAATAAGAATCCCATACAGGAACAAGACTCTGATGAACAGGATTGGAGGGCATTGCTGTGGAATCTGTGGACAACAGATCTTGGAAAAACACGGTTACAGTATAATTCAACAAGGGTTGCTCTGCATCAAGTGAATCCCCAGATTTTATTCCTGGGGTTTGGATTCCAAAAAGGATTTGGATGGGCTAGTTACCTTTAGTTGGAGTTTATGACCTTTTCTCTAATGTGCAGTTCAAAGTGCCACCTAAATGTTTAGCCACAGCCGTACTCCTAAGCATTCACAGAACTTTGCATTCTAGCACTTATAAAAGAATGAACCTAGATGTCTGAAAACACTTACTGTATATGGCTCTTAATGGTAGGAAGGCAAACAAGGTCTGATACAGCCCTAGTTGCCCTACAGGAGCTTGGCCTGTAGGCACCACCACCACAAGTGCCACCATGGGTGCTAGGGCCAGAGCTGCAGCTGCCACATGCCCCAGGCTGGAGCTGCCATTGCTGTATACAACATGCCAGTCATATCATGGCCTACATATTGAATCTAGCTCAGAGCAGGAGGCAAATGATGCTTATGTCCTACCTGATAAAGCGTGAAGGTTTGTACCAGTGAAAGTGAGATAAAGACTGTGCTGCTGTTCCATATGCATCTAATAAAGGAATACTACCCAAGCTGATCACACATAAGTCCTCGTGGAAGAAGTGCTAATCTTGCCAAGATAATATTTCCTAGATCAAAGCGTCAAGTCCTGACAGAGTTCAAGACCCACTTGGGCAGTTCCCAAGATAGCACAGGTGTAAATCTGAATGGCTTAGTAGTCTGAACAGGCAACACATTTATTCCAGTGAAAAAAAATGAACACGTAAACAAATCCCTAACAGACTCATGGTGTTTCACTACACCAACACATTAGTATAGGTGTTCTCTGTCTGTAGCTTAGCCACTGTAATAATAGACTCAACAAGAATTAGGGTTGGAAGGGACCTCAGGAAGTTACATCTAGTCCAACCCCCTCCGTTCAAAGCAGGACAATCCTCAATTATGTCATCCCAGCCAAGGATTTGTCTAGCCAGGTCTCAAAAACCTCCAAGGATGGAGATTCCAAAACTTGCCTGGGTAGCCTGCGCCAGTGCTTTATTACTCTCCTCATGAGAGTTTTTCCCAATATCTAACCCAAATTCCCTTGCTGCAACTTGAGACCATTGCTCCTTGTTCTCTCATCTGTCACCACTCAGAACAGTCCTTTTTGCAACCACCCTTCAGGCAGGTGAAGGCTGCAATTAAATCAGTCTTCTCTTCTCCAGACTAAGTAAGCCCAGTTCTGTTCAGTCTCTCTTCAGAAGCCATGCGTGTCCCAGTCCCCTATTTTCATTTCCCCCTGGATTCTCTTCAATTTGTCCATATCCTTTCTATAGTGGGGGGCCCAGAACTGGGCACAGTACTCCAGGTGCACCCTCACCAGTGCCAAACACAAAGGAATAATCACTTCCTTTGATCCACTGACAGTGCTCTTGCTAATGCAGCCCAGTGTGCCATTAGCCTTTTGCAACAAGGTCACACTGTTGTGCTCATATTCAGCTTATTGTCCACTGTATTGCCCAGGTCCTTTTCGGCAAAGCTGCTGCTTAGCCATTCAGACCCCAGCCTGTATCGGTGCATAAGGTTATGCTGTTCTACAAGCAGGACTTCGCATTTGTCCTTACTGAGCCTCATGAGATTTCTTTTGATCCAGCTGTCCAATTTGTTGAGGTCTCTCTAAATCCTAACCCTACTCTCCAGCATACCTACTTCTCCTCCCAGCTTGGTGTCATCTGCAAACATGCTGAGGAGGTACTGTGACCCATCTTCCAGATGACTGATGAAGGTATTGAACAAAACCAGAGCCAGACTGACCCTTGAGGCACTCAATTTGATACCAGCTGCCAATTAGACATCGAGTCAGTGATTACCACACCCTTTGAGACCAACAATCCAGCCACTTTTCTACCCATTTCACAGTCCATTCATAAAACCCACATTTCATTAGCTTGCCTGCAAGAGTGTTGTGGAAGACCGTATCAAAAGCCTTGCTAAAGTCAATGTGCATCACATCCACTGCTTTCCCTGTATCTTTGGACCCAGTTTCTCATCATGGAATGCAATCAGGTCAGTCAGGCATGAGTTGCCCTTGGTGAATCAATGCTGACCATTCCTAATGACCCTGTTCTCCTCCAAGTGCTTAGAAATGGATACCTTGAGAACCTGCTCCATGATTTTTCCAGGGCCTGAGGTCAGGCTGACCAGTCTGTAGCTCCCCAGATCATCTTCCTTCCAAGATGGGCACTAGGATTTGCCCTTTTCTAATTCTCCAGGACCCTTCCTGATTACTGTGAGTTTTCAAAGATAATGGCCAGCAGCTCTGCAATCATATCTCCAACTGCCTCAGCACCCTTGGATGCACTGTGTCTGGTCCCGTGGTCTGGTGCATGTCCAGCTTTCTAAACCGTCCCTAACAAGTTCTTTCACTACTGGCAGCTGCTCGCAGCACAGTTTGGGGAGGAGGTGAAGTGCAGCAGTCTGGGATCTAACTTTGCCTGTGAAGACTGAGGTAAGAAAAAAAAAAAACATTGAGTACTTCAGCCTTTTCCATAACATCTGTCACTAGGGGCTCCTATACACATGCAGGGTAGCTACTCTGATGCTCTGTAATTAACTGAGCCTGCTGGCACATGGAAATTACTACACTCCAGAAGACTCCAGTATCACAAGTATCGTAGAATCACAGAAGTCGGGTCAGAAGGGACCTTGTAGATCTTCAAGTCTGACCCCCTGCCTGGGCAGGAGGAAAAGTGGGCTCAAATGACCCCAGCCAGGTAGGCATCAAGCCTCCTTTTAAAGACCCCCAGGGTGGGAGTCAGCACTGCTTCCCTTGGAAGTTGGTTCCAGACCCTAGCTGCCCTAATTGTGAAGTAGTTCTTATGGATGTCCAATCTAAGCCTACTCTCCAACAACTTCTGGCTGTTATTCCTTGTTATCCCGGGGGCGCTAGGGGAAACAAGATCTCCCCCAACCCCTTCTGGTCCCCTCTAGTGAGTTTATAGACTGTCACCAGGTCCCCTGGTGTCCCTGCACTGAAAAATGGCAGCACGGTGCTTTAAACTAAAGCTCATTCGGCAAGCTTTAATTCAAAGTGTCCCACCGCCATTTTTCAGCACAGGAACACTGATACATGTGATGCTCCAGGGACTTTTAATTAGCGCTGCTCTCAGAACTGCGTTTAATTAAAGTGCCAGCCGTGCCTCAGGAAGCATGTCTCTGGATGCCCTAAGGTTGTTTCCCCCATTCAGTAAGGACTCACACATGCCTTGATCTTCCTTTTGTTGCTGACATACTTGTAGAAACCCTCCTTGTTATTCTTCATGACCCTTTCTAACTACAACTCCAATTGCGTTTTGACCTTCCTGATATTTCATCCCTGCATGCCTGAGAAATAAGCTTGTACTCCTCCCTGGTAGTTTGTCTAAATTTCTACTACTTGTAAACTTCTTTTTTGTGTTTTAGCTCACTGAAGAGTTCCTTGCCATACTTGCTAACTGTCCTGCACATCAGGATGATTGGTTCCTGCCCCCTCAGTAAGATTTCTTTAAAGTACAACCAGTTCTGCTACACTCCTCCTTCTCCCCCTCAAATTGGCCTCCCAGGGGATCATGCCGATCAGCTCCTTGAGTGCTTACTGTCCTGGTATAAGATGCTTGAGTACAAATCAATTATGTTACACAAGTTTAACTGTGTAATCTATCTAGGCCAAGGGTGGGCAAAGTATGGCCAGCAGGCTGAATCTGGCCCACCAAGTGACTGGATCTGGCCTGCAGCTGCCCCCGTGGCCTGCCCAAATAACTGCACACCCCCAGTCTAGGCCCTTAGCTCTACTCATGTTAAATACCAATACTCTCATGAAAGCCAATGCAGGAACTCTCATTTTGCTCATGACAAAATACAGTTTAGCCAAGAGAAGCAGAGTCTAAAGAGACAGAGAAGTAAGAGCACCCTGAGGAACAGTCACACTTTAGGGTAAAAATGACTTTGCTATCAGACACAGAAGGGCTCCCCCGCCCCTAAATATTCAACGCTATGTAAAAATTAAGAACAAAGTAAGAATGAAGCAACAAACTCTGAAAATTTCCAGCTGATACACAGTACACCTCCCTGTATTGAGCAAAAAACCATATTTCCTCAATGTGCCATTCTGTGTGCTAGCTGTCCACTGAATTGAGAATTTAGTTTCAGCTCTCACTCGTGATATTCAAAGTCCTTCATTAGCTACACACCCTCTGAACCCATGCTCTCAGAACAGCTGCATTCCAAAATCATGACCAGTGCAGAAAACTCCGGCAGCACAGGACTTTCGCAGGAGCTGGATCTACTGCCCAGAACTCACTGTCACAGTGACACATCTTTCCTTTGGTAGTTTCTCCTCATGTACAAACCCTGCTAACAACAAATCGGGAAACCAGCATTGTGAGTACAGGATGAGAAGAACCTGATCTGTGCTGTTTGTGCTGCTGGGGAAGTGCTTACATAAAACTTTCCTACACAGCAGTAAGAGACAATTAAAAGTGAATTTACCCATTCCACTGTCAGTGGTAAATAAGTTCTGCTTATTAGGCTGTCATATCAGGTATAAGCAGTAGCTGTCATCTGTGCTGAATTTGTGCCTCGGTTTCA
The DNA here is from genome assembly GCA_030014935.1 of Caiman crocodilus. NCBI lineage: Eukaryota > Metazoa > Chordata > Crocodylia > Alligatoridae > Caiman > Caiman crocodilus. Next base: position 7,361,945 of record JAGPOW010001296.1, on the reverse strand, counting down.
CAGTTGCACATAACACACACTGTTTTGACATGTCTGGCTATCCCAGACCTCAGTTTCTGTCTCAGCAGACTTCAGCAAAACAGAGACTACCCTTCTCAAAACATACTTACTGCAGTAAAGGGGGTAGGATGTTGCAGTCCAACACATAATCTCTACACATGGTGCTGTCTCCAGCAATATTGCCAAGAGCCCATACTGCCTGCAAAGAAATAAAAAACAATACCAGCTTTTATTCTCATGATTCAATTAAAGTTTTCCTGCATGTGCATACTGCAGTAAGAGCTAGCTGCTCCGTGATAATTCTTCGATTCTTAGTTGATTTATATGGGAGGGAAAGATTCCTCCTTCTGAGGTACATATACACAGCCAGGCTCAATGGATGGCTCAACTAGGAACACCCACAAAGGGATATCGTCACATGGTGGGGAGCAGGCCAATGGGGTCAACAACAGAATTTATTAACAGCCACATAAACATGAGTCCTCTTTGTACCAAATTAAGAAGTGTGGCAAAAGAAGTCAAGAAACAGGAGCATGCGATGAACACAAATAGAAGGGGAAATCAATATTCAAACTCCCAACCCCACAAAGTTTAGTTCTGCCATGCCTGTTCTTACTACGCAGTAAGTAAAAGATCCTGTGGATAAGGTGCTCCAGTTTACCTTTCACTCTTAAAACACTGGGGACTGGACAGCTGCCATAACTTGATTAGGGCACAAAAAGGGAAGAAATGGATAACTGTAACAATTACAGAATAACATCTTGACCTTAATTCCCATAGAAAATTAAGGAAAGACTGACATAAGACATAATCAGTAAACTATATTAGTCAGAGTATGTTAAGCTTGACATTATCTCCCTGCAAAAGTCAATAAAAGTTATATATATATATATATATATATATATATATATAAAAAAATCAATATCATTTATATAAAGGGAGGAAGACTAGCAAATAGGGCAGGAGACCAGCTTAGCTTAGCAGGGAACTTCTCAATCCGATAACACATGAAAAAAAGAAAAGCTTGCAAGAAGTGGAAATTTGGAGAAACGACTAGGGAGAAGAATAAGAGTATTATTTGGGCATGCAGGGATGAAATATCAAAGGCCAAAGTGTAACTGCAGGTGTAGCTAGCAAGGGAAGAACGACAAGAAGGGTTTCTACAAGTATGTCAGCAACAAGAGGAAGATTTAGTGACAGATGATGTGGAAAAGCTGACGTACTCAGTGCCTTAGCTCAGTCTTCAAAGGCAAAGTCAGCTCCCAGACACTGTGCCTGGCAGCATACTTTAGGGAAAAGATGACCAGCTGATGGTGGCAAAATAACATGTTAGGGACTGTTTAGAAAGCTGGACATGTACAAGCCCATGGGGCTGAATGTGATGTCTCCAAGGGGGCTGAGAGAATCGAGAAATGTGGTTGCAGAGTCACTGGCCATTTTCTTTGAAAACTCGTGGTGGCCAGGAAATGTCCTGGAAGATAGGAGAAGGACAAATCTAGTGCCCATCTTGACGAAAGGGAAGGAGAAGGATCTGGGGAACTACAGACTGGTGAGCCTCACCTCAGTCCCTGGAAGAGTCATAGAGCAGGTCCTCAAGGAATCCATTTCTAAGCACTTAGAGAAAAGGGTGATTAGAAATACTCAGCATGGATTCACCAAGGGCAAGTCTTGGAAAGCAATCAGTTTGGCCAGGCAAGACTGGAAGATGGGTTGGAGTACATCCTCAGCATGTCTGCATATGACACCAAGCTGCGGGGAGTAGTAGATACACTGGAGGGTAGAAATCTCATGGGGCTCAATAAGGACAAGTGTGAAGTCCTGCACATAGGACGGAACAATCCTATGCAGGGTACAGGCTGGGGACTGAATAGCTAAGTAGCAGCTTTGCAGAAGAGGACCCAGCAGTTAGTGACAATAAGCTGAGTATAAAAAAGCTAATGGCACACTGGGCTGCATTAGCAGGAGCACTGAGGGCAGTTTTGGTCACCTACAAAAAGGTTGTGGTCAAACTGGAGAGTGTCCAGGGGGCCAATGAAAATGGTGAGGGGCTGGGACACATGCCTTCTTAGAAGAGACTGAAGGAACTGGGCATAATTAGTCTGGAGAAGAGAAGGCTGATTTAACTGCAGCCTTCAACTGCCTGAAGGGTGGTTACAAAAGGGACTATTCTAAGGGGAAGCAGATGAGAGAACAAGGAACAGTCGTCTCACACTGTAACAAGGGAAGTTGAGGTTGGATATTTATTAGACACAACTCTCTCATGAGGAGGGTAGTAAAGCACAGGACAGGTTACCCAGACAGGCTGTGGAATCTCCATCCTTGGAAGATTTTGAGACCTGGCTAGACAAAGCCTTGGCTGAGATGATATAGTTGAGGACTGTCCTGCTTTGAGCAGGGGATTGGACTAGATGTGACCTCAGTCCTAAGGAGGGGCAGTGCAGCAGCATAGGAAGCCAAGGGTGTGCCAGGGATGCACAGTGCAGCAGGGAGTGGAGGAAGGCTCAGGAGGCATGCAGCCTTACGGGGGCCTGCAACTTCCTAAGGCAGCTGCCATGGCAGCCCATGGGCAACACGGGAATTTTCCTGGAATTGAGCCTCAAACAGCCTTCCAGGAGTTTGTATCCATTGCTCCTGGTTTCTCCAGGAGTGCCCTGGTGAACAGCTGTTCACCAAGTTCTTGATCTACTCCCCTGATGTAGCAGTAAGCCACTACCAAATCCCCTCTCAGCCTTCTCTTCTCTAGACTGAAGAGATCCAACTCCCTCAGCCTCTCCTCATTTGGCTCCTTGTTTTGCGAGTCCCTGATCATACAGGTGGCTCTTCTTCAGACCCTCTCAAGTTTTTCCACATCCTTGTTGAAGTGCAGCACCCAGAACTGGATGCAGTACTCCAGCTGCAGTCTCACCAGTGCAGCGTACGGTGGGAGTATCACTTCCTTAATTGTTGCATCTCATGCAAAACTAACACACGCCAGCTTGTTGTTTGCCCTGTTTGCCACAGCATCACACTGCCAGCTCACGTTCACACAATGGTTGATTACTTCTCCTAGGTCCCTTCTGGCTTGGTGCAAGTCAAATTGTCACCACAGAGACTGCAGGTATGTTGGGGATTGTCTGCCCCCAGATGGAGCACTTTCACTTCTGAGTACTGAACTTCATCCGGTTCTGGTCGTCCCAACTCTCTAGCCTTTCCAGGTCCGTCTGTATCTGCAACCTACTTTCTGGCATGACCACGCTCCCGCTAATTAGTGGTCATCTGCAAACACTTTACTTACAAAGACCTGCCCAACACCACACAAACTTTGGGTAGCGGCAGGGAGATAATCTAATTCTCCAGGGAGGCTTTACTTTCTTTTTTGGATATCCCCTTCTTCATTCATAACACATATTTAATCTCTTTAACAAACAAGGCAAGAGTCATACAGACGAAAGCCTCTTTCGTTGTATACCAGTTCATTCTTTTAATAGTGTGCTTTTTAAAAATGTAACTTCCTTAGAGCATTTTTTCTTTAAAAAGAAACCAAAAAATCTCCAGATGTTCCACCATGTTGACCCACATGGATTGTCAGCAGGACTGAGATATTTGGATCCCAACACGTGCCATTTGTAGAGGTAGGTAATGGGATAACTGGAAGAGTTTGGCATTTGTAGAGGTAGGTAATGGGATAACTGGAAGAGTTCGGTTTCCCTATAGGCAGTAGTCAGTAAAGGACAAGGCATACAATTTGCTCCTGCAAGTCAAATACCTCCAAAAAGAACAGCAACACACTTATAGGTTCAATAAAGAATTTTGGAGGAGAGTCTGCTCCTGTGGTTCTAGATCATTGTTACTCTCGCTTGTAATCCAATGTCAGCGCTCCAGCCATTTGTTTCCCTGAACCTTCCCAAACCTTTCTTAACCCTTGCCTGAACTCTTATGTTCTTATTCCTTACCCACTTAACTCATCTCTCTGGATATGAATCAGGCTCATTCTTCTGCCAACATGATGCCTGAAAGCCAGCAGGAACAGCATTGAAAGAATCACTTCTGAGGGCTAATTTATCCTACTACAGCTCCAATGCAGAACACAGGCAGGGATGGCACATGCCAGCAAACAAGATTTTGGAGAATATTTCTGCCAACCCATAATAAACCTCTGAACATGTGTCAACTGCTTTTAAAGATTTAAAACTTCAGCAAAACATAAGTGGATTTTCACAGGGACAGTAGAAGGCACAGGACTAACAACCTAGCAACGTGTGATAAAGTTTCAGTGTCTGCTTCAAAAAAAAGGGAAGGAAGGAAAGAGAGCCTGACATTTTTCAATGGAGCTATAAGCAATGGAAAAACAATTTTCTACTGAAAAATGTTAGGCAACCTTACTCATACTAACTTAACACTACCTATGTCACATATAATAAAGGCAAGTTATTTATAGAAAATTACTTACAAACTGAACTCACCCCAACAATCTGCATATTAATATAACTAAATGCAAGTTTATATATCTAGAAATAAGGAATGTAGGTGATAGCTGGAAACAGTACCCTGGAAAAGACTAACTGAAAAGAACAATTCTTCTTGGTAGATAAGTGGTTTAAAATATACTCCCAGTGAGCTTCTGCAACTAAGTGACTATCAAGTAGGAGAAGACATATGACATAACCTCTCTGTAGAGCAGTGATAAACTATTAATGTCCAGATCATGAGACCTCACATCATGAAATATGTTGAAAAAACACTAACAAGGATTCAGAAAAGGACCGTAAAAATAGGTGAAAACTGGAAAATCTGTTACAGTGAAAAGTTGGGGAAGACATATTTAGTTTACCCAAGAAAAGTTTAAAGAGGTTAGTGCTCTCTTCTCTTCTTTCTTTCGTATGACATCAGCTATCAACTTCCAAATCTATGAGCCTCTGTCTGGTAAGAGGGTGGCTGATCACAACATCTTTGTTGTTACATGGTAAGAAAATAAAGAACTTTTTAATCAACAACCTCCTTAGAAACTGAAGCTAGGTAAGTTCATACATAGGAAAGGTACATTTTAAGTTAGGATGATTAACTACTGAAACAACCTACAAAGATTCCTCACCACTTGAAATCTTCAAAGCATGAGTGTCTTAATTTTAACACATGTGCTCTTGCTCAAATGATGTTTGGACTTCATGCACAAATTACTGTGTGAAAATTGTGTTATGCAGATCAGGCTAAATGATCACTATGGCCCCTTCTGTCCTTGAAATATATTAATCTAGTTTGCAGAAGAGACTTCACTGTTGTTGACAGAATAAAATAATGCTGTATTCTTTCATGTTAATCACTCCCCCTCAAAGTGCACCATCAGCGCCATACAGTTGTATTCTGTTTCAGAACACTTTTGCTTACATCAGTCAAGAGGCATGTAACAAGTACTGTTACATATCAGCATCTTTTCTGTTTTAGAGAAAGAGCCATCATTTTTATTCATATTTTACCAACCAGAAAAATAAAAGCTTTAATATTTTATATTTCTAAATATTTTTTCAAACGTCAGGTAGGCTTCACAACCCCTTTATAAGGTAGGAAAATGTTATTCCTATTTCACTGACAAGATGCATTAAGCCACTTAAAATTACCTTGACAGTCTAGCAAAAGGCAAAATAGGGCATATTACAGTTGCTTTCAATAACAGGTCAACATGCATCACAAGAATTAGTAACTGTCCATCAGGTCATGTGCCTCTCCAAAAGCATTTGATTCTTTTATGAAGCAACCCTTGATCCCATTTCAAATTAGAAAGAAATAGAACCACAACTCTTAATCTTTACCTGCTCCTGTACATCTTCAAACTCTGAGCTGAGCAGCTCTATGAAGATGGGGACAGCTCCTGCTTGAATCACAATTCGCGTCTGAAGGGAGTTTCCAGAGGCAATGTTTGTTAGCACCCAAGCAGCTTCAAACTGAAACATAAAATACAGGGAAATGCTCACCATCAGCAGAAAGTTTAAATGCATTCCATAAGAAAGCAAGCATAAGATAAAAAACACAGAGTAACTAAACAGCTAACTGTGCTAAATTTGCAAACAATTTCAAGTAACAGAATGATATGGAAATTGAATTCAAAATTGCAGGAATGATTTATAAATGTAACATCACATTTTCCATGCAATTCTCAGTTATAATTTTGCTCAGAAGTTCCACAGCTTTTGCTTTACCCCATTTCTTTTTTTCATTGCCAAAGGGAACTACATGCAAGACGGAATTCTTCCGTATGATTTTTCACAAGGCTTGAGTTTTCAGGGCCTCTCAAGTTTCCAGCACACTGCACAAAGTAGGGACTGACGTACCTGAACAAATACATACTGAGAACCTGTGAAGCATAACTGAAGTTTGCTCAACACAATTTAGTCACTCTCAAAATTTGGGGTGCCATTTTCAAATCCAGTAAGAATGAAGATTAAAGAACTTGCTAACATCTTTACAAGTTCGTTTGCCCTTGGTTACAACCTGGCATCACCCTTCAGTTGGAGTATAATTCTTTGAGTAAAAAATTAGTAATACATGATGTCTGTGAATTAAACTGGGACCCCGATTTAAATCATCTTGTGGATTTTAAGAATGACAAATATATTTTGTGCTACAATGTGATACAGGTAATAACCCTCTTTTTTGATAGGTTCAAGCTACTAGGTTCTCCCAGTATTCAAGCCTCTTTTCTTGTGAGTGTAAATTACGGTTTTAGCTGCGATAGTCCAGACACTATACATGGGGCTAATTTCTTCTGCTAACTGCTGTTCTGTTATCTCTGAGAATTTCTCCCTTCTTCAATATCACAGCTCTGCCTATTCTTAATTACTACTGTGCATGTTTCCCTCCTCAGACCCGATGAAGAATGCATTTGCATTCAAAACGCCTGTCTAACTTTTCCCCAACAATGCAATAACTTCCCCCCCAATAAAATATCAACCTAAAAAAAAAAAAAAAAAATCTCTCTCATATAATTCCTGGACTATCATAACTATAACCTCAGTCCAACATTATCAAATATATTGATGTATTTTTGTTTAATATATGTCAATCCCTTGGTCTTGTCATGGGGTGAGCCCATGACAAGAGGTGAGCTCAGAGACCCAGAGTCTCTCTCTACTGCTCTACAACATATCCTTGGGACTTGGACTGAATCTTGCTTCACAGCCAACTCTTCTCCTGTCTAACCAGAAGTTCGTCTGGACCTTACAGCTTTCGGGACAACTATCTCCCAGGCTCCTAAGACTCCCTGGGATTACAAAATAAAATGGGCTGGCTGCCCCTGAAGGAACAAAATGCCAACTGCTGCCAGCCACCCTGAAATCACTCATCACCTAACAAAATAGAAGGTAAAAAGCCAAAACAGATTTATTATATAAGACAGAATAATATAAAAGCAAGAAAGTTTGGAGACAAATACAAAACCAAACCAAAAATATCTCTGCTACTTCCCCAAATGAAGCAGGCTCCTGGTGATCTCTGTGCTTCCAGCAGCTAGCAATCCTGCTAGCTTGTTAAGGCAATGCTCCAGCCTACTTCGCTCTTTTCTCTAAATTCAACATCCTTCTCCTCGTCCACCAAGAGACTTTTCCTTAAATACCTAATTGTGTCTCCTTCATCTAATTCTTTATTCTGTTCAAGGAGGACAGACTTATCCCCTCAAACAGACATCTGCCTAACAAGTTAACGCATCTTCTTTGATGCATTTTCCTTCTGAAGTGCATTTGGACAATTTCTGACTGGAAAGCTTCTTAACACAATAACTGCCTGACAGTCACACAGGGTTAGATCAGCGATTTCCAAAGGGCATGCAGTGGCACACTAGTGTGCCGTAACAGCAGCAGAAGTATTTCATTAAAAGTGGGCTAGGACCAACCCAGCATGGAGAGAATGAGCCAGCAGACCAGATCTGGCCTCCGGACTAGTGAGCACAGCGTGCCTCAAACTGAGCGCGTTCCTCATTCCCCGCATTTTATTTGTCCCAAGAGGCTCAGCATCCCCCAAAACACCTCTCAAGAAATTGGACAGTGAAATCAAGCAGCTCCTGAAGAAGTGGATGTACTTCTAGCTAAGTGGATGTACCTGCAGCAATGAGATTTGCACATCTCCTACTGGCAGGGGGATGCCAACATCTCCTGAATGGGAGACCTCTATATTATCACCTGTGCCTTCTGCCTCCTAACTTTGTCTCAATAACCTGGCAAGCAGCATCACTGCCAGTGCTCTGACGGAGACAACCAAGAAAAGGATCACCACACAAGGACCTGGACACATTCTTGGGTGGGTTGCTAGAGGGTGAGTTCAGGCCCAACTCTCAACTGAATCACTGTTACCCGCTGAGTCAGGATCTGCCTGGAGAGGTTTCTGAAGGGTGCTGTGCAGGTCAAGTACTTCAGTGACCTGAAGGCAAAACCTGACCAGGGCAAAAACCTTTGAGGTCACCTTGAAGTGGGATGCCAGCAACTACTTTACGCCTCGAGGGAACTTCACATGCTGCAGACTGGCACTTCATCCACTGGCCGTGTCCCAAATGCCTCCCACTCAATGATGCCATCGCTACAGCCACAGAAGGCCAAAAGTGCCAGAGGTGCAGCTATGAAAGCAAGACCCCTGTGCCACGTCCTGTTTAGCTGCAAGTCTCACGCAAGAGCCTGGCAACTCCACCACAAAGCCATGCAGGACCAGCTGATGAATACCATCTCACAACAGTAGCTGTGGACCACACCACTGCAGCCCGCCCCCCTGCCCTCCCCCCACAGGCAGCAGCAGCTCATATAGGAGCAGGACAAATTTGTGCTGGAGATTTTTGTCTCATCGAACATGCCTGAACGTGTACTTTGGTGTGGGGCAAATTGTGCCACTTGGGGCAAACTGACCCTGCCCAGCTCCTCCCAGACCATCAGCCGGGATGAAGGCAAGCATCCAGTTTTTTGCCGCAGCTATACCAGGGGCACACCCGGCAGAGGGAGGCAGTGCAGGAGCGCCGCCAGCAGGAAGTGCTAGAACTGGAGAGGCGCCTGGCCACTGACCCAAGCAACCCATCCCTCTGCGGAGAGTGTCGGGAGAGGTGGGAAGAGCACCGTGCCAATGGTGCGTTTGTCTGCTCACACATCCAGCTCCCTCAGGAAATGGACCATGGCTCTCGCTTCTTCTATGTCCTTCTGGCAGGCGACAGCACCCCCCTCACGGATCCAGGTGAGATGCACCAGCACGTGAGGCCCTTCTGTGAAGAGCTCTTCTCCCTGGATCCAACCGACACCAAAGCCTGTCAGACCCTGTGGTATGGACTCCCTCAGGTCAGCATGGATGACCAGGACTGGCTGGAAGCTCCTCTCACTCTGGCCAAGTTTGCGGTCACCCTCCGCCTGATGCCTGGCAACAAAGCACTGAGCATCACTGGAATGACCGCGCAGTTCTACCGGGCCTTCTGGATGTCCTCAGCCCAGACCTCGCCACCGAGGTCTGAGCCGAATCTGCCTGTGGTGGGGAACTCCGCCTGTCCTGCTGAAGGGCCGTGCTAACCCGCCTGCCAAAGAAAGAAGATCCCTATGACCTGAGGAACTGGTGTCCCGTGTCCCTCCTCTGCACGGACCACAAGGTGGCGGTGGAGGCTATCTCACTGTGCCTGCAGTCCATGCTGATGGACATGATCCATCCCAGCCAGACATACACGGAGCCTGGACGTTCCATCTTTGACAACCTGTACTTGGTTTGGGACCTCCTGGAGCTAGCACACTGGGAGGGCCCGTCTTTCACCATCCTATCCCTGGACCGGAAGACATTTGACAGAGTGGATCATGGGTACCTCACAGGCATGCTGCAGGCCTTTGGCTTTGGGCCCCACTTCATGCAGACTCTCTAGGTGCTGTACACCTCTGCCAAGTGTTTGGTCAAGCTGAGCTGGACTCTGGCAGAGCCCATCCCATTCAGGAGAGGGGTGCATCAAGGCTGCCCACTGTCAGGCCAGCTGTACACCTTGGCCCTGGAGCCCTTCCTCGTTCTCCTGCGGAAGAGGGCGGCAGTGCCGATGCTCTGGGAACTGGCAGTGCGGCTGGTCCTGTTAGCGTATGCTGACGACATACTCCTCATGGTCCAGGACTCGGGTGACCTGGCACGGATGGAAGCCTGCCAGGCATTGTACTCGGCGGTCTCCTCTGCCCAGGTTAACTGGGTCAAGAGCTTTGGCCTGGTGGTGTGACAGATGGCAGGTGGGCTCACTTACACCCATGTTCTGTGGGATCTGCTGGAGCATGGGCTCACTGCTCTACTTGGGTGTCTACCTGTTCCCCACAGACCCCTCCACAGCAGAGAACTGGCACCAGCTGGAGGTAAGGGTGGTGGAGTGGCTCTGGGCATGGACAGGGTCCCTGAGATGTCTCTCCCTGCATGGGAGAGTGCTGGTGCTAAACCAGCTGGTCCTGTCCATGCCCTGGCACCTCTTACACACCCTGCCTGTGCCCCCTGAGTCCTGGAGGGACTCCAGATATGGGCACTCAAGTTTTGCTCACTGGGATGGCACTGGGTGGCTGCAGAGGTCCTGAGCCTCCCCTTGCAAGAGGGCGGCCAGGGCCTGGTTTCCCTGAGCAGCCAGGTCCTAGCATTCCACCTTCAGGCCCTACAGCAACTGCTATACGGTGTTGGCAGCCACGCAGCATGAAGCCACCTAGGGTGTGCTTTCCTCCACCACTTCCAATGACTCCAATATGACTGGCAGCACCTTAGCTTGCGGGGTTTCTCCCTGCAGGACTTGCGAGGGCTGCCAGATTTCTACCAGGACCTCCTCTGGGCCTGAAGGCTGGTCTCCACGTCCAGGTCCCCTGCAATAATTGTCTAGGGAGCTGACCTGCTTGTTGAGCCCCTCCTCTGGAACCCCCAGTTGGACGTGCCAACAGTAGAGGCACCCCAGTTGAGACAGAGGTTGATCCTGGCTGGCGTCACCTGTATTAGAGACCTCCTGGACTACTATAGGTGGGAGTAGGTGGACCACGTTGCACTGGCCCGTCCCATGGGTCTATCCACGACACATGCAACCTGCCATCTGGTCCAGAAGGTGAAATCTGTCCCACCTCCCAATGCCCTTGCCTTTGTTGACCAGGTCCTGAGCAACAGAGGGAGACCCTGGCACACATGACCCTTGAGTGTGCCAGGCTGCAGCCCCTCCACCTCCACATCCAGAACCTCCTCTTGAGGTTCTGGTTGAGTTTCATCCCCCCACCTTTTTGTTTTTGGTCACTCCACCATATCCCAGGACCTCCTGGTCAACCTTCTCCTGGCCATGGCCAAGCAGGCCCTATACTTGACCAGGAAGGAGGCTCTAACTGGGAAGGTGCCCAGAGACTGTTGGGCCGCTTTCCTTTCACTTGTCTGTGCACATTTCCAGGCAGAGCACCAGTGGGCAGCATCCACCGGCTCCTTGGATGCCTCTGAGGACCTGTGGGTGCAGCCTGGGGGGGCTCTCCTTGGTGTCCCGCTCAGACACACTTATTTTCACTTTTTGACCCTCTGACCCACATAACACTTCTATCATATTTTTTTCATTAGTTGTCTTAAGCATTTTGTTGTAACATTCACCCTTTAGCCCCCATACAATAGGGGCTACACATTAGCCAGGTGGGCCTTAGGGCCCATGGTATTTTGAATGTTACAAATAGATAGGAGATTCTGAGGCCCAGCCATTTGGTATCTGGGGACACTACTCCTTGTGCCAGCTGGACTGCTGAAGCAACCCTAACCTGGAGTGGCCCCTGCACCCTCTATACACTGTAGCAGTCTGGCAGCAGAGGCTGCTGCCTGGCTGTAACCTGCTGTCACCTGCGACAGCATCCCCACTCCTGGTCCTATGGCCCCATGGCTGTGCACATGCAAGACCTAGATGGGACTGCATGGCCACAGCTGGTATACGCACTGCAGCAGAGCCTCCTGCACCTCTGGTCCACCTGCCAGTGGGCCATGACTGCACCACTGGCTGTCGAGCAGCACTATTGTCATGCCTCCTGGTGCCCCTGCTCTGCCATCTGGGCAGCTATCGCCCAAAAGATGTGCTCCTTGCAGTGGCCCGCTTTGAACTGTCAAAGCATGTCCTCTCGGTCCCAAATGGCCAACAGGTCAGCCACTTCGTCTGCCCTCCAGCTGGGTCCCCAGTGCTGGCTCTGAACAGACTCCTTGGCCCGGGTCTTGCCAATTTTCTCATCGGCAGAGATCCTGGTGTTCCCTGTTTAAAAATTGCAAATTCTTTGATAAGAAACCAAAATTCTCTCATTAAAATATGCAAAATCCATGGTCTTTCATTTGGAAGCCTACCAATACCTCTGTCATCATAAAATTAATTCTAAATATATATACCCTTTGGCATTTTCTTTTAGGTTTTTTGTCACAGAAAAGTCGGAGTTGCCCCTACCATCTTCACTCATCTGCAGTGCTGAGCAGCACTGATATGCCAGTGCTCTGCCCCTGCCCCTCACTCTCCACCCAAAGTACCCCCCCACCCAGACCCCTCACTCCTGACTTGCAGCCCCTGCCTGCCCCTACTAGCTCCCTCCCAGCCTCAACTCTGTCCCAGCACCAGGACATGAGGCCAGCTGCAGCTGTCCCACCCGCTACTTTGGGGCTCTGAGCAATGCAAGCCCTTGCTGTTCTGCTCCCTGCTGTCCCTGGGAAGCCCTTGACTGGGGACTGAGCTGGGTCCTTTCCTCCCAGGCCAGCTTCCCCCTGCACAGGCTGCTCTAGGAAGACAGAGGGGCTCTAAGCCTGGCTCTGGCAGCCTCTCCTACCTGAAGCACTCCCCCACTCCCAATCCCCATCTCTCTCTCTCTCTCACACAACTCTGCTGCCACCTCCACCCCTCCCAGTCCACAACATCCCCAACGTGATTCCTAAGACCAGAAGCCCCCATGGGGTGGGTCTGCAGGTCCCAGCAATGGAGTGGGCATGAGGCAGGGCTGCAGGGTGGCAGGTGCTCCTGCAAACCACAGCTCCTGTCAGCAGGTGTGGTGGGCCAGTACAGGGAGCTCCTGCATTGAGCCTCCCATCTCACCACACCTGTCCACCTTCCGGACTCCACATGTCTCTCCAGGGGCACCTAAGCCCTAGCAGACCCCCTCTTGAGCCTCACCGCAGAGTCTGGGGGTAATGTGTGCTGCCACCACCCCAAGAAGGGACTGTCTGGGTCCTGTGTCTTCAGGGAAACACAGGCCTAATAGCCCTACGGGTACTCGACTCAATACAAGAACTTGGGGCACTTCCCCAAGTTGGGGGCCAAAAAGGATAGTCTCCCTTAGTCTGCTGACCCAAGGGGCCTTCTAGGCATAATTAAACCCAACCCTCAATAAGTCTCCTACACCAGTCACAAAGGAGAACTTTATTGCTCCCAACAGGATAAGGTAAAATAGGGTAAGAGGCAGAATACTATCAAGGGATTACTATTGAGCAAAACAGTCTGGCTGAAGTAGTCATTTGATATGCAAATGCATCACTGTGAGCTGACCAGCTCTCTAGAAACACTTACAAGTATCATTCAGAAGATGGTACAGATCTGGCTTGGAGTTTTCCAGAGAGAGCGTTTCAGATGGATGGTCCCTGTGTCCTGAAGCTTGTGTCATGCTATAAAAATGGCTCCTCCTCCTCCTTCTTGGACCAGGCCCTTATATAGCCTTTCTGACCTCAGCAGCCCAGTCCAATAGAAGCCAGCAATTAGCCAACTAATTTAAAAAGCATCACTGGTTACCTGGGCAAATGAGCAGGGGCTTTTCCCTCCCCTCACTCAGGTGACCAGAGGGAACGCACCCTAGGTACCAGGCTTTTGTCACATAGGCAGGGAAGAAAATTCCCCCTCCCTTAGGAATATGGCCCCAGTGTCCCAAGCTGACAGGGACAGATTTCTGGAAAGGGACACAGACAGCGGCATTTTTGCTACGCTCACTCCCCCATCCCCATCTCTCTCTCTCTCACACAATCCTGCTGTCATTTCCACCCCTCCCAGCCCATCACATCTCCAAAGTGATTCCTAGGATCAGAAGCCCTCACAGGGTGGGTCTACAGGTCCCAGCACTGGGGTAGGCATGAGGCAGGGCTGCAGGGTGGTAAGTGCCCCTGCAAACCGCAGCTCCTACCAGCAGGTTCCATCTAATCCCATGTGGCTGGCTGGACACACAGGGTATGAGATTTGTAGAAGGATGTGGGGAGAAGGGGTGTGCGGGAGTTTGGGGTTTGTGGCTGGGTATGTGAGTAAGGGGCTTGTAAGTGTAATTTGGGGGTGTGGGGTTTGTGGCTGAATTGTGGGGGGGAATGTGGGTGTGGGGGACCTGCCCAGGAGAGGTGGGTCC
>JAGPOW010001296.1:7325994-7343951 GCA_030014935.1 Caiman crocodilus | reverse complement strand
GCCCCCATGCTGGGCTGCCTAGGCAGGCACCCAACCAGGATTGCTTCTTCCTCCCTCCTGTTCAGGGACAAGGGCTCAGCTCCCCAGAGATGCCTGGGCTGGGGAACCAAGGCTGGGGGAAACCCCTTAAGGAGAGGGCTCCCCCAAAGTGGGTCAGCACCCTGACAGGAGGCTCCTTAAATCCCTGTGTGGGGCAGCAGGGGGTTGGGGACATTTGGCTGGGCTGGCAATGGTCTGGGAGACACACTCAAGCACCCCTTGCCTACTGGCCTAAGTCAGTGCAGGCTTCCCCCTGCCTTTCCCGATTGAAAACTGAATGTTAGTTCAGTTGGTTATTAGTTCAACCTATGCAGCTGCCCAGATGGAACTGATTCTGCCTCTGGATTTTTGACTATCTGTACTTAGCCCAAGAGATGTGGGGTGAGGTGGACACACTTGAAGGGAGAGAGAGGCTGCAACTAGATTTAGACAGGCTACAAAAGTGAGCAGATGTGAATAGGATGGCGTTCAACGTAGACAAATGCAGGGTGCTGCACCTTGGGAGAAGGAATCCACAGCATACATACAGGCCGGGGAGTTTCCTTCTTGAAAGCACAGAGGCAGAAAGGGATCTCGGAGTCATTATTGACTCCAAGATGGATATGAGCTGCCAATGCCAGACCGCAGCCAGCAAGGCCAGCCATACCTTGTCATGCATCCAAAGGTGCATCTCAAGCCGGTCCAGAGAGGTGATACTCCCCGGCAACGTGACTTGGTCAGGCCGCAGGTGGAGTACTGCGTTCGGTGTTGTACTTCAAAAGGGATGTGGCCAGCCTGGAGAGAGTTCAGAGGAGGACCACCCACTTGGTGAGAGGGCAGCAGGACAGGCCCTACAAGGAGAGACCGAAAGACTGCACCTGTTCAGCCTCAACAAGAGGAGGCTGAGGGGGGACCTTGTGGCTGCCTACATGCTCACCAGGGGGGAATCAACAGCAAATAGGCAGAGCTCTATCTCCCCAGCACCACCTGGGATGACAAGGAACAATGGACATAAGCTGATGGAGAATAGGTTTAAGTTAGAGATCAGAAGGCAATATTTTATGGTTAGGGTGGCCAAAATCTGGAACCAACTTCCCAGGGAAGTGGTCCTCGCCCCTACCTTTGGCAAATTCAAGAGGAGGTTGGACGATCACCTGTCTGGGGTCTTGTAAAGCCAGCATTCATTCCTGCCTGTGGCAGAGGGTCAAGCTAGATGATCTGTTCAGGTCCCTCCTGACCCTAGCCACTATGAAACTATGAAAGATGGAGAATACTCCACTTCCAGCATTGGTCTGCTCCAATGGTTCATCAACCTCACCAACAAAAACATATGGTTATTTCCAAACTGAATTTTTCTGGCATCAGTTTCCAGCCATTAGTCCTTCTTATAGCTTTCTCCACTAAATAAAGAGCCATTTGGCATCCAGCATTTTCTTCCCTGGGAAGGTATTTTTACATTATTCAAGTTCAAGTCACCTCTCAATCTTGATTTTGACAACAGCTACAGAGACTGAGCTCTTTAGTTTTTCATTAAGGCAGTTTTCAAAAGCTACAAATTATTTTTGCCTCTCTTCTGAACATTCTTTGATTTTTTTAAAATATAAACATCAGAACTATGCACAGCATTTCAGTATCTGTCATACCAATTCTGTGAATGTCACTGACTTTTCCCTGACACATCCCAAAATTGCATATTAGCCCTTTTGGGAATACTACTGCACTAGAAGTTTATGTCCCAGATTGCTTGTCCACTCTGACCCCTACACCCTTTCCAAACTCACTGCCTCCCAGGGGATAGTCCTCCATTCAGCAGCTATGCCTTATGTTTCTTCTTCCTAAATTTATCATTTTGCAACTGGTGATTTTAAAATGTATTTTGTTTTAATTGGCCTATGGAGAGAGACAACTTCTATAATGCAGATCTCCTTAAGCAAGCTAGTTACATGCTCCTCTTAATGTGAATCACCGTCATAACAATAGAGAGGAAAAATAGTGTACCTGCAATGTACAGTTTTCTTTTCGTTTAAGGAACTCCACAAACCTTGCCACCACTCCTGGCGTGCTGATAACTTCATCTATTGGTGGATTAGGTTCTGTTTAAATAAAATACAAAATAATCCATAAGAACTGTCTAGCAAGGAAAGTCTCACACACCCCACCCACCCACACACACCTGTGTTGATTTGTTTTTTATAAACATCAGGAATTTAAATTTGCCTGAAAACAGATTCCACTTCCAAAAGAAAACACATGAAGGAAAGAAGTTGATTCATAAAAATCAAAAGGTTCCTTTACAGATAAGGTTACTTCTCATTAACAGCACTTTTGTGATACTACTTCTGCAGCATCACATGCTAGTACTTTGTGTTTTGGGCCCAGCTGGATTACAACTTTGTGGGAAGAAGCATGTTTAGGTAACTAAGGTATTTGCTAGAGCCCAAAGGTTTGTTAGGGAGGATGTAGGAGCCCAGTATACCATCACTACATGAAACAGATTCATAGCTACTAAAGTGACCTATGACCATTAAGTTTGACATCCTGCAAAGCACAGGGCATAGAACTGCACCTAGTAATTTCCGTATACACATACAACTTCTGCTTGCACTATATATTTCTTACAAAAAGATCCCATCTCAATCTAATGATGTGATGAATCAACTAATACCCCTTAGATCAGCACCTGGCAACCCTTTCAAGCCACCACCTGGTACAACTTGGCTCCAGTTCAACACGGGCTGTGTGGCTTACATGGTGCTCAGTAGTAGGCTCTAGGGTCAGCCAGCTGGGAGCTGCACCTGTGCTGCAACTGCTTCTTCCAGATCTTCACTCCCCAGCTGGGGCATGAGCACAGCTTCCAGCTGGTGAGGAGTTACTTTGGGTAAGGCATCTGGAAGCTGCATTCATACTACTGATGCTTCTGTGCCATGGCTTAGAGGTGGAGGCAAGGGGGCCCTAGGGAGAATCTGGGTCATGGAAGGAAAGAGAGAAGCAGCAGCAGTGTGGAAATAGCTTTCCAGCTGCCTGGCTTTACTGTAGTTCCCTTCTGACTTCCAGCTGTACCCACACTGAAGCTTGGAGGAGCGGGGGGTGCTGAGAGGAGCATCAGCAACAGCTAGAGGAGCTGTGGCAGCCCTGGCCAAGCTCCTTGCTGCTTAGTCTCAGTGCAGATTTGGGCATAGGCAAAGCCCTGGGGCTCTGAGGGCCAGATTCAGTGGCTTCACAGCCCAGACCATGCTGAACAGCAAGGGGAACCTGGTGGCAATCAAGCTGGGGAGACATCCCCCAAGCTCTGGCTCCCAGCCACTGGCTTTTAAATTCTCATCCCACTTGGGTGGGGGGAGCAAAAGGAAGCTAGCAGAAGATGGCAAAGTCCTCTGTCTCTTCCCTGAAACTGGGGACTACCCAGTTGGGGAAAGAGGCAGGGAATGGTGGTTAATATCCCCCTCACCTCCCAGTCTATGGAGGAGAGGCAGGGAAACTGCTACTCCCCATGCCTTCCCAAGACCAGGGTGACCCAAGTCTTGGGAAGGTAGGGAGACTTTCCTCTGGCTCCACTCCTACTTGTCCACAAGAGGAGTTAAGCCAGGGAAAAGTCTAAAGACATTCAGTCTCCAAAGAAACTCTCCTGGTAGTGATTCAACCCAGGTTGTTCCAAGGTTATTTTTCTCCCAGGAGGGCCATTTTTGCTTTGGGAAAAAAATTCTGAACATCTATATACTTTTGGTTTCTACCTACAGAACAATGATTCTCCTGACAAACTAAATATCTATACTTAGCCAAACAAGGCCAGCAGAGTGCTTCATATGTTTGCACCCTCCAGCAGTGTGATAGGGAACTGGTTGGTCCTCCTCTATCCCACCATGCTCTGTTTCTCCTCATCTTGCCTGTCACCCAACTCCGAGGACTCAGCCTCCATTTTAAATTGACCGAGTCGTGGACCCTTTCAGATAGGGTGTCCATGTGTTCTGGTTTTGCCAAGACACTCAGATTCCATATTCTGGTCCTGGCCAGAGTCTGGTGTGGAGACAGAGTAGCACAGTGCACCAGCCAGGTTGCCAAACAGGCACTGCTGTTCCTGTGTGGGAGCAAGGACATGCCACATGCAGATTGGGAGGCGCTTGTTCAATCTGCCCGCCTTCCTCCCAAGCAGAACCAGTGGTGCTTGCCCAGCCATCTGCCTGGCGCACCATGCTGCTCTGCAAACCTTCTGACCAACAGCTGGGATCAGGCTATGGAATCCACAAGTGTCCCGGCCAAAGCAACGTGTGGTCACCCTAATATTAGAGCGTGTTGCCCCCTATCTATACCACCTGCTTGGCTACTGTATCATGGCAGGAGCCAAAACGTCAATTGTTTATCTAATATTATCCTTCATACTCTTTCACTAGTAATGTTTTCCTAGATAACATCTCCCATCTTGTAAGTGTGACCTATCTTTATTGTTCCTAGTTGTATGATATTTCTCTGGCTGTTTTAAATTCATGGTGTTAAAATGAGCCCATCTTCACAAGCAACTTGATTCTGTCTCTACATCTGATCTGATCCCATTATTATTCGTCTTCCCACCAAACTGAGTCATTTTCAATTTTTAAATCAACAAGTCTTTTACATTTTCTTTCACATTAGTAACAAAGCTACTGAATAGTACTGGACATTAGATCAGTTACCACTATTAACCAGATAGACTGAAGAAAAAAAATCCAAGTTTGTTTCACAAGACCCATTTTCAGATACAAGCCAATACACGTTTATATTACCAACCTTTACATATTTACTGATTGCTTCCCATATTATTCTAAGATTTTGCCCAGTTTGATATTAAGTCACTATATCACCCAAAGTCCCCTATTTACCTTTTTTCAATTTTGGTACAACATTCTATTTCTTTAGTCCTTTGGAACTTCCCCAGTGTGCTAAGATTTGTTACAAATCAATATTAATGTTCCTCAGCCAATCCTTTTAATATTTTTTGGTTGCAAGCTATCCAGTCCTATCTATTTATTAATGTTTAATTTTAATAATTGTTATTCATTAATCACCTAATTACTGATACCATATGAAGTTCTTCCTTATTGTGAGGATGTCCCTTAGCTTCCTTTCAAATAGAGAACATTGTCTGTTGAAAATATCTGCCTTTTCTGCATTGTTCACAGTTTCCAACTATTCAAAGCTCCAGGTAAAAGCCAAAAGAGATGAGAAAAGTAACTGGATTGTGTGAACCTCCAATGGCAATAACAAGGTTAAAGTAAACGTCTCTGTCCTTTGAGCGATAGCTTTGCAGAGTCCTTCTCTGGGAGATTAACTAGAAGGAGAGAAATCAAGAGGAAATATTTGCATTAAAATTCTGGTTCTATGTTGGGGCATTCGGATAGCTTTTTACAATCATTGCTTTCAGAAGATTCCAAAGCCAGTGTAGTATAAATAGCAAAATCACACAAGCATTCAGACAGCTGTCTAAAAAATAGGTCTCTTCAATAAAAAGGCGCACACAGGAAAATTCTTATCACAAAGGAGTTTATCCTTCAATGCTAGAATTTATACTGAGGTTTGGGGAGTATGATGTTAAAACATCTTTCATGTCAGACCATTTACAACCACTTTACTAAGCTGGAACATAGACTAATAATGTTAGAAGGGGAGAATGTTTTAAGTAGCTTCAGGACTCACCTTTGGAGAGTAGTTTTCTGAATTTCTGGGTGGCTGAAAGTTGCTGCTCTGGACTATTGGAGAAAATCATCTCAATCATATCAGAGGTGATGACAGCGCTCTGGGATTACAAAGGCAAAAATAAACAAATACATCTTGGATTTGAATTCAGAGAGAAAAAAAAATTCTAACACCATTTGTCAGGTTCTAGTACTGAGTTTAACAGAGAGGGAGGATACTGAAATGCAAAACTTCTCTTTGGAATCCAGCGTTCAAACTCTGTTTATGCTGTACAAGCCCAATTTAACAGATAGTTTTCTGAAGCTCTAGAGGGTATAACTGGCAGTCTTAATTGGAGAAGAAAGTCTTAAGACTGGAATAGTAGAACTATTAATGTGGGAGACCGAGGATGTCAGAAACAGCTTATGTTGGTTAGGCTACTGTCTAGCCTTCCCAGTACTGTGGAGCTCAAGACCCTTTATTACATATAGAATAATTTTTAAATGTCAAAACACTAACAATTTTAGTGTTGGTGAAAGATGAAAGACCAAAAGCCCTGGCAGCAGTATAATCTACTTGCACTACTCTGACTAGCACCATTCTACTCTGATCTGGACACCTTCTTTACATCATGAAAAGTGGAAGCATAGTTCCCCACACATGCAAGTCTCCAGGTAAAAGCAGTAGAATAAAAATAACTTGATTTTTTTTTTTTTTACCATCAACTCATCTAATCCAACTTTAAGATAGAGATCATTAGCAATGGTAAAACTATCCAAGCTTTGCCTGTCTTGGTGAAAAATTACAGGTTTAGATTTCATCAGAGTAAACAAGGCAGAAAGGGAAAAGAAGCTAAATCTTTGGTCCTTTTGGACTACCGTGGACACCAATTTGAGATATCTGCAATGGCAAATTAATAATAAGTCTCAATGGAACAATTAGTAATGAGGCGGCCCTACTTTACACTTTATACTCAACTTATTACACATAAGCTTCCAAACAAAAGATTTACATTGTCTGTTGTAACTGACCTAGTGTAAATTTGAAGAAAAGCTACAGGTAGAAAACTTTATATCCCTTTATAGATCCACTGAGCAATCCAGTTTCAACATTAATGAGATCATGTCCGAGTGAAACATCCTACATTCAACTCAGTGGCATCTTTTGTGTCTCTGTAAGGCAGTAACCTGAAGACTACATTTGTTCAGTTCCAAAATATCAAGGAATGGTTGAGAGATCCATAAGGAAAACTTGAGACAGCCCTATTTCTATTCAAATCATTATTTCATCATTCTGGGTAGAGGCATGAGATCGTGATTTTAAGGTGAAGTCAGAGTTCATACGGCCATTGTTTCACTCTGGTTGAGCCCGTGTCATCCTTCCCACCCCGATCAGGCTCCTAATTTTTGATGAAAAAATTGGAAAAAAATTAAATAGGTCTGATTTCCAGGGATCAGGTCAAAGTGGAGTGCATGGGCACTAATGGGTGTATAACAAGGTCTACAAACACAACAGTATGCAACACTACTTTAAAATCATGCCAGTTAAAACTTGCCCAAGGCACAATTTCACAATAGCTCCCTTTTCTCCTATAAAAATGCAGCCACTTGTTGCAGCACCAGTATCTGCAAGCTTTAAACAACAAAGACTTCAATGCCTAAACCTAAAAACTTCACAACCGTAACAAAACATTGTTTTTTAAGAAAGTACTGGTGTTTCTTTGCATTGCTCAATATCAAAACCCAAAAAACTCTGAAGGTTTGAAAAACTACGATTTTTTTTTTTAAACATATACCAAACAATCCATCTTTTCACTATGTTCCTTTCTGAGGCAATCTGTTCCAATCTGATCCAAATGGATGCATTGTGTCTGTCAATTTTAATATATAAGCTCTTTAGACAGGGACCTATCCATGAATTTTCAAGGTGTCACTTATATGATATTCAATAAATAT
This sequence comes from Caiman crocodilus, assembly GCA_030014935.1. NCBI lineage: Eukaryota > Metazoa > Chordata > Crocodylia > Alligatoridae > Caiman > Caiman crocodilus. The sequence continues at coordinate 7,336,332 of JAGPOW010001296.1, read as the reverse complement.
ACAAGCACAGATAATAAAATCTTTGTGTTCCCTCCACTCCCTCACTTACAGAAGTCATCTCCATGTTATTCATTTGGGCCTCATGGAATCCACCGTCTGACATGACTTCCTCCTCTGTTTCTTCCTCAGCTGTTGCAACATTTCGGCGCTTAAATAGCTAAAGAGTAAAGGATAAGTTAGTATAAGCAGTGCAGAATTATAGCTAGTAAAAGTTCAAAACAGCAGGTTAATTTGCAATACCAGTAACAACTAAAATCAGAATTCAGCATATTTACTAACATTTTCAAAGTTTACTGGATCCACAATCAAGTCAAAGTCAATGGGTAGGTTAAATGCAATTTAAACCCCATGTTTAGTAGAGTGTACCCCTCTCCGCCCCCTCCCTCCCCTCAAAAAAAACCCCAGCTTAACTACACCTACTCAGGAAATTTAAGCACATTTTGATTAAGATTAAATAAATCCCTGTTGCTACTGGAACATTTAACAGCATCGTGGTGATAACAGAGAAATTGGAATGTGAAACTGACCAGAAAAATTCAAATGCTAGAAGAAAAATTAAATAGCAATTTAGGTTTTATCTTAATTATCTAAGGCATTAAACTCAAGAAATTGTAATTTATCTAAAAAATATCACACTAAAATTAAGCAAAAAAGGAAAATTCTCAAACAGCAAAATAATTCAGAGATAAGAAATTTATTTTTTTGCTTATTTACACATCCCCGTGTCAAAAAAATGGGAAAAAGCCTTGATATTTAAAAAAGGTGTGTACTTGGGTTTTAAATAGAACACCACAGTTTTACTTTTCATTAGAATGTTCTTAGTTGAAGATTAAGAGTTTTACTGTCCAATTAAAAACTCCATTTTCCAAAAAATTCATAACAAAACTGAGAAATTGTCAATTACAGCAATATGTGCTAACATAACCACACATTTGTAGTACCCAATATTCCATAATGCTAGAACAAGAGGCCATGAACTATAGTCAGTGGTCAACCTAGTCAGGAAAAAAAAAAGGGCAGAAAATACCGCACACTGTATTTAGTGAGTCTGTCCCTAAGAAGGAGTAAGTCCCTAAGAAAGTCACAATCAAAGACTGGGGTTATGTTTTTAAAAGGAATGCATTAATTCTCTAACATCATCTTTAGTCATGTTTAAAACAGAGTTTATCACTGTTCATGCTGCAGCCCAGGTATGTTATGATCAGGGATCTGGGTTATCCATTTGTCAAGGAAAAACCCAGATGTTCCCTTTTAAAGGAAAAAAACGTGGGAAACCACAGGTTTCCTGTTCCATGTTGGCCATGTTCCAGTCTGCAAGGAGCTGCTTAGGGCTGGAGGGAGTGAGGGGAGGGAGGTTGGAAGCAGGGGGTGACGTGTGTGTGCGCACACATGCACAGCTGGCATATAGCCAGGCAGGGTGGTGGGAGCAGCCCTGGCAAGTGCTGTCCTGGTGGATATGTGCATGTGTTGCAGTGCTGGTCCTCCCTGCTGTACCGCAGCCCCAGCCCCAGCCAACAGCGCAGGGCAGCGTAGTGCCCTAGCTGCTGCCTGTGCTTCTGCATGAGGTGCACTGCATGCTCCTCATGCTGGAGGCCATCCCCACCACGTCCCCATAGACCATCCTGTGAGTCCATAAGGGGCTGGATAGGGCAGGGGGTAGCTGGGGGTCCCCTCGGGGTAGGGGGGAGCTGTGAGTCATGAATGATGGGCACGGTCAGGATTGGGGAGGCTTCAGGTTGAAAGCCAGGGGCACCAGCATGGCTGCAGGGGCCATGGCTAGGAGTGAGAGGCAATGGTATGAGAAGGGGTTGGGCATCTCAGGGTCGCTCAGCACCACAAAGCAGCTGGGGGCACAGCACCAGCTGGACCTGTGTCCTGGTGAAAGGAGGCAGGGGGAACTCTGATTTTCCATGATACAAAAACAAAATCAAATACCAACATATATAGATGTTTAGAATTTATTTTATTATAATGGTTAAGGCGCTGGTAAGTTTCCAAACTACTTTCAAATTGCACATATGTCAATAAAACATTGTGGTTAACTAATACCTATACACATATACAGTGACATTTCATTTTAATCATGGAAAAATGAGGATTTGGGGGGTTTAATTCAAGAATTTTGGATTTTTAAAAAAATGATAATCAGGAACCCTGGTTTTGATTCCCATCCCCCAAATACTCCTTTTGCATAAACAGTTCTCTGATGCCTCTGGCATTGAAACTACCAAATGAACTGACAGGTCAGTGACTTAATCCAAATTTACAATTCCAGCATGCTCCCCTCAGTCCTCAATTTAGGTTTGAAAGACTTAAAACCAAGTGTGAAAAAGATTCCCCCCCACACAAGTTTCATCTGGAATCAAACATAAATCCTGCATATTCCAATATATACAAGTAAGCTCTAGTGCTACTTAGCTCCCTGTTAGTAAATAGTTCTGTGTCTCCCTACTTTTCAGCTACTCTCTCCCTTTCAGGTCCAGGAGAACAGCAGACCAACCTTTCACAATAAAAAAGAGGGAGTGAGCAAGAGTCATAACAATAGGAAATTAACAGTCCACTTGGTTTGTTCTCAAGCATCTCTCTTGATACTTGTTCATTTGAAGAACACAACACATTGAACTTGCCATTCAACATAGGTTGAATCCTCAGAGATAGGACTGAAGAAGAAGAATGACCCAGGCATGAGGACAATCTGTCTCCTCTTAAGGAAATGTGTTTTGCAACCACTGACAGGCTTGAATTGCACAGAACAGGGATAAAACATAATGGAAAGATGAAAAGGATGGTGGGGGAAAGAGATCTTTGCAAGCAAAACTTCTTTTGAGGCCTGACTACAGGTCCTGAGAAGCATTCTAACGTACCTGTTCCTCTCGTTTCTGCTTCCGTAGCTGAAGTCCCTCTTCTTCCCGCCTGCGACGCATCTCATCAGGATTTAATGATTTGTTCTTGTAGCTCTTCAGTCGGAAGTTTTCCTTTCCTGAGGTCGTCATGGTTCCTTTGTATTGCAATTAAAATGAAGAGAAAGTGGGTCAAATTAAAAGATCCTTCTTCAGAACCCGCTGAATCCAATTCTACCCTATTTCTGCTGTAAATAGTTCTAGGCCAGGAGTGTGCAACCTTTTTGAACGTGGGGCCGGATCATTAACTTCTTATCACCCAGTGGGCCGGTGAGCCATATTCAAATACCCTCTTGTCCTGTAGCCCTTACTGCACCTGCCTGTTACTGCACGGTTCATGGTAGCTGCTGGTGGGCAGGGGCAGGAGGGACCCATTCTCCACATCTCCATCCCCGAACAGTGCAGCCCCACAAGCCGGCACTGCCTGAGGGGGGATAGAGCGAGGCGGCCACTGCACTGCAGCCCCTCATCCACCCGCCCGCACAGCCCAGCCACCCGCGCACACAGCCCTGGTGGCCTCAGAGCTGCGAGCCCGAAGTGCGGGGTCCGGCAGGCACCAGCTCCCGCCGCCTCGCCCCACAGAGGTCACTCCAGGACTCCGCCTGCCAAGGCCACCCCATGATGGCTTCCCACATGCTGCTGGGGATGGGAGGAGGCCAGCCAGGTCGGCACCAGCCAGCAGAAGCCGCAGCAGAGCCACGTGCCGCTTGGGACTGACCGGTGCAGGCAGGGAAAAGGCAGCTGAGCCCCTACTGCTCTGGCCAGGCTCGTCCCGTCCTGAGCGGCACACAGCTCCACCACCACTTCTGCTGCCCTTAGGAAGCTGCTAAGGGGCTGGGGAAGGGACAAGGGGTGGGAACAAAAGTAAGCAGTGCTTACTTTTGTTTCCTGTTGCAGCACCGCAGGCCTCAGAAAATGCCTTGGCGGGCCATATGTTGGACAAACCTGCTCTAGGCACTTTCCACAGTGCCCTTTTGAGATCTAAGCTTCTGATGACTAAGAACTGCAAAATAAACACAACAGTGGCTCCCAAACTTTTGGAACCAACAGACCACTGCCAACCATGAACATTTCTTGCAGGTCCTCACAAACCCATATTGATTTTTTTTAACTGAAAACACTATAAAGACATATAGGACCTGGTACAATTCACAGCCCACTTAGCATGGCCTCATGGGCCACGCACTGGAAACCACCTCTCTAGTGTATACATGTTAATACTGCTTGACACCAACTCCGATACTCCCAATAACACTAACTCTTGATTAGATTGTTATCCTGAGCACACAAAAACTCATCAAGTGATACAAAATGTATTAACAAAAAATTTCAAAGACATTAAAAGGAAAGAAAAAAACTGTCCTGATAAATCTAAGTGCCAATCTACATAAGAAATGCAGCCAAATTAATCAAGTCTCTATGTGGGTACTCATTCAGAAGTTCACTTCAATTTACTTTGGAAATTCACGCAGGGATTTAATATATTTTGAGCACTCTGAATCACACCTTTTGTTAATCAGCTTGCTTTTTTTTTTTTTTTTTTAATATTGCCATTTACACAAGCCTTCAAGGAAAACAGAAGACATGGAGACAATGATTATGAACAATTTCACTAACCACACCACTGTATAGCATATTGAGAAACTCAACTTATATATCAAAATTAGATTCCACTGGGAAATATTCCACTAGTAAGGCTCCATAAAAATTAACAGATAAGATGTAATTAAAACTTGTGGAGGGAAGGGAACATAGTATAAGAGTATGAATCTATACCAATAAAACCATTTTTGCCACAACATTCTTTGAGTTTTCAGAAAGATAGAAACAAATTTGAGATGAAGAATTTTAAGATGTTCTGCAACAGGTTAAAGAGCAAAGAAACACTTAAAGTAGCCAAGCAGGGAACACCCCAAATAGTGCACAGGAAGAGTATAAGCCTGAGAGAGAAACATGTTTAAGTTGGTCTAAGTCCTAATTATAAGGGCTTTTTGTTTCAAGGAAGCATGATTCTGGTTTTTCCCTACCTTGGAAAACACCTAGCTGTAAAAAGGGAGTCTGAATAACATCTTATCTTATTCTGCTAAGCTGAGAAGGCCTCTATGGAGCAACTGTGAGCAAAAGGGAAAGCGGGATGGGGGGCTGCTGAAGCTACTGCAAGTATATGTATGTCCATACCTACCAAAGCAAAAACAGAAATTGCTTCACAGGACTTAAATAGACCCCTAAAAATCACCAAGCCACTCACAATCTTGTAATAATGCATCATACTGTATGCTGTTTCTCAAACCTAGGATCTGCCCCCTTTGAGATAAAGTTAAACTGAACATATAAATCTGATGTGTTTTTAGTAACAACTTATTTTAAAAATAGCATTCTAAAACAGATGACTTGGAACTCAGTTATAGGGTAGATAATGGATTAAAAAGATAATGATGAACTTTTATTTTTTTATCTTAGTTAATGTATAGTTTTAAAAAGAAAGGGAGGGAAAATAAATAATTGGCTTGCTCCATCTAACATTATAGAACTTAAGCTAACCCCAGTCACATCTGTTACATCATGCAATCTTCCCATTCAGGGTGCAAGAGCCTTCTCTTCTGTAATCCTTACTTTTTAGGATGGAAAATTCCCATTTCTCCCTACTTCAGCAATTCTCAGTCTTTTTGAATGTCAGCTGCATATCATCTTTCTCCTTTATCTATATCAGCTATTGGACTCTTAATTTTGAAGCTATAATTTATAGGAAATAAAATACATTTTTTAAAAGCTCCATTAAATATATATCACCAAACAAGTGGCTGAAAACTTCAGTTTATGATTTCAAGGCCCAGTCACATATTTTCCCTTCCTGGGTAATTAAAGAACTGTTTTGAAGCATTTCAATTCTCAATGTGCACGGGGCATATGTGGCCCGTTGGTTCTGCAGAAAAACCTAGACCTCTAGTCTCTCCTCTACAGGACGGTAGGGAGAGAAAGCGGGGATGGGTTATCTGCAGGCTGAAGACCTGCAAAACTATAACAGTCTGGTCCGACTCCTTCATCCTGACCACTCCTAAACTTGGAGGTCTGACACCACTGCTGCTGGGCTCTTTGTCCCCAACTCCCTCTATTTGGGTAGACAAGAAAGGAAAGGACGAAAAGATTTGGAATGGACAGTCAAACTCCTCTGCTTCCCCTCTCACCCATCCAAACACATCTTCCACCCCTTGTAGGACCTCCTAGCTGGAGAGTCATATGCTGCATACAGCTGCAATAATTTGAAATGTTCCAGCTGGGCAGTGCCACAGAAGCTGGACACATGCCCCCCAGCTGAAAGTATTCCTTCCCGAATTGTTTCCAAGCCAGCATCTCTTGAAAAACTTGAAAAGTTTTTTCTGTCCACACCCTGAAGTGCAGTGGATGGCATCTTCCACTTACAAATCAGGTCTTTCATTTCCAATATTCTTGTCCTTCAATGCTTTAGGCTAATAGAAACTTGAGAAACTTTAGAACTGTGCTTCATTTCTCAGAGTTTCTATGCATAACATGCAGCTGCAAAATTTCAAATACATTGCAAATTTCAGCAGCCTCACACTGCAACCAAGAGAGGCAACAGAAGCACCTAATGTTCACTTCTGGAGAGATAATGCTAGGAATGATGTCCAAAAAAAACTAGTTATTTTATCAAAGAGATATCCAATACGTCTAGCAAATTTAACTTTGGTACACTCATGCTGCATTTTACCCCATTTATCGCCATATGTTTTACTTATTCTTTCCTTTAAAATCTGTTCAAATACCTTATATATTGTAAACTCAAACTAATGAGACTAGCTGCTCAGATCACCTCTTCCCTTTAAGTATAGGTAGTACATTGCTTATCTACAGTTGCATGCTACCACTCCTGCCTCCACTTTGCCACTCCTGCAAATTATTATCTTCATTACAAACCTTTCCTACTTATTTCATGTGTCACTTATTTTAGAACTCTGATGTACAGATTTTCCCAGTCTGTCTACATCCTCCAAGTCAAATGTACTGGAGCTCTTTTATTTTTGTTTCTGCTTCAGATGAAGTATTTTTCATTTCCATTACCTATCCTGCCTTTGCACGTGTTCCACATCATCATGCTTATTTAAATTTCAGGCACAGCATCAATTTAGGTTTTTGGCCCTATCGTGATTTTCTTTAATCTCTAAACAGAACTACGTCATAGCAGCCCGATTCATTCTCTTTTTATTTACACAGCTGAAGAGATTTTTGCAATTTAATTTATTCTGCAAGTTCTAGCTATTTTACTTTTGGCAATTCTTACTTTGCATTTTTCCTTGCTGACCTCCAAGACATGGCTTTCTTTGATCACCAACCTATTTTTCTATTTCTTATATACTGCCCTACTTATCCCAAAAACCCTTTTTGAGGTGGATACTTATCTAGTTAGTTGTGAAACCCTTCCCTAAAAATGTTTTACCTTGCTTGCGGGGGGAGGAGGGGAGCCGCGGCATACACCGGCACTCCCACCTGCCCATCACCTAAGCAGCGAGCACAGCCATCAAGGGGTACACCAGCGCAGTCAGTGGGTGCACGTACCTCCTATGCGCTCCAAAGGCCTGGATTGAAGAGTTCAAGACCTTCATTTCACAATGCTTATCCTTTGGAAATTAAAAACCTTATCTGGTAATTTTGCTCATTGTTCCATTTAATTTCAATGGAATCAGTTCAGGAACACTTGACCCAAGTTTGTTTTCTACAAACATCTCTTCTGTAATCTCTCAACGTACGAAAGTCATGTCTAAAATATCTTCACCTCTTATTATTTTATTGACTATCTGCTGAAAGGTAACTGTTGGCTCATTTTCAGGAATAGGGCCTGCCATGCTTAGTAGTATTTGCCTCCAACCCACATCTAAGCTCATTTCCCATGTTCATACAATTCATGGCAGTATTTTATAGAATGACCTCTGTCCCTATGCAAACCCAGCTAGTGACAAGCCCTAATGTTATCTCTCCCTGAAGTGAATTTGACCATAAAAGATTGTTTCAGTCACTCTATCACTTACATTAACAGTACAGTAGATTGTTAAAAAAAGTATGATGCCATCCCCTCACCTTTTCCTGTTTCCATCTTTCCCAAACAGAACATACATTTAATACCTGCATTCCAATTATAATTATTCCACTCTCTCTGCTGTCCATTCAATCACCAGTTTCACATCTTGCACCAGTAATTCCAGTTCCTCCATTTTATTCACTAGAATTTTTGCATTAGTTTATAAATATCTCAGTTATTTAATTTGACTTCACCCAAATTCCTACTGAGATTAGATACAGTCCTTTCTTTGAGTATATCACCTACCTGACTACTGCTTTGTTCAATATTAATACTCTCTTTGCTCAATATTAATATACTCTTTCTCCTCTTATCCCACTAATTATGATGCTCATTTATCCATTGCTTTATCTTGATATTTTACCCACTTTTCTTTCTTTGTGTTGCAGATTTCCCTGGTATTGCAGACTCTATTTAAAGAAAAAAAGGAAAGAAAGTTAACATCTGTGGACTAGAGAGTTCCTTAACCAAGTCTTGGGTTTAAGTTTTGAGGACCTAATTTAAACATGTTTCTTAGGTTGTTTAACTATCTATGTTACTAATGGATTAGAAGGTATTTTCCCATAATAGTACCATGTTTTCCTTATGTCCAAATGCTCTCAGATAAGACATAGGCAGACAAGGTTCCTTGGGTGAATTTGATATCTTTTATTAGACCAACCCAAATAGTTATTAAGCAAGCTTTCGGGTTCAAAAACCCTTCGTCAGGCTAAGGAAGTTTCAGCAGTCGGTGTGCGCTCTTCCTGGATGGCATGAAAAATGAAGAAGCCAGGGGCTGGGCTGGGGAGTCAGTCACCAGGCAGATTATAACGTGTCAAAAATCCAGTGTCTATGTTTAGTCCCTGATCTCTGGTATCCAGGAGGTTGATGAAATGGAGCTCATAGGCTCATCTCTGGGAAGTGTTGTGGAAGTTTCCCTTGAGGATCAGGACTGAGAGACTGGAGAGAGAGTGGCCCCCATGTGAGAAATGTGCCCCCACCGGTAATTGAGTGTTTCTGTCTTTCATGGATTTCCAGTGCGTTCGTTCTGGTGCGCAGTTGTTGTCTGGTCTCTCCTACATATCTTCCGTCAGGGCATTTGGGGCACTGGATGGGGTATATTACATTTCTGGAGGTGCAGCTGTGAGATGCAGGGATGCTGATGGCTCTGCTGTGGGGTGTAGTAATAGTGGGGGCGGTGGAGATGTGTTGCCAAGTTTTGCATTTCTTGTCCTGGCACGGTCTGGATCCTTTTGGTGTGTTCTGGGCTTGAGGAAGTTTGCTTCTGGGGATGAGGTTGACGAGGGTCGGTGCTTGTTTGAAGGCTAGGATGGGTGGCTCTGGGAAGATCTTTTTAAGAATAGGGTCTCTTTCTAGCATCACTTGCAATTTGGATCAATGCCAAAAAGCCCCCAAAAAATCAGATTGGACACCTTGCAGCACATGAAACCCTAACCTTGACCACTACATTGACTGCTTCAGGGAGAGAATGAGCAATGAAATAATCAGCAACACGCGCCACCACAACAACCTCTCTCTACCAGAGAAAAAGGCCATAGAATCTGTAGGATCTCACCACCAAATAGTAATAAAACCATCAGATAAAGAAGCAGCCATAGTCATCCTAAACTGTGAGGATTACATACAGGGAAGCCAAGAGACAGCTCTCTGACACCACCTACTCCAAAGAACTATAAGAAGATCCTACTTCCCTTTTCACCAAAAAACTCATCAATACCATCAAATCATTTCCATCAAGACTACAAGAAAAACTACAGACCTTGATCCCCCTGCTACCTAATCCGGGGACTTTTTACATGCTCCCAAAAATCCACAAGCAAGGGAACTGTGGCAGACCTATCATATCCATCCATGGGACCCTCACTGAGGAAATATCAGGTTTTGTTGAATCAATCTTAAAACCGCTTGTCTCCCACAAAGTAAGTTTTGTACAAGACACTACAGACTTTCTATGGAAACATATAAACATAGACCACCTTCCCAGCACCACACTCCTAGCCACCACGGACGTTACCAGCCTATATACCGACATCCCACACCAGGATGGCATCCAATCCTGCCTTACATATCTACAGGAACAAGATGACAACCCAGAATACAGACCCAAAGATATTACTGACCTTACACACTTCACCCTCACACACAACAATTTCACTTTTAATAATCAACACTTCCTCCAGATGGTGGGAACAGCTATGGGCACTAGAATGGCTCCACAGTATGCCAACCTTTTTATGAGCCACCTGAAAGAAGACTTCCTCAAGAACTGCCCCATCAGACCCTTGCTGTACTTAAGATACATCGATGACATCTTCATCATTTGGACTGAAAACCTGCAATCCCCGA
>JAGPOW010001296.1:7304541-7322751 GCA_030014935.1 Caiman crocodilus | reverse complement strand
GCAGCAGCAGCCACGGCGCAGACACTACACTGCTGCTTTACCACCAAGAGCTAGCACAGACAGAACAGCAAGCGGTGGTGGGGACCATTTTTGCTAAGACTCCTATTCTCCCCTCCTTCCCCTCACCCCAACTCTCAGAACCCATCCATGCCCCTCTACCCTCAGAGCCCTGTAATGCAGCCACCCCACCATCCTCTTCCACAGGATTTGCCCAGAGCATAAACTCTGCCTGTTACACCACTAATATATTTTGTTATTCTGTCCCAAAAAAATCTTAGCAAAAGAACAGACACTGCAAATCTTTCATACTTAGTTAAATTTAACTGAAAATGTTAAACATATAATGTGCTTAATATAGCATGTTAGTTAAATGTGCTCAAAAGCTACACCTTAAGAAATTAAGTTGTAATTAACTTAAGGTATTAATGAACACTGTGTGGGCTACAGGCGGGCAGCATTCTTTGGTTAGATGTGATATCTTTTATTAGACCAAGTGAGAAGTTGGAAAAAAGTTCTTAGCATGTTTTCAGGTGCAGTCACCCTTAGTCAGGCATAGGGAGTCTCTGCTGGCCTGAGAGTCCAAGGAATGAGAGAATCTAACGGTGTGTGGGTTATAGACACTTCAGTATCTAGCGAGGGTGCCACTGAGACTTGAGTAATGCAATCACTTTTCTTCCCCTACAACTAGACACATTTGGATGTTTCTTGCTGGGATCCTATGATCCCTGCTGACTTCCTGCCCCTCGATGATATTCCGGGGTCCCTTCCAGCCCAAATGTCTATGAAACTAATTTTCATGTAAGTGTATTTGTCACGATTCAGCATTATGAAGGACAAGCTATGTGAAGAGTTTTAGCTGGTAGATTTAACTGTAATATATGATGGACCAACTTGTATCATCAGTGCTTGAAAAATTTACCAAACGCTGCTGCATCAGTTCTGATAAGCTCTGAAGCATGACCACAAAGAGAGCTCTTAAAGCTTAATGATGCTGGGACTCAGACTGGGCTGACCCTGCTTCCCTCATCCTCAATTTTACATAGTGCTAGTCTCACTAACACCCTAAACCTTGTGTGTCAAAGATATGGCTTCCAGAGTCCTATCATTCTGTCCACGAGGCTCCTGAAGAAGCCAGGAATTCAGAGCCAGGGTCCACTATACACAGTTGGTCCGAAAGATACCACTGCAAAAAATCCTTGCTTCTCACATATTTCCTGAACCATAACAGCTAAAACATCCCTAACAACACTACTATAACATCAGGATTTTTTTTCTGTTTGTCTTAACATTTGTTGATCTGCTCACCTGGCTAAGTACACAGGTTTTTTCCAGTTGCATTGTACCATCAGGAGAATTCAAACACTAAACTATACAGATTCATCTCTTAACTTGAAGTTAAGTACAGTTAGTCCAATAAAAGATCTCATTCCCTCCCACCCTGACTTCTGTCCAACCCACAAATCCAAATCACTAAAATGACTTAAATATAACCACAGGATTACTGTAGGGCATAACACTAAGGTTGGCTGGTGCCTTAACACTCCATTTCCATACTTTAACACGCGTGGCTCTATTTAAGAGTAACCTCAATTCCTGACCTTCTAATGCTTCATTTCAGGATTATAAACATGCGCACGCACGCACATGCACACAAGCGCACACACACCTGCAATGCTTTTCTGTGAAGTCACAGAAAAACACTATTGTAAACAATAACTGCCTCTTAGCATCATTTATTTTTAGCGACCAAGATAATTCCTGATATCACACAAACCACAAAATTTACAACTGTCCATAAAATCAACTTAAAAAAAAACAACAATAAAAAGAAATCATTGGCTCCCCAGTGGGAGCCAGCAGACCTTGCTGCCTTGCAGCCCATCCAGGAGGGGAGAGTGCCAGCTGGCAAGGCAGCAGAAGGGCAGTAAGCAGCCAGGATGGTTGGCTCCCCAGCGCCTCTCCGCCAATTAGCTACTAGGGGCAGGGCTGTAGGGAAATGCCTGCAAAATCAGGTCTTTGAGCCACAACCAAGTCATGAAAATTCCTTTGCCCAGTCACAAGTTAAGTAGGTCTCTATGTTCTCTAGCACTCTAACCAGTATTTGACAATAAATAGATTCCCATGCTAAAACAATCCAGCACTTTATTTGGTTAATATCTTGTCCATTAGTTACCAAAGTATCAGATGATTCTGTGGAAGGGGAAAAAATGTAGAAAAACCTGTCTACAGAGAAACACTTAAAAGTTAGTAGTCAGCACAATTTTTATGCCTTAGGGCACACTAGATACACCAGTGGTAGGCAATCTTTTCCAGCTCTGAGCTGAAATAACCCACTTTGAATCACTGTCAGGCAGGTCTGCAGCTGGCTTCTCCCCACAGCAGTACAGGGAGAAACACCCATGGTCCCCACCGCCAAAGCCCCACAACTGCTGACCACACGTTGCTGACCCCTGATATGCAGCATTTCTATTTCCCTCTGTACAGAAATGTTTAGTGCTTTTTTGACTCCTACTAGGCCCTTGACCTCTGCAATACCTTGTGACAGAGTTCTACAGATTAATTATGTGTTGTTTAAAGTAGTATTTATCTTTAGCACTTAAATTAATTTCCTCTTCCATTTGAGTAACCCAACCACTTATTCTTGTAGCATATGGAAAGTAAGCACAAGTGTCCTATTCAGCTAACACAAAGAAAGGCTCATGGACCCAGAGGAACAGTCATCCACCTTCAGCTTCCTCTGTACAAAATTAAAGTTTACTGTCTACCTATAAGGACTTTAACCATTTTTTATTTTCCTTCAGCCTGACAAAGGGCATGTGTGCCTGAAAGCTTACAAAGAAAGATGATTTTTTTGTGATCTCTTATTTGGTCTAATAAAAGGTAGTAAAAGGTATCATCTCTGAACCAAGAGTTCTAGAGTTGTGTGTTCCATTCACCTCCTTTTTTTCTATATTTTCCCTCTATTGCAGGGCTGACAAGCCACGTGGGGTCCTCAAGACCCCAGTTTTACAAGTAGGGCAGCCCAAGCAGAGCAGAGCAGCACAAGCACCCTTCCCCATTACCACATGAGTAGCACACACGCCACATGAGTATCATAAGGCTTCCCACACCCACACTGCCAGCAAGGTTGGACAATGCAAACTCCCTTTGCCCCCAGCTGCTGTCATGTTAGCAGCACCAACCCCCACCTCATCACTGTCCTGTGGGTAACACAGCAGCTTCCCTCCACCTCCCCTGACACCTAAACCCTTCCACTGCACCAGACCCAAGCTAATCAGGGCTCCTCCCAACATGCTGCCCTGACCTAGTAAAGGCTGCCTACACTGAACCTCCGCAGTGCTCCCCACTAAAACTACAGGCTAGAATCCACATCATCTAGCCCCTTTGTCACACTGACTTGAAAAGCTACATTTGACCAGATAGATAACTTTCCTTTACAAAAGCTATGCTGATTTGCTCTCATATTAAGGACTTAAGCAGCTGTTACAGTCGATTACTATTTTGTCTTATCTACTCAGAAGTAATACCAGTGACTCGTCTACAGTTCCCAGGATGATCCCCAGGATTCTCTTAAAATAAGTACATGCATTTCCTTCCAATTCTCCCAATGCTAGTAATAACTTTTAATGGAAGACTGCACACTTCTATTAGCAGAGCAATCCACAAGTTCCCTCAGAACTTCTGGATCTATACTGTCTGCTCCTGCTGACTTGTTGCTCCATGATGCATTCTAACACCTCTTGTTAGCACACCTCAATATCTGACTTATTTATCTGTTTATTAATAAAACAGATAAAGTATGAAACTAGTATTTCCCTGTATCTGCTACTGTAAAGAGGAAAGCAGCCATCTAGCTTTTCTCTAGATAGATTTTACTCTCAATTGCTCCCTCAACTCCTAGAACACCTAAAAAGATTCTCCTGAACCTTCAATTTTGTATCTGATACACTTGAAAGTATATATACTCTTTGCTTTTTCCATCCCTTTTTAGTTCTTCTAACCCCTATATTTCATTGACCTATTATACACTCCTTTCTTCACTTATTTTCCATTTTGAGAGAGACAGTGGTTTATTTGGAATGACTTCATGTACCTTGCTATATGGCCATACTTCCCTGAATTAAAAAGGGAAATGTTTTCCTTCTGCTCACGTAAGCATACTTCAAGTCAATCTGTCATTTGTCCCTCCAGAACAAGAACTGTTGAAAAACATTCCACACTCATGGAAAAAAGTCACAAACAGTTAAAAGGAAATCAACACAAGCCCTACAACTACAGAACAGCAGCCTCAAATAAAGCATATTATTCTACTAGGTTCAGCTGACTGAGCAGAAAAAGCGGGTTGCACAGCAGCGTTGAACTTATGACACTATTCCCTTTGAAAAAATGAGACAAGGCAACTAAATACACGTTTTAAGCTTAAAGATCTCTTGTTAAGAATGTTTCAGCAATTGTTGAAGAATCTGTAACAAGAAAGCCCAAACCTACTTTACTGGGAGTAAATCAAGCTCTTTTCCTGTAATGTAGCATTAATTATATATTTTTTTCCTTTCTAAGTAAATTGGTTATCCAAGAGAAATACAACATTGAGCTCAGTATAACGATCCAGGGTTCCCATCAGCATATTTATGAGATTTGTAGCAAATGCACCAGTATATAGCACTCTGATTGTTAAAGAGGAAAAAGCCATGTCACATGCAGCAGCAGCCAAGAAGTGATACAACAGAATGTTTTTAAACAAATGGAGGAAGACCTCAATAAATCAAAAGCAGATCGTCTCCAATTCCCAGGGGTGGCTGCGTTCTACCAGAAAGCAAAGTTGTAACTGCACCTACATGAAAATTTATGGCAACAGAAATCAGCTGTTGATCAGAACCCTATTCTCAAGGTTTTCTCGGTGATGCAACCCATCCAGCCACCCTCCTAATTTTTATGCCACAATTTTAAGGATCTGCCTACACCAGTGGTGCTCAACCTCTGAACCACAGGCCAAATGTGGCCTTACAGGGCCATCACATTTGGCCCACAGAACTCCCCATGGATACAGAAATTTAGTGGTGAAAGAGAAATGGCCACCACCCCCTGCCCCTGCTGCCAAATTTCCATGCCCCTTCCTCAACACAGCCAAATCTGGGGTGTGCCGTGCCATGCCTCCTTCTCTCCACCTCAGGGTTGTGTCTGGGCCACACTCTCTACTTCGCTCATCCACCTGAGTCAGGGTTGGGTCATGCCCCACCCTGGCTGAATTGGGGTTGGGGCACACCTACTGCTCCTCTCTTTTGCAGCTGGGTTGGGGGTAGGTCATAACCCCTTCCTCACTGTCCCTACATGCCCCCACAGGGCTGGATTGGGCAGGGCTGTTTCCTGGCCCCCTCTGTGCAGCTGGATGGAGCCACACTACACCTGCCCATGAACAGACCAAGTACGGCCCATCTGGCCCACCAAGGGAAAAAGCTGAGCACCACTAGTCTATACCTAGTCAAAGACACGACTGCAGCTCATGTAGCTGTGGCTGTACTGGCTTTAAGCTAGGCACCTCACATGCCAAAAAACAGTGCAGCCCTGACAGCGCAGAGTTCAATGCAGACGCAAAATCTACCCACAAAGTTGGGTAAATACTCAGGAGATGGATGCCTGCTGGCAGCTTAAAGCCAGCCTGGGTATGTTTACATGAGCAGTGGTCACACCTAGGGCTGCTGCAGACACACCCTTACTGCCACAGCGGTCACCAAGAGCAAGAGGTGAGGCTGGGCAGCGTGAGGGCAGGAGAGCCCCGATCCTTCTGTCCCCTCTGCCTGCAGAACAGCAGCCCCAAGTCACAGCAACTCTCCTCCAACCCGGGGCAGGGGCCCGCTTTCCAAGGGTGTGTGCCTACACCGGCCCCCTCCCGCCCCGGGCCGCCCCGGCCTGGCCGCCTCAGCGTCCGCCCCGCCCGGCCGGGCTCTGTCAACACGAGCAGCCCCGTCCCGTCCCGCCCCGCCGCGCCCCCCCGCTACCTGCGGCCCGTCAGCCCGGCCCGGCCCCGCCGCGTCTCCTATCGGGCCCGAGCGCGCGGGCACGGCTCCTGCCTGCCCGGAGCTGGCTGAGACCTCTACGCGCATGCGCCGACCTTCAGCGCGTAGCTTCCGGTGCCGGCGCGCAGCCCGCTGGGACACGGGGCCCACTTCCGGCCGGGGGCGGGTGGGGCGGAACAGGTGAGACCCTGGTAGCCACGGACTCCATCTCTACTACGGCCGGGCGAGCCCAAGGGACTACATCTCCCAGAGTGCAGCGCAACACGCCGTTCTCCTCTCCGACCCGCTTGCCAGCGCCAGGCGTTGGCGACTCAGGGTTCCCGCGCATGCGCGGCGGCACCACTGACAGCCCGGCCCTGACCCGGGCTCTGGGGGCGGGGCCCCTGCGCCCCTCGTCACCAGCCGTGCGAGAATTACCGTATTTACACGAAAAGTTCTGGCACTGAACGGTAATTTTTGAGGCAAGTCATTCATGCAGGAGATGCGAAACCCAAATCGTTTTTGGGGCCTTGTAGCTGACTTCGGGGCTGGCCGTCAGCACTTTCTTATGATGTCTTGCCTCAAAGCAACGCATCAACTTTGATGATCCAGTTCCCATTCCTTCACAAGTATTTGCATACTTATTTGCATAGCTGTTTAGTGTTTTGCAGCAAATGCGATCGTTTTGAACCTTCCAATGTGATAATTTCAAATTTAAGACGGGGCAGCACTGCCCTCACGCCTGCCTTTGGCAAGGAAGGGCAGCTGACGTCGTGGCGTATGGCGTCCTCGCGCGACGGCCTGGACTGCGCGGCGGTCACAGCGCCTGCCTCTGAAGGAGGGGAGAGGGGCTGCAGTCCTTCCAAGGGGGAGGATGTTTTCCAAAGGGCCTTCACAAAACCCTTGGCAAAAACGTGCGCCTTGCCTTTGCCTCAGGGGCACCAGTTGCCCGCAGCGTGAGGGCTTCTGTCCTCCGCCACGACGTGTTTCCGAGAGCGCGGCGCAAGAAGGCAGCACCGGCGTGGTTTATCTCCGTCGGGAACCGTAGCGCTACGGGACTGCGCCAGGAAAGGGAGGTGCCCGTGCGTACAAAAGAGGTGTGGGGTAAATGTGACGTAGTGAAGTTAGGCCCAACATGACACTTCTTTTTTTATTTCTCAAGTATTGCAAACTCTATCCTATAAATACCTTTTTAAAAAGTCTACCCAGATGAATCGGTGTTTTTTGACCCCATTCTTTGTGAAATCCTAGAACAGCAGAGGGAAAAGCTAAGGAAAAGGCAGAGGCAAGGACGGGAGAAAAAGTACAGCCCAGAGGACTCAGCAGTCTACGGAGCAGGAACTACAGGGCCCCAGGGACGGGGCTCTGCAGCCGTTGCTCCAAGAAGGAGGAGAAGAGTGGCGTTTGTCACCTCCCTGCTGCAGCAGACAGAGGCACCAGCTTGACTACCTTTGGGGTCCTGAGAAATGTGTGTCTGCCTCTGAATTTAGGATGTCACAGAGAGACTACCAAAGCGCATCTATCCTTTAGACCACAACCCTTTCCTGCCTGTCCTTGTAGATGCCAACAACACTGCCAGGAGCAACAGTGAGCAGCGTCCTTTAAAGATTCCTGAGGCTCTTGGCATGAGACTGATCACAAGTAATGTTTTCATTGATACTCCCTGGAAAGGCCCAGGAAGGGACCACCAGGGAAATAAATGTGTGGTGAGATGGTGGTGTTGGCATGAAGGCTTCAGATTTTTTAACAATGGATGGATGTTCTGGGGAGGAGAACTGCTATCAAGTGATGGGGTCCGACTGACCAGAATGGGAAAGAACATCTTGGGCATTGTCTGGCCAACCTAGTAAGGATGGCTTCAAATTAATTAGGGGGGTGGAGATCAAAATCTTTCAATAATAGAGCAAATGATCCAGAGGGGAAAGGACTGGAATAAGCAATTCAGCTCTGGGAAAAGTGCCAGAGAGCCAAGGGACAGCAACAAGTGGTGCAAAAAAGAAGTAAGTGTGGGGGCCAAGAAACGCTGGCGGAATGGGGCCACTGATGGAGTGTGGGATTAGCGCACTAGACTCGCAGGTTGTTGGAAGTCAAAAAAACTTTACTTACAGTCCGTAGGCTGTAGGCATGTTCCTTGAAGTTACAAAACTCGAAACAGGAACTCAGGCACACAGAAGCTCACACTCACGCAGGGTATGGGGGCGTTGGATGAATCTGGCGGGGAGTCGTCGGTTGATCAGGCCTCCTTCGTGGCTTGGAAATGCACGTGGATCTTTCCTCACACATGTCCCAGCTCTCCTCCCATTTGGGCGGGCATTGCCCAAGCCTCTTCTTCAGTCCGCTAGCCAATCGCCGACTGACACGTATGCATAATTTAATGTGAACCAATCGCAAGCATGCGCTCGCTGATGCAGCTGCAAGGTTTTGATGGGCTCTGACCATGCACCGAAACTTTTCCTGCACTACAGGGGTAGCTCCCTGCTCCCATGCTCATAATGTGCTCAACACAAGCTGTGCCAAGGTATCTCTTAACCGTTATGCACAGACAGTAAGTACATCAAAATGCAAAATACATGTACACACATGCAGGAAGTGTGGGAAATAAAGAAGATGAGCTGGAAGCTATAGCCTGTGAAAGATGTATAACCTGATTGGTATCATACAGACCCAATAGGACAGCTCTTATGACTGGAATATCACATTCAGGTTTGCACTTTATTTGGAAGGACAGGGTTGAGGTGGTGGTGTCACCTTGTATGTCAGAAACATACTTTGTGCCACCAAAGTAAAATTGTAGCCTCTTGTTGGACTGGATAGTCTCCTTTAAACTCACCTGCCACAACTTAGATGGAAAAGGAAGGAACCAAAGATGGACGCAGTCCTGCGATACAAAGCTGGTGTTAAGTCTACAATTTAGAAGACTGGCTCCTCTTTACAGGGCTCCCCTATTCCCATCCCATGTCCTTCCCACACCAAATGTTTCAGCAGTAATCTCATTAGGTCCCCTCTGTGGGAGCCTCAGTCTCTGGGTTGCCTTGACTGATTTCTAGGCAGCTGGTTTCTTGTTCTTGGTTTCTTGCCCCTTTATTTCCTACATGGGTCCCAAGCAGACCATCGTACAGCTTGTCCCTACCCTTATCCTTCAGGACAGGATTATATTGGGCCAATGCCCCAAACTCATGTTCACGCTCGGTCTCTTCTTTTCCCTCCTTCATGTCTCTGGAATGCAGTCCCACAACCACCGGACTCAGACTCACTGGTTTGGATGCTCCAATGACCTCATCTTTCCTGCTCTGTGGGCAAGTACTTCTTCAAAATACTCTCCTGAATCCCTTACGTTGGTCGCGTGCCACCACTGTTGCTTTGTGCTCCCTCCATGCCATTCCCTTCACCCCAAGACAGCTGACTGTTCAGTCAGCTCTCTTAAATTCCCGCACTTATCAGCTGTGTATTCAGCTTCAGTGTCCTGTTCACCGCTTTGCTGGCTGTCACAGCTGATTGCTTTAATTACCATCTGGGAATTCCAGCATGACTTTTCTCCCATTCAGGCTTACCACTGCAGTAAGTTTAGCTTTTTCCTTTGTTCTTTTGGTGCTTTGTGACCAGGTAGGCTTACTACCCTGTGCCCTGGTTGGGGGGAACAAGACAGAAAAGCAGCATGCGTTTGGATGAACATGGAAGGTGAAAGATGCAGCACCGATATAATGATGGGGATTTATTACAAGCTTCCAGATCAGGAAGAGAAGATGAATGGAGGCACTCTTCAAGGGGGTGATAAATCTATCCAAAAACTATGGTATGGTATGGATGGGAGGCTTCAGTTTTCCAGACATTTGCTGGAGGCTGCAGTTTTCCAGACATCTTATTTGACCTGGAGGGATGTGGGCAGTGGTGTTCTGCAGGGCTCAGTCCTCAGGCCCGCACTATTCAACATCTTCATCAGCGACTTGGACAAAGGGGTAAAAAGCACCCTGTTCAAATTTGCAGATGACACTAAGATGTGGAGAGAAGTGGGCACGCTAGAAGGAATAGGCTGCAATTGGATCTAGACAGGCTACAGGGGTGGGTGGATGAGAACAGGATGAGTTTCAACACTGACAAGTGCAAGGTGCTGCACCTGGGAAGGAAGAACTAGCAGCACACCTATATGCTGGGAACTCCCTTTTGACCCCAGCACTCTTTCCTGCTCATGGCAAGGGGTTGGACTTGATGTTCTGCTCCGGTCCCTTCCAACCCTACCAATTATGAAACTATGCAACTATGAAACAACACAGCTAACCAATGTTCAGCTGGTTCCTAACTTGTGTGGAGGACAACTTTCTGTTCCAGAAGGCTGAGGATACAATTAGGTGCTCATCTACCTTGGATCTTGTCCTAAACAAAAGGGAAGAACTCGTGGAAGATTCCGGATTCCTTTGGTCGGCGCCTTGGAAGGAAGTGATCAGAATTCCAGATCCTGAGATGGGGGAAGCAAAGGGTGGCAAAACCAGGATGCTAGATTTCAAAAAGGCAAATTTCACCCAAGTCAAGCAATTAATAGGTATGGGGCCATGGGAAAACAGCCCAAAATAGAAAGGCGGCTGGGAGCATCTAAAGACCACATTATTGAAAGCCCAACAAGAACCTGTTTTCACGTGATGGAAGCACAAGATGAATGGTAAGAGATTAATGTGGCTTCTAGGATGCCTCAAATGAATAGAAAAGCAAACAGGCCATGGAAGAAATGGGCAGGTCACCTAGGAAGCATATCAGAAAATAGCAAGGACCTGCAGGGACGAAATCAGGAAGGCAAAAATAAAGAATAAGCTGCAGCTGGCAAGGGGAATTAAAGATAACAAAAGAGGCTGTCAGAGTTTTGATGGGCCTGAATAAATTCAAGTCATTAGGGCCTAGTGAACATCATCCCAGGATACTGAAGGAACTGGTCGAGGAGATCTCAGAGGCCCTTGCAATGATATTGGTTAAGTCTGGGAGATGGGGCAGTACCAGAGGACTGGAAATGGCCAACATAGTGCACTTTTTAAAAACTACAAGCAGAAGAACTCAGGGAACTACAAATAGGTTAGCCTCCCCTCAATACCTGGGAAGTCACTGGTGCGTATCCTAAGGGAGGAAGGCCCGAAGCATCTGAAGGAGGAAAAACTGATCGCAAGCAGCCAGTATGGGTTTACTAAAACCAAATCATGTCAGACAAACCGATATAAATAATTACCTGGTGTTGCAGGGCAAGGTGCCCTGTTCCTTGAGGGGTGAGGCTGCCTGGGGAGAGGCCCAGAGAGAAAGAGACAGAAGCCCAGGTGCAGGTTACGAAGGCAACAAGCCACAGGGTAAATTAGCCTGCACCCGCACATGGTCAGCTGACTGGAAGGGCTGTGGGCCCATATAAACCCCAGGGCCGAGCCCAGGGAGGGCAGTTCCCCACCAGCAGCCAAGGGGGAAGGAGCTGTCCTAGAGCGAGCAACGGGGAGAGGCCTGTCTGCAGGAGCAGCTTCTGATACTGTTAAAGGACGGAGCATTTCCTGGTAGGGTTTGAATGAGGTTATAGCCGAGCAGGTTGAATTTGTTACAGGCTTGTGTTTTGTTTATTGTTGTATAAAATGGGTGGCTTGGGTGAGGCTATTAGGGGAAGGAGGAGGCCTCATAGGGGACCCACAGTGGCGTGGGGACCCCAGCTCCAGAGAGGGTGCAGCACTTGGGGTGCATCGACCCCAGTGCTAGAGAGGGCGCAGCATTTTTCGAGGCTGTGGAGAGCCCAAGCGCCAGTGAGGTGCAGAGCGAGACCGGGCCGCACAAAGCCCAGCAAGGGCAAGGGGGCCAAATTATAACAAGGTCCAGGCCAAACAACGTCAGTACCATCTGCAAGACTTGGGACATGGTAAAGGGGTGGTTGGAGGCACGCAGAGCCCATAAGGCTGAAGGTGCCTTGGAACACCTGTTGTGACATCTGTCTTGGAACGGGACCCACCAGGGGTCTGGAAACCTATGGAGTCCAAAGAGTCAATCAAGACCACGTCCAAGAGGACTGACTGAAAGACAGCCTCCCTATCAATCACTCAATCAAAGACGTGGCGGACAAGAATGGCGGATGCCCATTGAGCCAACTTGGCAAGGTAAGGGGGCCTTGGGGAGATCATGGCCATCCTGCAGGACCCCATCCCGTGACACTTGGATGAAGTGGTCCCACATGACCGTCTCATAAACAAAAAGAACAAATGTGGGTTAGACCAAAATACTGTAAGGTGGATAGACAACTATTTCAACAGACTCGAGCAAAAGGTCATTATAAATGGATCCATGTCAAAATGGCAGAAGTCCCACAGGGATCTATCCTGGGTCTGCAGTTATTCAATGTACTTACTAATGATCTGGAAATCGGCATAGACATTTTAAACAATATTGAGTAAATTTGCCAATGACATGAAACTGCTTCTCTACTCCTCACTGGTTAGGCTTTATCTACAATATTGTATGCCGGTTTGGGCTCTACATTTTGAAAGGGAAATGGAGATATTAGAGAGGAACCAGAGGTGGGTGATAAAAATGATAAAGGGCTTGGAAGGCAAATCATATGAGGAGAGGCTGAAGGAGCTAGTCAGAAAAGGCGCTTAATGGCTAGCAGAGAGAAGTTGCATTTTTAGGGTAAAGTTGTAGAGTACAGTAATACATAGTGTGACAGCGGGCAACCTCGGGGCCGCACTGTACAGCCCGCCTGCCTGTCTCTGTGGGCTAACCACCCGCTTTCTCTCCCACCACGACTTGATCTTAATTGGTTCACTAATTGATGTCAATAAGCGGGAGGCTGCCCATTCGTGCCTCAATGCCAGGGGGCGCTATCTGCGGCTCCTAACCATCCCCAATACCACAGCCCAAGCCTCGCAGATGGCATCTTGGTGTTCCTCTAATCACCGGCCCCCACGCTGGGCCTCAGAATCATCCACACAGGACCCTTCTATGATCCCTCTGATTAGGCGGCCTCTCCACCATCATCCAGGCTACCTACCCCCCAAAGCTATCTTCCCCTCTCGGGTGTGGTCCCCCTGGGACCTCCGGCACCTAGCCCTGGCCCACCTCCAGGCCAGTCGAGACCCCAGGCCCCCAGCTCTTGGATGTCCCTCATGGTGAGCCCCGGCCCTTTTGGCCCTCTTGGCCCTGGCCCCAGCTTGGGCCAGTCAAGGGTACTCTTCTCGTTCAGGCTGGGTCTCTAGCCCCTCACTCTCTCTCATAGGATCCGCCCTCTGGGCCCTCCAAACAGACAGGGTTACCCACCCAGTGGTGGGGGCAAGGGGTTATGGTGCCCCAACTCACCTTTCACCGGGGTGGTAACTGGCCTGGCATTTCCTGGTGGCTCCCGTGCCACTGAGAGCCCCACCAGGCCACCCACTCCTGGCAGGGTGCAGTTTCAGGTCATGCCCAGGACCAGGAGCCTCCTTAAACCATCCCCTACAGCTCCCTCTTACCTCTGGGTGATCTTCTCAGCAGCCCTCCGGCCAGGTGATGTTGCTGCCTGGCCTCCAGGAGCCAAACTGCCTGTGTTTTATATGGGCAGCCCCTGTCTCAATGTGGCTGCCCTCATCAGGCACCTGGAGGCTGCCGGCTCCAGGTCCCTAAAGGGGCAGGCACCCCTGGTCCCCTGCTGCGATCTTTACCAGCAGCAGGCCAGCTCAGTGCCCTGCCGCAATCCCCACCCGTGGCAGGCAGGCTCAGTGCCCTGCTGCGCTCTTCAACAGTGGCAGGCACGCTGCATGTCCAGCCACAAGCCTTCCCCCCTCAGGGAGTGGCGGGCACACACAGTGCCTAGCCACACTGCCTCCTCTCTGGGGCTCTCATGACTGCCCCACTCTCTGGGCCTCTCCAATGTTGCCCCTCTCTGGACCTCAGAAAGTGGCAGGCACTCCAGTGCCCCGCCACACATAGTTTTTTGTTTTGTTTCCTATTTCTGCCTGTCTCAACCTATGGTTACTGAGTCTTATAATACATCTTTTTGTAATTCCCTATGTGACGTCTTGCACCCTTTGTGCTGCCCGGCCTGTCGGGGGTATAGCCCCTCCCCTTGACTCGCCTGCCACAACTTTGATGTCAAAACTACTATGAGAGGGGGGTTTTCAGTGGAGATCTTCCCGGGGGCCTGCCTGACAGATGGCAGTACTTACAGTTGTTTGGCGCGATGTTCCACGGGGCTCTGCCTCCCCTACACCCTGTCCACTCGCCAACCAGGTGGATATCCATTAACAATGGTCTTCGGCCCTGTAGGATGACCTGGGGCCTGCCTTCCTGGTTTTGGTTGCTTTTTTCCCCCTTCTCGGGGTTTTTCTTATCTCAGAAAAAATATTCCCCTGAGGAGGAGGGGCTACAGAGCTGCCTCCTTTACCACTGCTTCCTCTAGGGGGTTCAAATGCCTCCTCCCTCCTGCTGCCCGCAGAGAACTCCCCTGCCTCCTTGGGCTCCACTTCCGCTGGGAGCTGGAGGGGTTCCCCTGCTTTGCCTCCAGCACGGGGCTTGAAGACTCTCCCTGGCGCTGCCTGCAGGAGACGTGTTGCTCCCTTCTCGCGCCAGAGTCACAGCCTGCCTAGTGAGCTGCTGGCCTGCTCTCTCTCTCTGGCTCTTCCCACCCTAGTTCTGGCGTGGCTTTTAAACTTTCCCATGGCAGCTGCTGGGATTGGTCCGGATGTTTCCTGTGCTGGAAACAGCTGATTAAACAGCCAGCGTAACACTGGTTCACATGGCTGCAGCCACGGTTGCAGCTCCTGTTCTGTCTCCGGGAGGTGAGTTATCTCTGCTGGGGTCTGTTCCCGGGGTATGGGGCCTGCAGGGTTTACTTTCTCCCCTGCAGGGACCTGTGGTGGTGCCTCGCCATCACACCCTATAACTTACTTATTGTCAGTAGTAAGTGTGATTTTTTTTTTTTTGAGCACTTGACCATCAAACAGGCATCTGCTCCAGCAGAAGGGACTTATAATTTCTGAGCACATGCTAGATAAAGGCTGTGATTCTTTAAGCTGGCAAAATCTCCTCTGCTAAAAGCTGGCAAGATGTGAGTGAGATGGGTGAAGCTGAGGCACTCTGGGCCAAGGAGTTAGTTAACCCTTTGGTGTAGCTCAGTCTATTCTCAGTGGTCAATCAGCAGACATCAACCAGCAGCCCAGGGCTTTGGGGGTGAAAGACACTCTTGAAGATCTGAGAGCATCCAGGAATGTATCTCAAATGTACGGTTGACCGAATCTGTGTCAGTGTGTCACATACACCTCTGTCAGATTCTATGGGCCTAAGTGATTTCTAAAGAGCATAGTATCCACCCAGCTCCTATATCTGACAGGTCTTTCATAGTTCCGTGTCTTATTCTTGCCACTGCTTAGAGTAGGATATACAGACCTTAATGTGAAGGTCATGATCATGTTAAAATGATGCACATATATTTCAGTTGTTAAATAAGTGAATTAGCATGTTCACAAGTAATATCGCATGTAGTTACACAAAACTAGGTGGTTATGCCCCAAGTATGAGTGTGTCAACTATGATTTTGATACTGTTTTGTAGTGATAGAAGTTATAATTTAGAGCTGCTCCCAACATGAAGGAGTTGGGAATTGGGACATGGTCCCTAAGACAGCAGGTTAGTTAGTTAGTTATAGACAGAGAGTCTGCAGAGGTTGCCTACTGTTCCACAATCAGGTGTATTGCTTATTTCTTCTTATTCATTGTATGCCTGTATTTATTGAACTCGGTGATCACTACATGTTTTACATGATAGTCTCATTAATAAGATGAGGAAATACAAACTAAAAAGTAACTGGTTGGATCATTTTGCTCAAGGAGGAGTCATCAATAGCTCAATATTTACTTGGGAGGAGGCATCAGGTGGGGCTCCCCAGGGGTTTGTTCTGGGTCCAGTATTGTTTAACATCTTCATTGATGATTTGGACAGTGGGATTGAGTGCACACTTAGCAGATTTGCAGATGACACCAAGTTGGGTGGAGTCGCAGATAGTGAAGGGTAGGGCTAGGATTCAGAATGACTAGGATAAACTGGAGAAATTATTCAAAAATCATTCAAACAAAATTCAGCAAGGACAAGTACAAAGTCCTGCACTTGGGATGGAATAACTGCATGCATAAATACAGTCTGGGGGGTTATTAATTAGGTTGGAGTACTGCAGAGAAGGACCTGGCAGTTATGGTGGATCATGAACTGAATATCAGCCAACCATGTGCTCTTGCTGCCAAAACACAAGAAGAACAACAACAACAAAACCAGAAAAACAACAGCATACTGGGTTTTATTAACGTAAGTGTCACAGGCAAATCAAAGAAAACTATTCCTCTGCTCTCTGTTCAGCACTGGAGTATTATATGCAGTTTTAAGCTACCTTAAGAGGTGATGGAAACTCCATCCTTGGAGGTTTTTAAGGCCTGGCTTGACAAAGTCTTGGCTGAGATGATGTAGTTGGGGCTGGTCCTGCTTTGAGCAGAGGGTTAGGCTAGATGACCCCCTGAGGTCCCTTCCAACCCTCATTTTCTATGATTCTACGAATTTTATGGCTGCTCTTTTAAGAAAACAAGAACCATAGGTCTATCTTGCCCAGTATCCTGTGTCACGCTGGCAGAGTGGGAATGCTGAAAGGGAGAGTGAACTGGGTAAGACCAGTTTCTTTTTCCCCACTGTTCCTCTCTCACTTGCAGCCCCCAGCATTTAAGATCTATGAAGTTCTAATTCAGAGGCTGTGTCTCTAACTTCCATGCTCAAGAGCTACTGATGCTCCTTTATTCCAAGAACTTGTCCAGTCTGATTTTGTATAAATTAAGCTGTCAGCTTCCACAACAACTTGTGGCAATATGTTCCACACTTTAATTATATGCTATGTGGAAAAAAAACGCTTCCTTTTGTGAGTTTTAACCATTCTACCTACTACAGAAAAAGCTCTGTTAACAGGCGCGAGTGGGGAACAGGAAGTGCTGGCTTCTAAAACTTCTCGTTATCTGAAGCAGGTGTTTTCAACCTTTTTGAAAACCCCTGGGAGGGGTGGGGGCAGCGGTTAAATGCCGGTTAACACAGCTTTTACTGTAGCTTCATTTTATGGCCTCTAGTTTTTGTATTATGAGGTAGTAAATAATAAATCCCTATTTACTTTCTCTTCACCCTTTAGTATTTTGTAAACCCTTATCATATCCCCCTTCAAGTGTCTTTTTTAAAATCTTAGTCTGTCCTCATATGGAAGTCCCTCCATACTAATAATCCTTGTTGCCCTTCTTTGGACCTTTTCTAGTTCTTCTATATCCTTTTTGAGGTGTGAGGACCAGTATTCAAGGTATGGACACAGCATAGATTTATAAAGAGGCATGATGATTCTTCCTGTTTTTATTTTTTTTACAATTCCCTTATTAATAATCCCTGACATTTCTTTGACTCTTTGATGGCTTCTGAGTACTGCGCTGATGTTTTCAGCGAATTGTCCATAATGACCCCCAGATTTCTTTCCTGTGTGGCAACAGCTACTGTAGAGCCTATCATAATGTAGGTATAATTTGGGTTATTTTTGCCCAGGTGCACAACTTTACACTTATCTACACTGAAATGCATTTGCCATTTAGTTGCACATTCACTCAATCATGCCAGATCCTTCTATAGTTCCATGACAAAGCCATGTAGATTCCTCCCCAGCAAGACATGTTCATCCATGTGCTAAACAATTCTTTTCATTATTTCTACTAGTTTTCCCAGAACAGAAGGTAGGTTCATTAGCCACTTCCCTGGCCAGGAGCAACATGCATGGTACAGGGGCAACATGTGGCAGCGCTCTCCTTGCCACCTAGTATCATAGTACCTAGGGTCAGAAGGGGCCTAGAGCAGGCCATCTAGTCTGACGCTCCGCCAATGGCAGGAAACGAGTGCCAGGGTCACAGGACCCCAGCCAAGTACCTATCTGATCTACTCTTAAAGACGCCCAAGGTAGGAGCAAGAACAACTTCTCTAGGAAGCCAGTTCCATGTCCTAGCCACCCTAACTGTGAAGTAGTACCTCCTAATGTCCAACCTAAACCTGCTCTCCAGTAACTTGTGACCATTGGTCCTACTTACCCCTGCGGGTGCCCGGGAAAAAAGAGCCTGCCCTATGTCCTGCTGATCAGCCCTCAGCAGCTTATAGGCAGCCACCAGGTCCCCCCTCAGCCTCCGGTTACTGAGGCTGAACAGGTTCAGGTCCCTCAGACGCTCCTCATAAGGCCTAT
>JAGPOW010001296.1:7290065-7304441 GCA_030014935.1 Caiman crocodilus | reverse complement strand
CTTCTGGTTGGGTGGTCTATAGCAGACACCCACCATTAAGTCCCTTTCCCCTCGTCCTCCTTGCAGCCTTACCCAAATCGCTTCCACCTGGTCCTCAGTTGCCCCCAAGTTAATGCTCACTGCAGAGAAGTGTTCCTTGACATAGAGCGCAACCCCACCGCCTCTCTTCCCCACCCTATCTTTCCTGAAAAGGGCATAGCTATCGAGGCCTATGGCCCAGTCATGGGTCAGGTCCCACCAGGTTTCCGTGAGTCCAATCAAGTCCGGGTTCTCCCCAGCCACCAAGAGAGACAGCTCCTCCTGCTTACCTCAGACAGCTCCTCCTGCTTACCTGTGCCTCCCTGCACCATGGCTGCTCCAGACCTTGCCATGGGTAGCAGTGACCAGCACCCTGGGCTGCTGCTAGCTGCTGCACTGGCCCTGCTGGCCTGATGCACCAACCATCACCTCGCCCAGGGCCATCTGGCCCACTCAGTTCCCCATGTGCAGTGGCTACCTGCCAGACTGCCATGCACTGTCCCAGGGCCACTGCCGTGCACCTGCTGCCTCAACCCCATCCACCTCACTGAACCCCTGCAGGGACACCACCAACATGCTCCAGGGCCGCAATTGCCATCCTGGGCCTCCAGCCCTCTGGGCCTGCTGGGGCAGCCAGAACTGGTGTTGTGCAGCATACCTGGGATGATGAGCAGTGGCTGGAGGCCTTCCCATGACTCAGGTAACCTTCTGGGATTTGTCGGAGCAATCTGGCCACACCTGGAGTAGCATGCAGCCGCCCCTCTCTGTGGACACCCACCTGGTTCTCGCCCTGCTCAAGCTGGTCATGCCCACCAGCCTGTGGTATCTCAGCCATCTGTTTGGTATAGACAAGGTCACCGCCAGGAAGGCCATCCGGGAGTTGTGCAGTGCTCTCTAGGACTTGCTGGCAGACCTCTAGGACTTGCTGGCAGACACTGTGCTCTGTTTGCACAAGCCCATGGCAGTGGAATGGGGTTCTGTGTCCTGGAATTCCCCCAGTGCACTGGGGCCCTGGATGGGATCCACACATCCATCACCTGCCTGTCCCACATAGTCCACCACTATTACAGCCAGAGGGGTTTTCACACCGTCATGCTCCAGGTCTTTATGCAAGGCCTTTATGCATATGAGTGCTGGCTAGGTGGGCAGTGCCCACAATGCCATGGCCTGCCAGGCCTGGTGGAGAGTGAATGCTTTGCACTGGGGTGCTGGACCTGCAGCTGGGCGCTGTGGTTGTCCTGCCCCTCTTCATTAGGGACCCCATCTACCTGCTCCTGCCCTGCCAGGCCCACTTTAACCACTGCCAGACCCATGCCCTGGTGGAGTGTGGCTTCAGCCCCTCAAGGACCACTGGCATACCCTCACTGTCAGCCTTGAGTTTGTCAAGGACAACACCCCCTGGGTCATTGCCACAGTTTGTATGCTGTACAACATCTGCGAGGCCTGGGGGAGTTCTTCCACAAGGGCTGGGCAGAGGAGGTGCAGCATGCAGAGGTGTCAAGGCCCCAGGAGAGCCACACAACCACCAGTGGGGGCCAAGGTACCAGGTGTGGCGGGTGCTGGCCAACCATCTCCTCTAGCACTCCCTGCTCTAGCCCACCTGCACTGCCACCCACAGGCCCCTGCCCACCCCAACACCATGGTCACTGAAAACCCATCTCACAAGAACAAGTTTTTATTTTCCTTACATGAAACGGACCCCTCTCCCCATCAACAAACAGAGCCCCTCCACCACCTACCCTACCCACCAACAATAAAATACCTTCTTCCCCTTGAAAACTATACATAATGATTTTTGTGTGCCATCCGGGGGTGGGGAGTGAGGACTGTGAAACTCAAGCTAAGCTGGGGCCTGCTCACAAAAGTTAAAATACATAATACTGATGATAATTGCCTAGTGCAAGGGGATGTGAGTTCACAGCTAGGTCATCTAAGAAGAAATAATGAGGTATCACTTCCAGCTTATCTTACTGTATTCATGCTAATTTTAAGTAGGCTCCTAGTTGCCTAGTATGTAGCTGTGCGAAATGTTTATCCTTGATGAATTAGTTCGGTAAATATTTCTTTTGCTTAAACTCATGTTTATGTGCAGGAAGAGTCATTTTCCATATGTGATAGATGTCTCCTCCTGATTTACTTTTGTTTTGTTTTACTGGTTCCCTTGATCTGTCAGGGATGATTCCTCAAAAACCTTGTTTTTTTCATGATTGTGAATTAGTTTCTTGATACATTCCAAGCGTAGTTGTAATTCATTCAGATTAGAACTTGCTGATAACCAATTATGAGCAGTTTGATTAACAGGATTTTCTTGGGACTTTCTCTTGATTTACACAACTACAAGAATGCTTTGAAGATGCTGAGCTAAAGGGTATAAGAGGAATGAAACTACTACAATGTATGCTTTAAGAGTGAGAAATCTCTCTGACACAAACTGCTGCTGTGCCCAGCTGTCTTGGAGGTGAGCAGATCTGCACCTGAAGATGCTGATTAAAAGAAATAGACTGCTTTTCTTTGCCTGTTTGGTGAGAAATTCTCACTTTATAGCTAAACACTCGACTTTACTTTTTTGGGCTTGTTTAACTTTGAATACTTGTAGTAAATAAAGCCTTTCTGTCATTTATTGAATGAGATCTCATGTCAATCCTTGACTGCTAGTCCAGAATGCCATTTTATTACTTAACAAGGGGGGCATGGAATAGGGGTGACTAGGGGGCAGAGCCTGGGGACAGCACCCTGGCCTTTGGCTGCTCCCCCATTGGTGTACATGTCACAGAGTGTGGCAGGTGAGGGGCTCACCTAGGGGAGATGGTGGCTGGTGCTCTCCCAACATGGGCAGCTCTTCCGGCAGCTCGTGTCCAGGGCCAGCAGGGCTGACATGTAGCCCTGGCCCCATTGCAGGCAGCTCTGGCTCCACATCCAATGTGGAGGCTGAGTGAGGAGTAGAGATGGGCCCAGGCAGGGGTCTGGGTGGCACTGGACCCAGGGCAGGGACTTCTGGCTGCTGGAGATGGTGCAAGATCTTCTCCCAGGCCTCATCACTGGGTGACTGCCAGGGGGCAGGTGAAGATAGGGTTGGAGGCCAGGCAGGGGGCAGCATGAAGGCAACCACCAGGGTCAAAACAATGTCTAGCACCTAATGCTTTCCATCCATGGCCTGAACTGCCTGGGCCAGTATGGTGTTCTGCTCCCACAGCACCTCCACCTGCTCATGCTCAAGGGCCAGGAGCTGCACTCAGAACTCCCTGTCTGCCTGGTCCCATGTTTTCTTCCACCAGTCCCACACCTCCTCACGCCAGTCCCATGTGTCATCATGGGTAATGCCCTTTGCCCATGACCTGTCCTGGCATGCCATGTCTTCTACCCACCAGGCCTATCCATCTGCAAGCTGGTCTTCTGATGCCATAACCCGGTGTCTGCCAGGGACCTCCTCTGGCAGAGTTGACACATCTGCAGGCCCCCAGCTGTGGATAGCGGTGACCCTGGGGCCACATCCCAGCTGCCAAGCGCTGCCTCTCCCCTGCATGCAACTGCAGGCCCTATAGCGCCATGAGACTGAAGCTGTTCTTGTGAGAATTTGCAACATTTCAGAGAGAAGATGCTCTGTACCAGGGGCTGTGCGCTACTCAGTCTCAGATCAGGGGTTGAGCATGCACAGGTGGCCAGTGACCATGGTAAGTCACCTGGGAAGGCATGGGCCCAGGCAGCCACCAGCTGAGCTTCCCATCCCTGCTCTCTGCCCTGAGGTTGACAGGCTACTGGGTGCTGGTCACAGGCAGCCTGCCTCCCCTGCCCTGTTCCCAGGGTGGGACAGGCCAGGTTCCTGGTAGCACCTGCTGCTGCAGCTCCAGACCTTGCTCCCCCCACTTCTTCTTCTGGAGGCTAATCGCTCTACTGTGATGCTGCCCAGCTGGCAGCAACCTCTCTCAGGGGACATGGGGCTCCCAGGCAACTGGGACAAGGAGCTGTCCTCATCCCTGCCCTCCACACAGAAGTCTTCTCTGGGGAGGTGCCCCATGGCCTGCCCCCACCTCTGTGCTGGAACTGTGCCTCAAGTATGCCTCTGCTGCACATGCCCCAGGCAGTGTGTGAGGAACTGTTTGCATGGGCTGAGCGCTACCCAACCCACTACCCCCTGCTGAAGATGATGGCCATGGTGCTCTGGCTCACCTGCACATCTGGTACAGGACCCTGAACTACGATAGCTGGGGAGGCAAGCCCGGGCTACCCTACAACCTCCACTGCTACTCTGTGGCTGCATTGCATGTCCCTGTCCCCCACTGCCAAAGAAGACATTGCTGCAGCAATGACATGTTGCTCAGCATGTAAGAGGCCTGTGCCTGCCTAGCTGCAGGGGCACAAGCTGCTCAATAAAGTTTTGCACTGTCTCCCACTTCCCTGTGTACTGTGGGAGGAGATCCCTGGGCAAGGGGCGTGCAGGTGAGCTGGGGCTGGGGGCAGGAGCAAGGACCTTATCACATGGCTGGAGCCGGCATGGCTGGCGGCTTCATGCAGTCATGGTGGTTGGTGATGGCATGTGGCTCCGAGCAGTGTCCTCAAATGGTGAGGCACAGCAGGTGGGTGCCTGGCCGGGGACCCTGCTCAGGGAGAAGCTGGCACTGCTGATGGCTGGCAGTGTCATGGCTGGCCATGCCTCATGGTGGGGCCTGGGTCTGCAGATATGGCGAGGCTGGTAGAGGCTCCCCAAGCCTGGGTCTGCAGATATGGTGAGGCCCAGGCTCCCTGAGCTACTGGTAGAGGGTGCAGCTGGGAAGCTAGGTGGGACAGGCTGCTGGAAACCCAAGGATCACTTTCCTGGTGATGTGTCACCAGAGTTGCCAGTCCAAAGAGGGAGCTTGCAGGCAGGTGGAGCTGGCCCCAGAAGTCAGAAGCTGCCTGCCGCTGGGCCTGGATGCTGGCAGTCCTGGCTGCAACCTGCAGCACCCTGCTGGCCTGGATGGCATGGGAACTGCACTGTGAGGTGCGTGGCAGTGCAGTGCCAGGCAGCAGTGCTGAGCTGCATGCAGGCTAAGGCAGTTGGCCTGTGGCATTCCCGGGGGACACAGAGGCCTGCAGTACCCTTGGGCTCTCTGCTGGCGTGCCCCAGGGCTCAAAATGCCTACAGGAAACCATAGAGGCAACCCAGCCCTGGAGCAGGAGAGGCTCCCAGTCCAGAGCCCTGGGGCTAGCTTCAGGCCAGTCCCCGAGTGGCAGAGGTGGCCTGGAAACAAACTTGCTCCCAGGTCACATCTACATGTGCAATAACTAGTTACGGGTAGCAAATTTACTCGTTATTAAACATTTTTACTGTGCAGTAAGCATGCACATGTGGGTACTATGCAGCAAGCCTGTCCTACTGTATGCTACTGCATAGCTAAGCATCTCATGTAAGATGTGCCCACAGATAAAGTTTTGTTGGTCCTAAATAATGTAGGAATAACAATGCATTTTAGAAGTATTGTCTACTAGCCTCCATCATTTTTTTGGTCAAGCCATCTTTAATAGCTATAGTTGGCTCTTGAAGATAGTTGTAAGCCTTTTCTTGGCCTGGACTTCAGGAGAATACTTCTGGATCTCCGCCAAGGTGGTATCTCCCCCTTCCTCTCTCCTCCTTTCCCCTCTTCCCCACCTCTCTCCCCCACCCCCCTGAGAAATGGCAGAGGCATGAAATAGCATAGTTTGTATCTTTGGCTTTTTGCAGTACAGAAATAAGTCTGCAGGCAATTAGACACATGCCATTACTGTGTATTAGTTTCTGTTGCTGGAGTTCATAACAATAGGAGGAAAAAGCTTAGTTATGAGACCAATAAAGGGCACAGACCAATATGGGCAGTTAGACTTAAATTCTGGGTAAGTGGTAGCATGGATGTGTTAAAGGACTGCAGACACACACAAAAAATAATTCTTCTATGTGGAAAATGTTTATTAGCCATTTCACCAAACACCCAATTCCAAAGTCATGAGTCATTTCTTCCCCTCCTGCTTTCTCTGTTAAACATCACTTCAGAAGTGACAGTGTTAATAAATACAGTGAAATGGTATCTCTGTAAGCTGAGCCACATGGTCACATGGCTCAGCGTGCTGGTTTTATTTTTAACATCCCAAACTACGTGATATACTTTTCTACTTGGGCTTTTTCTGTCTTTCTGTTTGTTCCTCTTTCTCTGCACCTACGTATCCCTTTCCACCTCACTTCGACACTGCTGAGCAAAACCAAGAGTCTTGGTGCTATCCCAGGGATCCTATGATCAAGGTAAGAACTTGTAAATAGAGTCTTTATTAAAACAAGTTTATGCTTTATTTCCCAGCTATGCCATAAAAATCAAAACTGGAACCTACATATCTCAGTGGTTAAAACAAAACCACTTAGATTATAAAAACTTATAAAAAATAAGTGCCCACTGGTGCTCAGTGCCTCAGTTTTTATCCACTGTACCTCAACACCTCTAAAATTGACATGCAGGATGTCTCCTGTTGGACATCCAGAACAGACGCACCCAGTATTGGTGAGCACTTCTGAAAATGTTGGCTTTAAACTTTATTTATTTTTCTAGTAATCCATACAAATTCTGATTATTTTAAAGGTTCAGTTATATACTTTCCTAAAACAAGTGCATATACACTGTAAATTACATTTAAGAAAAAATTCAAAATATGGGCTCTAAGCTGTAAACTTCAACTTCAACATGAGGTTGCAGAAGCAGAGGGCAGAAGGTCAAATGAAGATTCAACCTTTAGGATTTTCAAGGTATTCTGAAAAAGAAGGTTGCAAGATACATAGATGAAGGGCTGGAAAAAAAAGTCAGGAGTAACCTTGAGATGCACAGATGTCACATAAAGAAATCCCACTAAGCTAAGAAATGTGCTTTATTCTGGAGTGTTATGGGGATAACTAGGCAGACAAGGTTCCTCGGGTGAATCTGATATCTTATTAGACCAATGCAAATAGTTGGAGAATAGTTATTAAGCAAGCTTTCGGGTTCAAAAACCCTTCATCAGGCTAAGGAAGTTTCAACAGTCGGTGTGTGCCCTTCCTGGATGGCATGAAAAGTGAAGAAGCCAGGGGCTGGGGTGGTATGCGTGCAAGGCAGGTAAATGTAGATTGAGGAGTCAGTGGGTGAGAGACAGGCTGGGGAGGGGTGGGGAGGGGAAAAGAGAGAGAAGGGGGATGAAAGAGGAGAGATACCTGGCTGTCAGGCAGGTTAGATTGTGTCGTAAATCCAATGTCTACATTTAGTCCATGATTTTTAGTATCCAGGAGGTTGACGAAGTGGAGTTCAGAGGCTTGTCTCTGGGAAGTGTTGTGTAAATTTCCTTTGAGGATCAGGACTAAGAGATTGGAGAGAACTTTTTTGCAATTGTTCCTCCTACAGTTAGGGGCCTTCGTGGTGCCACGCACCACAACTAACAGGAAGGACACCCTGTGCTCTCAGTGTTCTTCTTAGGTCTGTGCAGCATGAAAGTCCCAAGGTAATCATTTGACTCTACTAGTATGGGCTGAGAAGCAGAGGTTGGTCTTGAGAGAAAAAACAGCAATGGAGGACCAGGACATAATCTAGGTGTGGGAGCTGGGTACACAGACACAAATGATGGAGATGGAAAATGAAGCAGGAAGGAAAGTATAGAAAGAGGTGGGATGGGAGCCAGGTGACAGAGGCAGAACTTTATCTACAAGGTAGCATCCCTCCCTAGAACCAGGCTGTCAGCAATTTCTATTGATGAGATCTGTCTCACCTAGGTGCTGGTTCACAGAAGACACCATTATGCTTCAAAAGTGCTTTAAACCAGCTGGCAGGGGCACAGATAACATTACTGCAGTGACAGCATGGAGATCATCATGGTCTAGGCACCTCTGTATTTAGCCAGGGTCCCGAAGAGGTTTTGCAACCTGCAATGATGCCTAGTTGGTTGTGTCTAAAAAGTTTTTGGTATTCAAACTAGCTAGTTTGTAGCAAACTCAGGTACTGCGACATACTTTGCAATCACACCTGTTATTGCAGCGTACACTTACTCATCAAGGGTAAACTACTAATAGAAGCAGCTACTCAAGTGATAGCGGTGTGAGCTGTGGCTCTTGGAGGTGCAAACCCTGTCTCTTGGATCACATCAGGGCCAGTACAATTCCACATGATGGAATTCTTGTTTACTCAGTGGTTTAAAGAACAAAGTAGGCAACTCCAGTGTAGCACATTAGGCAAATGAGGGTTGCATAGTGTCTGGTGAAAATGTATTATAATATAGTCTTTAAATGCATAATTGCATGCTGTTTTTCCACATCTCCAAGAAATAAAATGGGGTTGTGTAGCCAAAGAAGTCTGTAAGTTATCTGTTTGATGGATATAGAAAGGGTATAGTGAATGAGGCAGAGGGCTGCAGGGAAAGAAAAAAAGAATCTCTTGTTTAAATCAAATGGATTCCAGGGAAATGGATGTTTCCTCCCACTGTCAAAGTTCCTGAATGATATATTCACTGCACAGTCATGGTAGCAAGTGACAACAGAAAGAAAGCCATAAAAATACTAAGTACTCTGAAAAAATCAGGCTGTAGGTATCTTCAGCTGGACGTCCAAAATGTGTACACTTCAGTATCCTATTCACAAGAATAATAAAAAATAATACTTTACATCAAAGAGTGCTGTGAAAATAAATTCATTAATGTTTATAAGTTGCTCAGATACCAGAGTGAGGAATGGTGTAGAAAGAGACCCTAAAGAAATTAATAATTTGTCTTATGCAGAACATAAGACATAGAGCCACACAATTTGTAATGAGGATAAAAAGAAATACTGAATATTTACCCGTGCAGTAACCAACTGTGCACTTAATGAGGAACATGAACATTCTTTTAAAGAAATTTTTTAAATAGAAATCTTTGGA
Source organism: Caiman crocodilus (assembly GCA_030014935.1). Classification (NCBI taxonomy): domain Eukaryota; kingdom Metazoa; phylum Chordata; order Crocodylia; family Alligatoridae; genus Caiman; species Caiman crocodilus. The sequence goes on along the minus strand of JAGPOW010001296.1, from coordinate 7,295,550 downwards.
TTTAAGCATTCCTAAGATTTTCCAGAGTAAATATACTTAATTTTGGAAAGCTGATTTATTGTAAATTTGCAATCAGATCCTAAGGATGTCCTATGATCGTTATCATTTGAGGAATCTGATGCACTACTACGCTGTCATTCAAATGGAAATTTCCTCAAGTTTCTTTAGGAGAAGCTTGGATATGATGCAACACCATTATATCCTAAGACACCAATGATCTACATGTAGTAAGCATCCTACCAGAAAACAGCTGCACCATTTTGGATTAATTTATTAAAGCTGAATTAATTTAAGAAACTCACTGGTAAATAAATAGTTTAATCTGTGAACTCATTAGACCTGCCCAGGGGTCAGACATCACTGGTGTCAAAATAATAGCTGTATATTTTAAACTCTATTTGATTTATCATAAAGACATATACATTATTTTTTTTACTGAAGTGGACAGAATTGGAACACACCTGTAGTTTTGAACACATATCAAGCAAGCTTTTCAATATATAACTCAATTTTTGTGCATTTATTTGCCAGTTGCCAAGAGCAGGGCCGTATTAATTCATAGGCAAACTAGTCACATGCCTATAGCCCTAAGCTGCTGGCAGCCCTGGTCTTTCCCTCCCCAGCATCAGCAGGAATAGCCCCATTCACCTCTCTTTCCTGCCCTTCCCTTCCCCTCCCCTCTGCAGGCCTCGTTGCAGCAGCAGCAGCAGCTTCCTAGCTGTGGCTCTGAGCCCTACTCCCACAGGCAGCAGTGCCAAGGTGGGAAGGGGTGTTTCAACCGGCCTGGGGCCAATGAGTTTATTTGCCTAGGGACACTAAAGAGTCAATCCAGCCCTGGCCAAGAAACTGAGAAATACAACGCATTTCAAAGCTATAGCCAAGTTCAGAAAAGTTTGTTCTCCTTATCCAACCTATTTGCTCTTTGCGTACCTTAGAATTTTATCTGTTACCTTTCCTGACCCCAGAATTATTTTAGCATCTGTTGGTATTTTGAGTTGATATTGCTGCTGGAGAGTGAGCCATAATTTATTGCATCTTGCATCAGCAATAGTCGTCGGCCAAGCGTCTGAAGACAGAGCTTCTGATTACGGGCTAGATGACAGGGAATCAAAAACTCATTAGGCTCTGGTGGAGACTGATGTTTAATATGAAAAATCAGGTCAAGCAAGTTGGATATTCAGCAGAAGAGATGAAAAGTCATTCTTCTCTTCTAGGCTATAAAAAGTTGATAAGGCCCAGATTAAAAAGATCAAGTCTGAGCTCACATGAACTATGATACTGAATCTAAACTTCAGGCTCTGTCCTCTGTTCATCTCTGGTAAGAGCGAATGAGATGTTTTATTTTTGCAGCAGATAGAATTAGTTTAATTTTACACTAGTATAACCGAAAGCAGGATCAGCTCCAGAAATTCTGCAGACTACATTTTTTGCATTCTGCACCCAATGGACTTGTGCAAATTTTAAATGAAATGAACGCTTACATGCATTAGTTACCGGTCAGATTTATATATATGTGTGTGTATGTGGGTATTTATAGATACATAAATATATATATATATATGTGTGTGTGTGTGTGTATACATATATGTATATGTCTATATGTATGTATGTATCTATAAATACCCACATACACACACGCATATATATTCTGTATATATGTCAATTGCCGTGTGTACATCTAGATATAGGTATCAATGGTTTGTCCTGAATTTAGTCCTTCAGTGGAAAGTACTGTTCACACATTCATGTTTTTTATTACTGCGTAACATACCCAGCCTTCCTCTAAAGTTATGTAAGTCCTGGTTGAGACTATTTTTAGAGATTACATTTGCAGTGAAATACTATAAGAATCAAAGTGGCAGGGATGCTGCCAGTGAGAAATAAACTGCCCAGTGTCTTGCTCTTCTGAGCTGCTTTAATGCAGATAAAAACGAATACAGCCATGAGAGAAAGATCTTATTTTTTAAAATATATGAATATTGGACTTCAAGACTGAATCATAGAATATTAGGGTTGGAAGGGACCTCGGGAGGTCATCTAGTCCAGCCCCCTTCTCAAAGCAGGATCATCCCCAACTAGCTTTGTCTAGCTGGGTCTTAAAAACCTCCAAGGATGGAGATTCCACCACCGCTCTGGGTAACCTGTTCCAGTGTTTTACAACCTTCTTTATGATAACATTTTTCCTAATATCTAACTTAAACTTCCCTTGCTGCAAATTGAAACCATTGCTCCTTATTGGTGTCATCTGCCACCACTGAGAACAGTCTAGCTCCATTGTCCTTTGAACCACCCTTCAGGTAGTTGGAAGCTGCTATTAAATTTCCTCTCAGTCTTTTCTTCTCTAGGCTAATTGCATCTTGGTATACACCACATTTTTTGCCCTTTCATGAGCTGCAATGGTGTAACTGTTTGCATGAGCAGGTTTTCTGGATGCTTTAAAAGTCCTTCTGGTGAACTACTCCTCAAATGTAGTTTAGTTTGGCTCTCCAGGAATTAAAGTGTCATGTCCATAGATTCATTGTGTGCAAACACAGAAGCACTCAAAGACATGTAGTGAGCGTCTTTGTCCACCAAATGGCACTGCAACTTTTTTGTAGTTCACTCCTTCAAGTTGCTTCCACTTTCAAATTGCTTCTGCTTTTTTTTCCTGTGCTGTTTGCCAGCTCCGTGCACCCACAGCTGTGGGGCACGGCACAGGTGAGGGGCCCCGGGCGGGGGCAGGGCAGCACTGAACTGTCCTGCTCTTCTATGGCACTGGCTGGGGACTAGGCTTAATTAGTTTGAAAACCAACTGTGTGCAAACACTGGTACGAGGTTCCAAATCTTAATTCATTAAAAAACCTAATGCATGCAAACACTGATGTGACACTCCAAAATAAACAAATTTAAATTTTATAAACCTATTTACTTTAATGAGAATTAAACTCTGTAGTGTGTATAGGCCCCCATTAAGCCCAGTTCCCTTACCCTCTCCTCAGAAGTCATGTCCCCCAGACCCCTTCCCTGTTTTTCTTGCCCTCCACTGAATTCTGTCCAATTTATCCAAATCTTTTCTGTAGTTGGGGATGGAGCAAAACTGAACCCTCCAGATATGGCTTCACCAGTGCTGAGTAGAGGGAAATAATCACTTCCTTCGACCTGCTGGCAACACGCCTACCAATGCAGCCCAGTATGCTGTTAGCCTTTTCGGCAACAAGGGCACACTGCTGGCTCATATTCAGCCTATTGTCCACTATAACCCCCAGGTGTTTTCTGCAGAGCTGCTGCCCAGCTGGTCAGCCCCCAGCTTGTACTGGTGCATGGGATTGTTCTGTCCTAAGTGCAGGACTTTGCACTTGTCCTTGTTGAACCTCATGAGATTTCAGCTTTTTCTGCATTCTCTTTCACAAGGATGCCTCCCCCATTCAGTAATGGACCCACACTTTCCCTCAGCCTCCTCTTGATACCCACATACTTATAGAAACCCTTCTTATTACCATTCACATCCTTTGCTACCTGCAACTCCAACTGCACTTTGGCCTTCCTGACTTCATCCCCGCATGCAGGAGCAATACTCTTATACTCCTCCCTAGTTATGTGGCCAAGTTTCCACTTCTTATAAGCCTCCTTTTTGTGATTTAATTTACTGAAGAATTCATTGCTAAGCCAAACTGGTCTTTTGCCATGCTTGCTAGTCTACTTGCACATTGAGATGGTTTGTTCCTGTACTCTCAGTAAGACTTATTTAAAGTAGACTCCTAGACTCTCTCTCCTTCAGACTGCCCCCCCAGGGGAGGAACTCATCCTACCTGTCAGTTCCCTGAGTCATTTGAAATCTGATTTTCTGAAGTCCAGGGTCTTTACTCTGCTGCTTTCCATTCTTCCTTTCCTCAGGATCCTGAACTCAATCATCTCATGGTCACTGCTGCTCAAGTTGCTACATCCACTACTACATTCCCCACCACATCATCCCTGTTTGTGAGCAGCAGATCAAGAAGGGCATGACCCCTAGCTGGCTGCTCCAGCACTTGCACCAGGAAATTGTCCCTTGCACTTTCCAAAAACTTCCTGAATTGCCTGCGAGCTGCTGTATAGTCAGCGCCAGCCTCGTGTTATCCCGAGGGTGACCTCATGTTATCCCAAGTGCAGACTGAACCCACCTCTGCGGGGAGCCCAGCTGGACTAGGCAGGCGTGTCTCAGGAGTCTCCTGGGTACATAGAGACAATGGCATTGATGGGTGGTGAAGCAGGAGGGAAGGGAAGGGGAGAAGACATGCTGCTGAGCATGGAGGAAAAGATAGTGAGGATTCTTATTTGCTTCAGGCACTTAAAAAAACCCCACCCTTGGTTGCTTCTCCCATGACACAGCTGACTGAAATGGGGATGCATCTGTGCCACTGTACCCCCTTCCCCCAGACACACACCTGGTTCCAGCAGTTTCCTTCTTCTGATGGGGTTTCTTGCCTCTACAGAGTTCAGGGCTAAGCCTCTTACCTTGCTCAGCCGTGGCACTTCTCCTGTCCAAGTTCTTGATGCTCTGGGCCACAAAAGTTCTGTTCTTAAAGGGGCCTTTCCTGTCCATCAGTGCTTGGGTCCCCTGTTACAGATAACCTACCAGTTAGCAAGGCTGGATCCAGAGGGGTTGTAGGGACATGGTCACCCTCCCCTTCAGACCGTGCCATGGGAGCAGCAGCCAGAGATTATTTGTAAGTTCCAAAATAAGGTGAAAATCCCCCCCCGTTCCCTGCCAGCCCAGGCGCAGGCCCGGGGAGGGAGAATGAAGCGTGTGTGGGGCAAGAGCAGCGCTGGAGTGCACTCTCACCCACAGGGCATTCAGGGACAGCGGCAGCAGTGGGTGGGGGAGGAGGTAAATGAGAGGAAAAGAGACGGAGTAGAGAAGGGAGAGGGTACCAAGAGCCCAGGACGGGGGAGATTCTTACCTGATTTAGAAAAGTCCTGGCTGCTGATCCTGTGGTGTTGTCCACCTGTCCGGGCAGGGGAGATGGGAAGCTTAGAGTAGGGGTACAGCTACCCCTGCAATATGGGTTGTTGCTTGCAGAGCTCCCTTTACACAATCCTGGATCTGCCTCTGGAAGCTGGAAAAAAGGCCATTTCGTTCTGTATTGTCGGACTGAAGAAATAATGTTGAGTTATACGCAAATCAACACACTGCTTTGACTGACTTTATGCAAAGAAACAAAAAGGGAATCTATAAATCCAAGCAATTCAGGGCTCAAGCTACGCCATCCTATGTAACTCTGGTGTTTCTCACCTCTCCCTGAATCACCAGGCATTGGTCAGAGCCAGAAGCAGCAATGGACTAGTCAAGCATGACACATCCTTTCGGAGCTGAGAGTTCAAACTGACAGAGGTCAAGTTTTAATACAGGTATCAATTAGGGCTGTGTGAAACAGCATCGTTTTGTTTCGAATTCTGTTTTGCCATTTCAAAGGGGCAGTATTTCGTTTCATCGTTTCATTCCGTTTTGAAGCGCTGTTCCATTTCA
>JAGPOW010001296.1:7272224-7285324 GCA_030014935.1 Caiman crocodilus | reverse complement strand
CTCAGGACCATCCCCAACTAGATCATCCCAGCCAAAGCTTTGTCTAGCCACGTCTTGAAAACTGCCAAAGATGGAGCTTCCACCATCTATCGGGGTAACCTGTTCCAGTGTTTTATTACACTCCTAGCGAAAAAATGTTTCCTAATATCTAAGCTAAACTTCCCTTGCTGCAATTTGAGACCATTGCTCCTTGTTCTGTCATGTGCCACCACTGAGAATAGCCTAGCTCCACCCTCTTTCAAACCCCGCTTCAGTTAGTTGAAGGCTCCTATTAAGTACCCTCTCAGTCTCCTCTTCTCTAGACTAAATAAGCCCAGTTACCTCAGTCTTTTTTTATAAGTCATGTTCCCCAGCCCCCTTACCATTTTTGTCACCCTCTTCTGGACTCTCTCCAATTGGTCCACATCCTTTCTGTAGTGGAAGGCCAAAACTGAGCATAGCACTCCAGATGTGGCCCCACCAGTGCTGAGTAGAGGGGAATAATCACTTCCCTTGACCTGCTGGCAACACTTACCAATGCAGCCCAGTATGCTGTTAGCTGGCAACAAGAGCACACTCTTGGCTCATATTCCACTTATTGTCCGGTGTAACCTCCAGGTCTTTTCTGCAGAGTTGCTGCCCCGGTGGTCAGCCCCAGCCTGTCCTGGTGCATGGGATTGTTCCGTCCTAAGTGCAGGACTTTGCACTTGTACTTGTTGAACCTCATGAGGTTCCTTTTGGCCCAATCCTCTAATTTGTCTAGGTCTCTCTGAATCCTAGCTCTACCCTCCAGTGTATCTACTATTCCCTTCAGGTTGGTGTCAGCTGCAGATTTGCTGAGGGTGCACTCTATGCCATCTTCCAGGTCACTGATGAAGACATTGAACAAAACCAGCACCAGGACCGACCCCTGGGGCATACCACTTGCTACCGGCTGCCAACCAAATATTGACCCATTGATTACTACTCTCTGAGCTTGATGCTCCAGCCGGTTTTCCATCCATCTTACAGTCCATTCATCCAGCCCATACTTCCTTGAAGAATGTTCTTGGAGACCATATCGAAAGCTTTGTTAAAATCAAGGTACACCCCATTCACTGGTCTCCTCACATCCACAGAGCCAGTTCTCTCATCATAGAAGGCAGTCAGGTTGGTCAGGCATAACTTGCCCATGGTGAATTTATGCTGACTGTCCCTTATCACTTTTTTCTCCTCCAAGTGTTTAGAAATGGATTCCTTGAGGATCTGCTCCATGATTTTTCCAGGGACCAAGGTGAGGCTAACTGGTCTGCTGTTCTCTGGATCCTCCTTTTTCACTTTCTTAAAGATGGGCACTATGTTTGCCCTTTTCCAATCATCTGGGACTTCTCCGATTGCCATGAGTTTTCAAAGTTGATGGCTAATGGCTCTGCAATCACAAGACCATGGCCTTGCCCCCCACTCAGTCACCATATTTCAGGTCAGAAAGAAATTTTACCCCTTGGTCAGATTGGTATGGACTGGGGGAGGGCGTTGCCTTCCTTTGTACCCCTCTACATGGGCTCTCTCACACATATATTAACAGTCTTTCATAGAAACAGGACGTTGGCGGCTGTGGGACCTTCTTAGGGTATTATGTGTTGTGCTGTGTTAGGGTTGACGGTAGTTTAATGAAGAGTGTAGACTATGGATTTGTATAGGATGATTTGGATAGGATGATCCCGCCTCAGACAGGGGATTGGACTAGATGGCCCCTAGAGGTTCCCTTCCAGCCCTTTCCTTTTTTGTGTCTTTGCATGACAAGATATTTGCACCTACAGAATTTGCCTGCAGAATTCACAGATTTGTTGGAATCTGACAGGGCCATACCATGGACGGCTCTGCTGTAGCCTCGGCCTTGTGACATCTGGATTGTGAAACACACACCTTAACACCCAGCACCACCCCACTTCCAGTCCTACTTTTCTATGATTCATTACTAGCCACTGCTGAGCTCTGTATTTTCCAGTCCAGAAGCTTCCTCTCAAGATGCCTAGACTTTGAGAGGGTCCCTCCTTCAGAGAAACTGACATAACACAAGGGGTAAGGGTGCCAATTCCCTGACATAGGATCTAGACTCGCAACAGATTTACATTAGTGTAAATTACATTGGTTTTGTACACTGGTATAATTTGCACCATGACCCAGACTGGACAGATGAGCAGGTGTATGGGAATAGGTGCCCTCAGTAGGCACTATTACAAAGCCTCACTTCTAACTAATGGTGGGAGCATGTAAAAACCTGTTTTCCCATAGCACATAGCTACTCCCAGATAGGGGAAGACACATACTTATGCCAGTGTAATGTACAGGGGTATACTTGCACCCAACTTTTCCCAGTGTAATTCCACAGTTCATTCAAATGACACTGTTGTAGGGTAGTACATCATATGTTCGCTCTTCTGTAAAGGCTGATAAGATCTAGTCTCTAAGCCCATATACAGATGTTGACTAGATGCTGGGATGAAGTTAAAATCTTTCAGAGCTATGCTGCTTCTGTTGGGCTAACACATAAAAGAGCAAGAAGAGCTAACTGAGATCAGGACTGTCAGCAGATCTGAATCTGAGACAAGCAGAGCACAGATCTAAATGAACACTTTTACATCATTGCTTTTTAGACTACTCCCAACGGCCAGATGGGCCGGATATGGCCTACAGATCTGTCATCTGGCCCGTGGGGCTTGAGGAGGGTCCAGAAACTCATCAGCAGGATGAGTGGCGGTAGCATTAACCCCTACAGCTCCCTGAGTCCCTGTGTTGGTTCAGGGAGCCACAAGAGTTAATGCCACCGTCATTCGTCCCACCCCCAAATTCCCAGGTATGAAGCCCCACTGGAGACTTGTTTTAGCAGCAGCCAGACAAGCGATTGCTGTGTTAACACCCAAGGGTGCCTGAGTTGCTCTGTCAGGTCAGGAAACCTCATGGGCTAACATCACTATTGCTCAGCCAACCACCAAATTTATGGGTATGGAGTCCCACTGGGGATTTGTTTCAGTGGTGGCAGGGTGAGTAATGGCAGCGTTAACCCTTGTGACTCCCTGAGCCAACAAAATAGCTCAGGCAGCCCTTGGGGTTAATGCCACTACCACTTGTTCTGATGCTGGAGGCGGGTCTGAATGAGGCTTGCAAGAAGCCCCACAGTCCAGATCTGGCTCAGGATAGTCAAACAAACTTTACATTCCTAGACTACAGCATCAGGTTAGCAGTATCATTTAGCATATAGGAGTCAAACCCACTCTGACTAACTGACCCTAGCCTTTCCTGCACCTTCCAAAAATAATTGTGTTTTCTTACTGCCTTTTCATCCTCAATGTACATAGGGAAGGCGTCAGAGGAACCCCCCTGGGCAGCACAAACACTGTGAGAAATGTTTCAGCCGGTACTGCCGAGCCCCCATCGAGCCCACCATCTCCTGCATGGTGATCAACTGCCACTTGCACTGCGGGGCTGCCTTTCACAAGTGCAAAGAGGAAGAACACCAACTCCTGTGTCCCCTCGAGCAGGTAGCATGCCTCAACTCAGCCTATGGCTGCCCTTTCTCCATGGCCCGCTTTAAGCTGGCAAAGCACCTTCAGGTCTGTCCCGCCAGCATCGTGTGTTGCTCTATGGAATGGAATCGCTGGCCGAACGTGGACTCAGACACTATCCTACATCAGAACATTATGAAGGAACCACATAACGAGGAGTGTCTGGATACAGCACTAGCCCTCCGAGATCAGAAGATTCTTTTTAGGAATCTGAAGGTGGCTGAGCTGTTTCCTGAGTGGCGAGAAGCTGATGAACTGGAAGCGCTAATGGTTGAAGATGCAGGTTTAGAACAAGGAGCTGTTGGAGGAGCATTCTGTGGTTCTGCAGAAAATGATGGCCAAGTGGTAGAGCTGAGCCAGCTTGAGCGTGAGGAGTTGGCAAAAGGCAAAGAGGGGATGGACCTGTTAGGTTACAAAACCTGGGAAAACATTTTTAGCAAGGAACTTTCAGCTTGCAAGGTAACAGGCTCATCAGAAACCACAGAAAAAAAGGAATGTGGAGACTCCAAGAAAACAGTGCCAGTTTCTTCTGGAGACAAACCCAAAGAGAAGTCAAAGGAGGCATCTGCCATGCAGGACCCACAAGAAGACAAAAAAACTCATGAAATCAATCTGTCTGCAGAAAAGACAGGCCTGGCCCCTTGGCAAGATGGGGTTCTGGAAAGGTTGAAACAAGAAGTTGATGTAGGTAGTTATAACATGTACCTGGTGCATCATGGGAGAATGCTTATCCACTTTGGCCAGTTAGCTGCTTGCACACCCAAAGAAAAAGATTTTGTCTATGGGAACTTGGAGCATCAAGAAGTGAAAACCGTCTGTACCTTTAAAGTGCCTACCAGCTATTATGGCAAAAGAGCACGACTTGGAGATGCCCTGGGACATAAGATGCCAAGTGCGAACAAGTCAGTGGATACTTCAGAGTTGGGAATAAATGTGGAAGAACTACCCAAATCAGATATAGTCAGAACTACACTACTGTGTGCATTGGAAAAAGAACTGAAAGGTCATGAGATATCCGAAGCAAAGAGTATTGATGGACTGTTCATGGATTTTGGAACACAGACATACACATTTCAAGCAGAGCCCTTCTCCGCTAGGTCAAGTCTAGCAGACGTTCTGGGTGCACAGGACCTCCCAGAACTCCATGTAGAGCTTTATACACAAAGTGTGACTAGAAGGCATAATAAAAGCAGCTCAATATTCACATTCATGTGCAATCACTTCTTCAGGAGGGATGAGTTTCCTTCCCATTTCAAGAATGTGCATGCTGATATCCAGTCGTGTCTGGACAGGTGGTTCCAACACCGTTGTCCCCTTGCCTACTTGGGATGTACTTTTGTTCAAAACAATTTCCGTCCTCCTGGTCATAAAGCAAAAGTTATTTACAGCCAGCCTCTCAAAACATTTGCTATTAAACCACTGGTTGACCCTGTGCTTTCTGAATCAGAGAAATGCAACTTCAAAATGAGGATTCGAGTTGAAGATAAGCGCTCTCTAAGCAGCCTCCCAGCAGAACTGCTGAAATACATTGCCAGCTTCTTAGATAGCTTCAGCTTGTCTCAGTTGTCCCAAGTCTCCGTGCTAATGAGGGACATCTGTGCCACTCTGCTTCAGGAGAGAGGAATGGTCTTCCTGCTGTGGGAGAGAAAGACATATTCTCATGGAGGCACTTCATGGAGAGCTCGTAAAAAGGCAAGTAACTAATCTTTGAGAAAGAAGAGAGAGGTAGTTAACTATGTTAAGCTGAAGCCAGGCAGAAGGCAGGACAGGGACGAACCCTACAGATTAGCTGAATCAGAGTTGCAGAAGTTTTCATGAGCAAGAGTTCACTTCATCAGAAAGTGAATGCATCTCTGATTCAATTAGCCATTGAAAAAGAAAAGATATTTGTAGGATAGGCTCATTGAAAAGGAAATACAAATACTTTATTTTTTGCCTGGTGTGAGCTGAGCTTTTCCAATGCTTTTAAAGGTTCTGCACCAGACTTTTTACCTTTGTGCCTTTTTTGGTCCTTTATAATTTTTAAAGACAGCCTGAAATGACTATATCCTTGGCAAAAAATGAAACATTCACAAGTACTCACTGGGCGTGTCTACATGAGATGTTTACTGTGAAGCTAATTCATCTCAACATCTACAGATGCGCCCCTATTAGGGTGCAGGAAACTAATAAACTGAGCAGCAGGGTGGAGCTTGTAAATACAGGTACTGCTCTGCTGCAGAGATTTTTCATTTGCAGCAGCACATGTATAGATCCTGACCCAGCCGGCTAGGGCCCAAGGGTATTTCAGTGCAGGGGCTGCCTGCTGGCTAGCCCTGCACTTCAGCACTCTCATGCCCCAAGCAGCCCATTCACAGCCGCCGGCTGACCCCTGGGCCCTGCCAGCGTGGGCGGCTCCAACCAAGTTCCATGTGCTGTGCAATAATAAACTCTGGATTGCTGATTGCTCCAGAGTTTATTCATGCGAACTAATTGTTGACATGCCCACTGTGATGGAGAAGGGAGCCTGTATGTTCATGACAGTTTCTAACATTTTCACAAAATGGAGGTTTGCAAGGTTTTTGTGAAACTTTGACTTTGGAATTGGACTGCTTAATAGGATCAGATATAAAATAGGAGCTCTTCATATTTAATTAACTGGTAAAAAAAATAATCTCACAGTGGTGATGACTGGAAATTAACTCCACCTGACAGCTGCTTGGTCATCTGAATAAAATCTTTCGGCACACCTGAGATTTTTTTCCAGTCAAAATATTCAGCATCACAGTGGATGTTAATTAGTGGCCTTGCTATCATTCTTACAAGAGGTCAAGGGCTGAATGGTCTTGGAAACTTTAACATTATTAAATATACTGGGTAAGAAATTTAGAGACAACAGATGTAGGCTCTACTAAAGGATGTATCTTGGAGGGCAATGATTCTGAAAGGCACTTATGGTTATGATGGGTAACCAAAGGAATGTGAATTCTCAGTAAAAAGCTATGACCAAAATAGCCCATACAATCCTTCGGTGCATTTAAAAAAGTAAATATTTAGCAGGAGGGGAGAAGCTATGTTACTTTATATATTGCATTGCTGAGAATATTGCTATGTTGCTTCTAGTAATGTTGAGTCAATTTCTGATGTTTACATTTCAAAGGGATGTTAAAAAATTAGAGAGGGTTTAGAGAAGGGCCACAAAATGATTGAGGATAGACTTTTAGTGAGGCAATTAAAAGAACCCATTTAGTGACTTAGCCACAGCTTGTAAGATGTATATCTTAAGGGGAGAAGATATATTAGTCTTTGGGTATGACTTGACCTACCTAAATAGATACCATGGCTGGAAACTGAAGCTAGCCATATTCAAACTGCAAACAAAGTGCAAAATTGTAATGGTAAAGATAATCAGTCCGTCCCAGGAATGCCGGGGCCAGAGGGAAACCCCGGCCCAAACCCAGGGGAGGCACTCACTTACCCTTCGCAGAAGGTGAGGACAGGAGAGGCATGCACACTGAGAAACCACCCGCGCGGTTCATCAGCTGCGCTTACATCCAGCTAGGGCCAGATGATGACAGGGAGAGGTGCCACCCGGCGGGAATAAAGTGCGGCCCCGAGGACATGAAGGGGCCGCAGGGAGACGCCAGAGCCAGATGGAAGCCTGAGGCCAGAAGCAGGCTCGGCAGCCGATGAGGTAAGCGGTGGCAGCGCTGGGAGCGGCGAGGAGAGCTGCAGCCGTGGGGATCCCAGTTGCGGAGTCAGCGCCAGAGCCGGTAAGGGAGCGGGAACGGGAACCACTGGCGAGGGAGCCGGGGAAAGAGTCGGCCAGGACACCGGCAAGGGAGCCGGGCAAAGAGCTGGCCAGAACACCGGTGAGGGAGCTGGAGGAAGAGCTTGCCGGGATACCGGCGAGGAAGCCCACAGGGACAACGGGGCCTCAGGCTGGTGATAAAATAGCTGGTGATAAATAGTCCTCAGGCTGGTGATAAAAGGCTGAAGGACCCATGATCCAAGGTGGCATTGGCCGGGGTGTAGGGGGAGGCTGGAGCCCCGTAAGTACCCACCAAAGGCGTGTTGGCACTGGAGCCCACAGGAGTGAGGCAGACCCAGTTAGCTGCTCGCATAAAAGCAGCCCGAGAATGCCTTTTCAAGCGGAGGTGGGTACAACTTGGTGGCAGCAGTGGGATCATGGAGGACCCTGACCTTGCAGCCTATGCCAACATGCAGGCCATGGCTATTGGCCCCGCTGATGTCCTTGGGCAGAACCTGCAAGCGCTGACCCAGATCCTGAATTCCCAGCAACAAATGCTAGACCGACAACAGGATTGGCTCCAGCACAGTTTGGCCTCCTTCAAAATGCCTAAAATGACTAAGGATGATGAGTCGGCAAGGTCCAGGCTGCCTATCGGGCCCTCTCGAGGGATGATGCCCTGGACTACAAGCACGTGAAGGAAGCCGTCCTGTACCAATTGGAGATTAACCCCAAGCACTACTGGCGCCAGTTCCGGGCCAAGAAGGGACCTGAGGCGAAACAACCGAGAGCGCTGTTGCAGCTTTTGCGGGACCTGCTGGATAAGCGGGTGAGCCCAGCGGGGCAGGACCGAGAGGCACTGGTAGACCAGATCATTCTGGAGCAGTTCCAGAATGACTTAGAAGAGCGGATGCAATGCTGGGTCCGACAACATTCCCCACATGCCTGCGAGGAGGCTCTAAGGCTGGCTGAAGTTTTTACTGCCTCAGAGGCTTACTACCCCAGAGAAAGGAGGAACCAGGGGCCCTTGATGACAGCCACAAGAGAGCCAAAGCACTGGCATCCGCCTGGCTGGGGGGCTACCAGAGATACCATGTGTTTCCGGTGCGGGCAGAAGGGCTATTTTTCCAGGGAATGCCCGAGCCAGACTGCGGAACACTGGATCCCGGATGACCGAGCAAGGGCCCCAGAAGAGAGGTGGAGAGGCCAAGAGTCTGGCGAACCGATGGATTGCAGCTACGTGGCCAGTGGGGAGGACGTGGCATGGAGAGGCCCTGTTGTCAAAGCTTGGGTGGAAGGTCGCCCCGTGCGAGCCACCCTGGATTCAGGGTGTGCTCAGTCCCTTGTCGGGGAAGACTTGGTACAATCGCATGGCCAGGAGACAGCTTCCCCCGTGAGAATAGCTTGCCTTCATGGAGACACCAAGCAGACCGAGTGCCAATGGGTCCGCCTACAGGTGATGGAGTATCAGGGAAAACTCCTGGTGGGAGTGGTGCCCTGGTTAGCATGTGAGATGCTCCTGGGATGAGACTGGGCACCAATATACCATGTCCTGGATAGGGTGAGGGATACCAAAGTGGCCCGTAAGAAGATCCAGAACCAGGAAGGCTGGTTGGGTGAAAGTGAAGAAAGCGAAGGGTCGGCTGACGAGATGGATGAGGTGGACCTTAGCAACCTTACCAGTAGCCTCCTGTTCCGTGAAGCCCAAGAGGAGGATCCAGAGATCAGGGCACTCCGCAAGCAGGCCCAAGGTGCCTGAGGGACCCCAGTATCGTTACCTGAGGGGCATCCCCACTTCAAGGTAAGGGACTGTCTCCTTTACCACCTGTGGGGGTTAGGGGGGAGGAGACCGAGGGCCTGCAACTAGTAGTGCCCACCCGATTCCGCCAAGCCATCTGGCGGTCGACGCATGCAAGCTCTGCAGGGGGGCATTTAGGCCAGGACAAGACCCTCACGAGAGTGAGTAGGTGTTTTTTTTGGCCTGGGACAGGGGAGGAAGTGGCCCGCTGGTGTGCGGCCTGCCCCAAATGCCAAAAGACAAGGGCTGAACGCCCTCCACAAGCACCCCTCCAACCTATGCCTGTCATCAGCACCCCGTTCTCGAGGATCACCTTAGATGTCGTGGGCCCATTGCCCCGCAGCAGCTCGGGCCACCAGTACATCCTAGTCATTGTGGATTACACCACCCAGTACCTGGAGGCGGTTCCCCTGTGAGCCATAACGGCTCCGCGTATTGCGGAGGAGCTAATAAAAGGGATAGCCCTCATGGGAATCCCGCAAGAGATACTGACAGACCAAGGAAAGAATTTCATGTCCGGGGTTTTGAAGGGGGTATGCTGGACCCTCCATGTAAAACAGCTCCACACCTCGGTCTACCATCCCCAAACCAATGGGCTGTAGAACGCCTCAACGGGACAATAAAGCGGGCATTGCGTCGGTGTATACAAGGGGACCCCCAGAAATGAGACCTCTTCCTCCCACTAGTATTATTCACTCTCAGGGATACCCCCCAAGACTCCACGAAGTTCTCCCCATTTGAGCTGGTGTTGGGACATCACCCGCGGGGTCTCTTACAGGTCCTGAGAGAAGAGTGGGAAAGGGGAGAAGGACACTCCCAGGAGCCAAAGACGTACCAGCAGGCGTTCCAGCAGAGGATCCAGTTGGCCCGGGACCTGGCTCAGGAAAACCTATGAGAAGCCCAAACCCGGCAAAAAGGCCAGTATGACCGCCGGGCCAAAGAGCGAGAATTCGAGCTGGAACAGAAAGTCCTGGTGCTGCTCCCCGTGTCCACAAGCAGGTTCCTGACACAGTGGCAGGGGCCGTTCAAGGTTCTCCGATGAGTGGGGCCGGTGGACTATGAGGTTCACAGGCCCGGACACCTTCGGGAAAAGCAGATTTATCATGTGAACCTCCTACGGGTATGGCGAGAACCTGAAGGATGGGCGGCCTTTTCCGAGACCAATAACGAAGACCTAGGACCCCAGGGGTTAGAAGGAGGGGCTGAACTCTCTCCGGGAGGAACACCGGTTAGAATAGGAGAGGAATTACCTGCTGCTCAGCAACAAAAGGCCCGGAGTTTGACAAACGAGTTCCAAGCCTGCTGGTGTCAATGCACAACCCGGACAGGTCTTTAAGGCTTTGTGTAGACTACAGGTGCCTGAACGCCATGGCAGTTTTCAATGCATTCCCCATGCCCCACGTGGCGGAGCTGATAGAAAGAATAGGGGATGCTCAGTATATATCAACCCTTGACCTGGCAAAGGGGTATTGGCAGATCCCAGTAGCCAAGGAAGACCGGCTGAAGACGGCGTTCGGCACCCCATGGGAATTGTACGAGTTTGTTAGGATGCCCTTCGGGCTGCATGGTGCCGCCGCAATGTTCCAACGTCTAATGGACCAGATCCTGGCACCCCATGCCGAGTACGCGGCAGCATACATAGATGATATAATCATATACACCTGGACCTGGAAGCAACACAAAAGCGCCCTACAGGCTGTCCTCACAGAATTGAGGTGCGCTGGCCTAACGGCGAATCCCCAAAAGTGTGCCCTGGCTCAGAAAGAAACAAAGTATTTAGGATTCTTTGTTGGTAGGGGCATGATTAAACCCTTGGCCGACAAAGCAGAAACCGCAACTTCACGGCTCCTCAAGACTGTTGCCAGCTACGGTCATTTTTAGGGCTAACCAATTATTATAGGTGATTTGTACCACATTTCGCAGAGCTGGCAACACCCTTATCGGAAGCCCTCAGAGGGTGGAAAATGGGGGCAGTCAGATGGACTAAGGAGATGATGCAAAGTTTTGAAAGGTTGAAAAAGGCATTATGCGAGGATGTTATAAATCACGTCCCTCACTTCCAAAACCCTTTATCTTGCAGACGGATGCCTAGGAGACAGCGGTGGGTGCCGTCCTCACCCAGGCGGGAGGAGGGAATGAAAGACCCGGGGCATACGCAAGCCGCAGGCTACTACCAGCAGAGAAAAGGTATTCGACTATTGAACGCGAGGTCTTGGCAATTCGATGGGCGGTGGACCACTTTAGGTACTACCTGATGGGCAGGGAGTTCACGCTGGTGACGGACCATGCCCCACTGAAATGGCTGAGTACAGCCAAAACCGATAATGTCCAGATCACCCAGTGGGCCTTAGCGCTCCAACCGTATAAGTTCTGCGTAATACACCGACCTGGAAAAACCAATACAGTGGCAGACTTCTTGTCCAGGTGTGGAGACGAGGACCAGATCGAGGAACAAGAAGATCAAGTAAAGGGACAACCCGACCTCACAGGTACGACCTGGATGGGGAACAAGGAAGCACTCCAAGGCATCTTAAGGGGGAGTTATGTCCCAGGGACGCTGGGGCCAGAGGGAAACCCCGGCCCAGACCCAGGGGAAGCACCCACTTACCCTTTGCAGGAGGCGAGGACAGGAGAGGCGCGCATGCCGAGAAACCACCCACGTGGTTCATCAGCCGTGCTTACATCCAGCTGGGGCCGGGTGATGTCAGGGAGAGGCACCACCCGGCGGGAAGAAAGTGTGGCCCCGAGGGCATGAAGCCAGAGCCAGAGGCTGGAGGGAAGCCTGAGGCTGGAAGCAGGCTCCTGCGGGGTGTCTCGGCAGCTGACAAGGTAAGTGGCGGCAGCGCCGGGAGTGGCGAGGGCGAGGAGAGCTGCAGTGTTGAGGATCCCAGTTGTGGAGTCAGCGCCAGAGCCAGTAAGGGAGCGGGAACGGGAACCACTGGCAAGGGAGCTGGGGGAAGAGTCGGCCAGGACACCGGCGAGGGAGCTGGGGGAAGAGTCGGCCAGGACACCGGCGAGGGAGCCGGGGGAAGAGTCGGCCAGGACACCGGCGAGGGAGCTGGGGGAAGAGTCGGCCAGGACACCGGCAAGGAAGCCCACAGGGGCAACGGGACCTTGAGACACATAGTCCTCAGGCTGGTGATAACAGGCTGAAGGACCCACGATCCAAGGTGGCGTTGGCTGGAGTGTAGGGGGAGGCCGGAGCCCCGTGAGTACCCGCCAAAGGCGTGTTGGCACTGGAGCCCACGGGAGTGGGGGGCAGACCCGGTTAGGTGCTCGCGCAAAAGCAGCCCGGGAACGCCTTTTCGAGCAGAGGCGGGTACACAGCTATTGGAGCTACTTACTGAGGGATGTCTTAAAGATATGCTTTCTCATTCACTCGCACAGTAAAACCTTTATGCAGAAATTACTGTGTGAAATGTTATGACCTACGTAAAAAGCTCAAACAGGTCACAGTGGACCCTTCTGGTCTTGAAATCAATGAGTGGACTGTCTATCTCAGTCTGGGTGAGAAGTGAGGGAGACTAGAGAGGAAGCAGGGTTTGGTGGATAGGATCCTACCTTGCCATTGTGTTCCTGTGCCAGGTCTGTAGACAAAAGACATCTGTTTCCAAAGATGTCGCTCAGACACATTTCACTAGCACTTCCCTAACAAATGTCGGGAAAGAGGGCAGAGACATAAGCGTGGGGTGGGAGAGAGAGTGAAAGGGGGAGTGGGGAGCATTTGTGTGCTCTGGACACTGGTGGCACGCAGGGTAGTAACAACGATGAGCCCAATGTTGGCAGCAGCACCAGGGAACCCTGCTCATCCTGCTTTAGTTATGCTACTGAAAAGGGGTGAGCATGAAATCAGCTCTCAGCCTTTTGACTTCAGTAGGGACCAGAGCATTCCCGGAATACTCCAGGGAACCTGGGAGCTACTCCACATTGCAACTCCTTCCCAAGATCTATTGGGACAGAACATGGAGGATTCTGGAGCTATCCCTGAACTTCCATAGTGTGCCCTGCCCCTGACGGGCCTCCTCTAACCACTGTCACTGGGCTGTGC
>JAGPOW010001296.1:7253426-7265887 GCA_030014935.1 Caiman crocodilus | reverse complement strand
TGCGGGGGCTGATCAGCAGGGATCCTGGTTTTCTCTGATAAAAAAAAATCACAAATTCTCTGACAAAAAAAAAAAATGCAGATTCTCTGATAAAAACCCTAAAATCAATTATTAAAATTAAAAGCTCCCTGCAGCCCCCACTCCCCAGCTCTGCTGGTGCCCTTCACTCACCCCCACAACAGCCCCCACCCTACTCATGCCCTTACCCCTACCCACAGCCCCTGCCCCCCAGCCCTGCTGGAGGGGGCCCAGGTGCCAGGGCTATGCAGACAGGGACCCAAGTCTGCAGCTCCCTGCCCCCAACAGCAGGCAGCTGCAGCAGAAGCAGCATGGAGCCAGCTCCCCACAGCTCTGCCTGCTCAGGTTGGGGTAGGGCAAGTTCTTGGCCCCCCCAGTCCTGCCAGTGCCCCCCAGCCATGACCCGCAACCCCCCAGCCCTGCCAGAGAGGACCCCAGCCCCCTTCAAGCCCCATTTACCTCAGGCTCCAGGAGGGAAGAGTGAAGCTGAGCTAAGTGGAGCTGTGACTGAGAGCCTCAGGCCCACCCTTCCCCTTTCCCCTTCCCTTCCAGGCAGGGCTGGGGGTTTCCCACCCTGTTTGCAAACAGCTCTTGCAGGCTGGAGCTCAACCAGCCTGCAGAGCTGTTTGCAAAAGCAGGGAATTCACCGGTTTCTCTGCTAAAAGGAGAAATCCGCATTTTCTCTGATAAAAAGGGGAAATCCATAGTTTTCTACAGAAAACCAGGATCCCTGGTGATCAGAAGAATGGAGAATGGCAGCCTGAGAATACTTAGGAAAAAGGAAAGTTATAAGAGGTGGCTTTGGGAAGATGTTTGATAGAGACTGGTAGCATGTAGTGGAATATTGGGGAGACTGGAAAAGGTAAGGTACAGATGTGGCTAGAGGTGGAGGAGGAGTATTTTCAAGACTGAATTCAAATGGAGGTAGGAGAGGATTAGGCAGACAGCAGAAAGTGGTGGGAGAGGGGTTAATAGGTTGGGAGGGGAGGCAAGGGAAAGCAAAGCATTCCATAAGAGGAGAAGAGGAGTAGCGCAAGGAGTGTTGTTTAGTGGTTGAGAAAAACGGGAGGGGAAAGAAAATGGCTTTTAGATTTGTGGACAAAACTGTGGGAGGGGCTTACAGGGGTGGGGGCTGGAGCGGGGGGTTACTTGTTTGGATTTATAACTGACAGAATGTTTGTGTTAACACTTCTAAATTCAAATGCCACATCCTCCATTTTGGATGGAGACCGTTGCTGTGCCCTTTATACCCACTGTGTGTCAGGGTCTTTGCACTTATGGTAAAGATGTTAAAACCAGGGTCTGTGACCTGGACGGCGGCAGCAGCAGGAGTTGAGGTACCTACAGCAACTGTGGCTGCTCTGCTGGTGGTAGCGATGACTGCCATTCTTGCACCTCCTCTAGCGGGTATCTGAGCCTGATGCCCCATCTGCCTACCACTGCTTATACCATTGCTGAGACACTTCAATAGAGTCATTAAATATGACATACCTTTGGATGCCCAGCACCTGTGAAAATAGATCACAGACAGCAGCCTATTGGGAGGAAGGTCTGGAATTTCTCACTGTTAGTATATGGCAAGTGATTGGAATTTAGGGGGTAAGAGAAAGGGTGGGTGGTCCAGCAATACATGGAATAAAGACAGGGGCTCTGCTTGCCTGGCAGTTGACCGAGCCTTGACTTCCAAGTAAGAAAGAGTCCAGAATAAGGGGGGTTACTGCTCAGGAGGGTTTTCTATTTTACCAGCATCTGTAACTCAAGTGTTTTCTTAAGAATAAAAGTCATTGCAGTCAAAAAATCCTAAAGTCCTTGCTTGCTTGCCTGTCTCTGAAAGGGTTAACTGAAAAATGCAGAGCATCCACAGGGATGTGCAATTTAGGGAGCCTGTTTAAGCAACTGGAGGTTCTGGACAGCTGGGGCAGGGGTTTCAGAGTTTGCAGTGGTTGGGCTGCAGAGCCCCATGCAGGAAAAGATAGCAGACAGGAACCTGTACCAGGACATGTGCCTCGGGCTAGGGACAGACATTACACATAAACCGATTTAAATGATCAGAAACTGGTTGAAACTTGTAACAGAACAGATGTTCAGTGCACGTAAACCTATCCGAAAACGGCTGAAACCAGTTTGAGACAAACCTGGTTGAATGTAGTATTAGACTTAACTGATTTGGGTCAAACCTGTTTAAGCGATGTTTGTCCCAGACCCCTTGCTGGCTTAAGTTAAATCAGAGGTCCCCAGCATCCTGGCATGCTCTCTGGGCTCAGCAGAGCTCTCTGCTCTACCGCAGAGCTGGCCCCCCCACTCTGCTCCCTAGCCAGAGCTCCAGCAGAGACTTGCAGGCACAACAGAGTCTGCTGGCTTCCCCATGCCTCCTGTCCCCTCACCACTCACTGCTTCAGCAGGGATCCCTTCCTTCTCTCTGCCACAGCACAGATCATAGCCGGCATGTGGTGTGCTAATGCTGTATAAGGCTCCAGCAGAGACTGCAGACACAGCAGGGTCTGCCTGGCTTTCCCCTGCCCAACCCCACATTGCTCAAGCAGGAAATCCCCCTTCCCCCCCCCTTCCCTCCCATCTCCCACAGCATGGACCCCAGCCCCACAGAACCTAGGAGTGTGGTATGCTAGCTAATGCAGAGAGGTGTGTGTGTGTCTCCAGCTTCACTGTGGCAAGCAGACAGAACAGTGACTTCTTAGGGCTGTTTGGAGCTAATCAACAGGTCAGCCAGTAAGCTTTTTAAGAAGTTTGAAATAATGGAGAGAGGCCATTGTTTTGCTAATTGGGTGATAAAGAATGTTATCACTATCAGCCCCCAGGCTGGCTTGCTTGCCTGTCAATTTGCTGTAGGCAGTATGACGAAGCAGAGAGGGAGATTGAAAAGCTTCATATCATCAATAGATGCATGCCTCCCCCACCTTGCCTCAGAGTGCTAGCCCAGGGCAACTTTCCCACCCCTTAAGCAGCCAGCGGGGAAAAGCCTGGGATTGCGCAGGCAGATGTTCTGCACAATCCTGCCAGGGCCTGGCAACACCCCACTCAGCTCTGTTCCCTGCAGAAGGGAGTGGAGGGCTGCTCTAGTCCCCTCCCCAACCTTTCCTCCCCTGCAGCTTTTAGCCTGAGCCACTGCAGGCATGTGCCTGAATTTCCTCCGTCCAGGGAAAATGTCTGTTTGGTTTCAAACTAGTTCAGCCTAGCCAGGTTACACTAGCCTGCAAAGATTGAATCAGTGAATCGGTTCAGGCTCAGGCTTTTTGAATGTCTGTCTGTAGCCTCGGAGGGCCTGTTTTGAAGGCTTAACCTAAGCTCTTACCTGAGTTTGGCCCAATCCTCTGACATAAAACAGTACAAGGAAGTGCCATTTCAGCATGCCATTAGATGGCCAAAGGAGCAAATTTGGGTCCTGGATAACCTCTGGCATGAGTGTGGCTGTTTGGGGAATGTGATAGGTTGTATACTACCCATACAGCAACACAGAAAAGGGTTATTATTATTATTATTATTACTATTACTATTACTACTTAGATTTATATCCTGACCTATCCAGAAAGCATTAATAAAAAACTTAATTACTTTCGGCTGTGACCAAGCCATTAATCAGAAAACAGCTTCCGTGGAAGATGGCAGTTCATGCAGGAAAAGGGAAGAAGGGCTGGAGGCCGCCATCTATCTGAAGGGGAAGGACATTGAGGGAGACAGTGAATAGAAGAACTTCAGTGATACTAGCATAGAGAAGATGTGAAGAGTTATGGAGAGAGGAAGCCTCTCACAAAGGAATGTCAGGAAAGAGCCAAGGCAATAGCGAGGCACAGGCAAGAATCAATCCCCAAGGAGAGGGAGGGCAGGCCAGGGTTCCCCTGCTTGGAAGGGGCGGCGAGAAGCCCCTGATCCTGATTGAAGACTGTGCTTCCCAGGTCTCCCAGACTTCAGGGGTGGGGCCTCCGGTGTAAATAAAAGCTTGAGCAGAGATGCTGAGGGATGTTGGAGATGGAAGAGCCTCCACCAGGATCCTTTCTTCACCCCAGTGGTGCTCAGGCTGGTACACGGGGCTCAGGCTCTGGGAGCTGTGTTGAGGCAGCTTCAGCCTGCATCCTTAGCAGAGGGCTGGACAGAGCAGTGTGCAGACTGGCACGTGGAGAGCCAACCCTGGGAGCAGCTCAAGGCTGCTCAGGCCCACGCAGTGTGCAGTCTGGTCCAGGGAAAACCTGTTCTGGGAGCAGCTTGAAGCTGCTCAGTTTGGCCCTGGCGTAAGTCAGGTAACCGGAGCCCCACAGCATGGCCCAGCCAAAGAACTAAAAGAGCCCTGGAGCCTAGAGCAGAGCCTGGGAAAGAGAAGGCCTAGGCATGAAGCTAGGTAAACCCAGCCAGCAGTGGCTAGGTTTCCCCCCACGAGAGCTGGAGGAACCCTCAGTGCCCAAAGCAAGGCACAGGGCCAGGAGGGGAGGTCTCAGAGTGATGCAGACAATGCTGGTGAGGCCTCTGATAGACTGAAGGACTCCGAGGCCTGGTTGATGACTCCTGGAAGAAAACTATAAGCTGCTGGTAGAGTTGGGTCCCACAGGGAGGCATTCCTGAAATAAGGCAACCCTCTCCAGAGGAAAGCCCCGGGTGAAAGTTTCCTTCCCAGCTAGACCCATTGAAGGGGAAGCACCCCTTGCTAGCTGGGATCCATAGGTAAATGCACTTTATATCGTGTAAAACTGTGCCTCATATTTTGTATCATTGTTATCATAATTATGAATACGTTGTACAAAATGTTATGCAATTGGGTTAGCATTGTATAATGGGTTTTTGGCTTATCATACTGTAAATATTTATCTGTATACCTTTGGTGTTGTTAAAAAATATTGCTAAGAATATTTTCAGAAAGTTTTCCTTTGTTACCTACTAGAATATTTACCTATACACATATCACTTCTTATTCAATATATATATAATTCAATAAACTGTAAATAGTTAAGAGCATTGGCATGGAGCTGACTCTATAGAGGAAAGAGGGACCCACACTCAAATCACCGGTGTCCTCCTAACAGCACTGTTGCCTGCCTCATCTATCCCTTCCAGTTGAGGATAGGCACACCCTTGGGTGTTCCTGGGTTACATTAGTGTGGGGGAAAGAGCTAGGTGAAGTTTCCATTTCCATGTCATTTGATTTTATGCACATTTTCCATGAACACTGCAACTAACAAGGTGCCAGCAACCACTGCACTGCCTGTGGTTGCTCCAGGCCCTGCTGTGCCTGATACACCATGGCCTCCATGTGTTCCCCAGAGTCCTGTGAGTGGGGAGACCCCAGTCCAGAGTGCCTGGGTCAAGCACCATAGGTGCTCCATTTTCCCCAGCTTCTTCACTTCTTTCTGAAGCATGGTCAGTGATGAAAGCTGGGACAGAACTCCTCTATCCTTGTCCCACCCCCATCTTGTAGCATCAAGGTCTTTCCACCCAGGACATAACTCTTGATCCTTGTTGTCCTACCCAAGTCTCTCCATGCAGACAGGTACAGTGGACCTATATCTAGTCTCCTTCCCTCATATAGCTATTCCTGTACTGTTGAGGTTGCAGAAGAAATGAGCAGGATTTTCTCCTTCCTTTCTGCATTGGGTGCAGTTGATGTAGTGATAAAAGTTATAATTTATGAATGCTCCTTAACTTAGAAGACTGAAAAAGGTAGGAATTGGGAAAAGGTGTCTCAGAGAGTAGCTAGTTAGAGAGAAACTGGGTTGCAGAGGCTTGCTTACTGCTCCACAATAATTGTTGTTGTTTAGTTCTTCTCATTCCTTGTATGCCTGTGTTTTTTTTAACTTAATGATCACTACAAGGTATAAGAAATGGCACATGAGAAACAAGTAACAATTTGAAAGGATCTGAGATCAAAGCTGAAGAAGTTAGAAACAGTTCTAGCTTCTGCTAGGCCACCAGCAAGTGGAACAATGCAGCCACCTGCAAAGACAAAGGCCTCTAAGTGCCCTGCCTATACAGCCATTGTTTAAGAAAAAGGACAGTAGTCATGGAAGTGTTGCAACTTCCATCATGTGGCGGGGGAAGCCCTGCAGGGTTCAGAAATGCTGGAGGTGAACCCTGGTGTTCCCAAAAAAGGGGGCGGGGCCACCCATGCCTCAGGAAACTTACCTTCCAGGCAGGCAGGGGTGGAGGGGAGCCATGAGAGCTGGTGTTTTGCCGGTTCTTCAAGTGGCTGCTTCTCAGGCTGTGCGGCAACAAGCTGATTACGTCAGCTGTGGCCACCACCATGGGAGATTTAAAAACCCCATCAGAAGCTGGCTGGGAAGAGGGATAGGCCAGCTGGGAACATGCCAAGCATGCCAAGAGCTGGCATGCCAGCAGGAACAGTCCCGGAGCCACTGTCCCAGGGCAGAGTGGGGGCAGTAGCTGGCACAGGGATGGGGATAGGCAATTCCCAGCCCTGGAGCATTAGAGCTTCAAGGTGGCAATCCTTTTTGTGAGGATCATCTAACACCAGTGGCTCAGACCCTGAGGCCAGGGTCAGGAGCCTCAGGACCGAGGCAGGATCCCAGCAGCCAGCCATTTTGTTGGTGCCCACATTGGACCTACAGTTGTGAGGCAGATACCCTCCTGGGGGTGACAGCATGAAGTCCTGAGCAGCTGGTGAGTGGATGGGGTGTAGGGGAGGTGAAGCCCCAAGAACCACTGCAGCACACCCATGAGTACCCCATCTTCAGGTCAGCAGGGGAAGGAATACCACTGAACCCCCCCACTTCTTTACGTATTCCATTAAATCGTGGCAGGAGAGTTGGGAGACCCTAGCCATGGGGTGGGACTATATTCACAGTGCCGACTTGGGGCATCAGCCCTTCTGTTGTCAGACAGTATAGCAGAAAACTGGAGGGTGTTCAGAAAACAGGACCCTGACTTTGGAGTGAGGGGCTGACTAATGCTCCCTGGAGTTGGGTGTGTAGGAAACAGGAGCTGGAAATGCTCTGGAAACCACCCCCTGCCTAGGCCGAGATAAGAAATCGTTGTGCTCTAACCTTGTCTGTACTTTATCTCTGATTCAGACCATCTTTTTCAGCATAGGTGTCACAAGTCTTCCCAATGCTTCCTGGAACAGGGTTCCCTTCCCTGCCAGGATGGCTGGAGCATGGTGCACAGCAAGTTTGGACTGAAACACTGGTTCTCCTTGCAATCCATTTTGAGCCATACTTGTTGATGGTGCAGAGCAGGGAAATGGGCCTCTCCTAACTACTAACAGGCATGAAGACAAGCGAGCTGGAGGGAGGAGTGCGAGGCATCCCCAGGGCCTGTAAGCACCTACCCAGCACCACTCCATCCCCCAAGGCAGGTGAGGGGCCTGCAGCATGTCCTGAGGACTTCCCAAGCCTGAGCAAGGAACTGTAGAAATGTGCAGGAAATCCATCTCCCTGCAGTGTGGTGACCTTGGCCCTTGTGCTCTCCCACCACCTCCGGGGGGTTGGAAACCTCCCCAACTACTGAAACTCCCCCCCCCACCCAGGTCAGCCAGCGTGGCTCAGGCTAAGTGTGCGGGGAACCCAAAGCTGTGGTGCTACTGGTCCCAGAGAAGGGGCCCTTGTCTTCCTCTGCTTGGCAGTCCTGAATCCCAGCCCCTGGGTCCATCCCAGGGGCTACCTGGACTCCCAAGGGCTGCAGCCCACAGCCAGTCATGTGGGGTAAGAGGTGAAGGGCAGGAGCATGGAGCTGTGTGTCCAAACCAGCTGCGGGTCTTTGATACTGAGCCCAGGGCTCTCCCCCCCGCCAACCTTAGTGCCAGGGATTCTGGGGGCATGGGTGAAACCTGGGGTTCACCTGCCTGTGTCCTGGATGAGCAGGGGTGGGGGCAGATGGGTGTAGAGGAGGTACCTTGAAACCCAGTTGATAACTGTGCTTGCTCATTGGCAGGATGAGGTGGGTGCTGAGGAGGAGATTGGCCAATGTAGTTTGCATGGGAGAAGAAAGCATCCAAGCACCTGGGCAGGAGGATTTGGGCCCTGCTTGCCATGACAAGGAGGGGCCCATCAAGGCTAGGAAGTGGCTGTGCCTCATCTGCTTCCAAAGGAAAACCAGCAGTTCCCAGTGGTAGGGGAAGAGCAGGTGAAAAAAATCCACCCCTTCCAGGTCCAAGTGAAGGTGGCCCCGGATATGCCTGAGCAGCTGGGAGCAGGCAACAGAAGAGCCACACAGCTCTCCACGCATGGCATTGACCAGCCTGGAGCCCAATCCTGCAGCCCCACAGAAAGAGGCAGCCCCCTGTGGAGGAGGGACCAGCCTCCCTGGGGCAGGAGCTAAGCCAGTTCTGTAGCAGCTCCAGCCTGAGCTACAGCTCATCCTGGGATTACTGGCACAGCTCCCAGGTCAAGAGCACCAGCCCGACCAGCAGCTTCTCCTTGAAGGACTTGGATAGCTCCCTGTGGTCCAGAAGCACCAGCCCAAACAGCAACTCCTCCTCAGGAGTCACACAGGTCCCTGAAGACCAGGAGCATCCTAGCCGCACAAGTGAGGGGACCTGCTGGGGGTGTGAGGCTGGAGGGGTTGATGGAGAGGGATGACATTAGACTCTTGCAGCCTTGTGCTGGCAAGGGGAGCATGACACCATCTCTGCCATCCACACCCCACTTCCCTTTCTCTCAGGGTGCAGGAGACACCTGCTCCTCTTTTCTCCTTGCTGCAGTGATTCCCAGCCCAGCAGGTGAGAAACTGGATGCAGAAGAGGAGAATGAAGAGGTGGAGAAGGAAGATGGGCTGTCTCCAGAGAAAGCTGCTTTCCTCCTTGTGAAAAAACACCTACAGAAACTAGGAAAGGTATGAAGCTTCCCCAGTAGAACCAGTACCAGTCAGTTCTCTGTTCCCGGACAGCCTCTCCCCATGGGATGTATCCCCAGGGATCCAGAGCCCATAAAGAGAGACACTCAGCCCATGGGTGCTGTTTGAGGTGGGTGTGTTTGTGAGCTCCAGCTAGGTCCTGTCCCTCCACAGACACTGCCCCTTCCTCACTCTGCCTGCCTCGGAGGAGATGCATGTCAACACAGTGCCGGTCCCACGAGGCCTGAGTCCCACAGGGGATTTTAGGTAGAGCAGGAGGCCCCTGGCTAAGAGTCTGCATTTGCCCAGCTCCCATTCCTGTTAGGTGCTGGATGGGAAGGATGGGCAGAAAACCTCTCTGAAAGCTTAAGGCAGAGGGTCAAGACCAAGCTCAAAGCTTGGGCCATGAGGAAGAGGGGGAGGCTGAGGCTGCTGGGTTCAGCAGGGGCACATACCCATTGATCTTGATATCTTCCTCCCACAGCACTTCACCCCGTGAATCAAGGTGCTAGATGTTCAGCAGCAAGCACTGGACGTGAAGATCAGCATTGCAATAGCCTTTGCTGTTTAGCTCCTCCCACAGTTGTGGTTAGTGGGTCCCTGAACACCAGCATCCTGGTCCCCTGTCATTGCCAGGGCCCTGTCAGAGCTGGGAACTTTTTTTTTTTTTTTGTAAAAATATCTATACCTCTCTACACTCAGAGTATTGCTCCACAAAGAAAACCTTAACCTGTTACAATACCTGCACTCGTGTGCCCATACAAAGGCCCGCTGGCCACCCAAACCCATTACAATAGCTGCATCGTGCACTACACCCACAAGCAACTTCTGGTCTCTCAGATCAGGCAACCCTTTCCTTTCACCCCCACCCCACTTGCAGGGTCGCATGCTCAGTTCACCTGTCGTCTATGGCACTGTCGCTCCAGCTCCCGCTGGGGGACCCACTGCTGCTGTCACTGGCCTCAGTTCCACTCGTCCCTTCTTCTTCCTTGCTGTCACCCCGCCTTTTCCACTCAGTGGAAGTTGGAAGGTCCTGTGCCACATGTCTCTGTGCCAGGTGGCTTTGGCTGCATCCACGCCATCCTCCACTACCGATTATTGGTAGTAGGTCTGGAGTTCACTCAGAGCCATTTTCACACAGCCTACTACCTCTATGTCAGTGTTCCTGTACAACAGGAGGTTCCTGTCCTTCCACAGGGTGCTCCCAGCGCAGGAGCGAAACTGGGCGATAGGGTCCCCTGGTGTTTAGCGAGATGCCCATACAGCGCTGCTTCTCTGGTTAGTTGGTTGAAGCTGGTCACCGGTTTGCAGAGCTGCTTCACCCTTTTCCATACCTCTTTGGCGCAGGTGCAGAGCCAGAGGAGGTGGTCGCTAGTCTCGGTAACTCCATGGCAGTTGGGCCATGGGCAGCTGGGGCTCCCTAGCTGACCCTCTATGTCTCCCAGCCCTCAGTGGCAGAGCTCAGCGGGCTATGAGCTACTTCAGGTACTTGTGATCTTTGCACAGGTCCTTGTGGTTGATGCGCTCCCACATGGTTTGGCATGCACTGCCCAGGAGCAGGTCCATGGGTGACGTGGTGTCCTTCAGCCTCACCATCTCCTGGATCTTCTTGTGGTCGCTTATGGTCATGGGGCCTGCACTCTACAGGTCATGCAAGCTATGCCACTGATTTAGGGTCTCACAGAACCACTGTGAGCCCATGATCCACGGTTTGTGGTTGGTTGGGGTGAACACCCCACAATGTCTCGGGATGTGTCCTGCAAAATATCTCACCAGGCAAGTGGTTTTGGATTCTGCGTCCATCACCAGCTTGCAGATCAGGCTTGTATACTTGGCCCACAGGAACAGGAGGATATCTGGCATGCCCCTGGCCCTCCTTTTCCATCTGGAGCCCCAAAAGAAAATGCACATGGCCCTCTGGATCCTGTGGGTGACATACTTGGAAGTAGGGAAGACCAGTGTACAAAAGCACTGGTAGCAACACCACCTTCACAAGTGCAACGAGCTACCCCATAGAAAAAGCATGCATGTGCCACAGCCCCAGTCTCTGCTTTACCTTTGCCTTCTGCCACACTGTCCTGGCCCACTACCACCTGCCTGTGCAGGTCCTGTAAGTTACGGGTCCAGCACTCATGCCACTTCCGGGATTTCAACTGCGTCAGCAAGAAGGAGGGCTGGGTTAGCAGAGAGTCAGCATCACCGGGTGGCAGGTGGACATTGCGATGGCCATGGTCTCCTCTCTCCAGGAATGGGCCTCTGGCCTCTCTACTGGCTGGTGCATACACTGCCCACAGTTCAAAAGCGGTACCTTGCATCTCCAGGGTGGCTTGCAGCAGCCTGCCTGCAACAATTTCTTTGTGCTGCAGGGACCTCATGGCATCTCCTTTCTGCAGGATTGAGACACAGCGGCTTTGTTGTCCCCTGAGACAGCGCGTGTCGCTGGGCCATGCAGCTAGCATTTGCAAAGCAAAGCCCTTCTTGTCTGGCTGGAAAGTCCACATTCCTGCACTGCCGCTGTTTGTTCCAGGGTTTGCAGCACCTGGTCCCACTTGCCTCATCCTGCCAGGCTCCTGACATTCGTAGACACAACGTTAATGCTTCCCACGGTGCTGGCTGCCTGCAGGGAGCGGGTAGCTCATACTTTCGGTTTCCAGTTCCCTGCTTTGTTCTCCATCCTGCTTTGCTTGTGATCAGAGGACAGGCTTTTTCCTGATTTCTTTCCGTGCCGCATCTATAACACGAGCTCCTCTGTTTGAAGGCAGCATTCCTGTCTATTTCCAGGGTTCCTTCTTTTGGTCTTAGTCCCTTTCTGTCTCCCTTGGCGGTTGGTTTTCTATCTCAAAGGGCTCCCGCAGTCACCTCCATTTCACTCTCTTCCTCGTTCCCTGGCTCCTCTGCTGGAGATGGGGCTGGGACGCAGTCCTTGCTCAGCTGCTCCAGTAGTTTACAAGCTCTTTCACTGCTTGGTCAACAGGGCAGGGCCCTGGCTCTGGGGTACCCTCTGCCCCTTCTCCTTCCTGACTCTGGACCTCCAGCTCCATTTTGTTTTCACTTTCTGGGCCAGCTGCATCCTGAGCCTCCAAAACTGGGGCCACGGACAGCATCTCATCTCCCCTGCTTCTCTGGCTGCATAAGCTTGTGTCCCCAGACATCTCCTAAAGAGGTGCCCCTATTTCCCACACGGATTACAGTGCTTTTCCTTGGTGCAGCTCTGCAAGCTATGCCCAGCCTGATTGCAGCCTACACAGAGCTCTATTTTACAGTCCTTCCAGAGATGGCCCTCCTCTCTGCATTGGTGGCAGTCTTGGCTTCTCCCAGTAGGAGATCTATCCCTTATGGCATCCCAGGGTCAGGGAGGCCTGAAGATGAATCATGGCTCCTGCCTCTTCTGGGTCCTGTTTCAGGATGACCCCAGCAAACTGTGGTGGGAGAAACCTCCCTAAGGTTCGTTGTCTAGCTGCAATTTGATAGACAGACAACGCGGGTCAAGAAAGACAGCTGTTTATTTGCTCAAGCAAAGACCATAAAGTCAGCAAAAGGCAAAATGCCCCCCACTCAAGGGTGGGGTGATCTTTTATACTTTTTACAACAAGGCAAGACTACAGGGTTAACGAAAGTAATACTTGGGCAGTGCTTTACTAATCTTTGTAACA